>CM053766.1:79213401-79223688 GCA_028658305.1 Pachyuromys duprasi
GATTTTTTGGTTCTGTTGCTCTCCTTGTGGAGTTCCTCTCCTCTCCTTATCTTACTATTTCCCACATCTTTCATAAGATTCCATGCACTCTGCCCAACAGTTAGCCATAAGTCTCAGCATCTGCTTTGATATTCTGCAGGGCAGAGCCTTTCAGGGGCCCTCTATGACAGGTTCCTAGCTTGTTTCCTGTTTTCTTCTTCTGATGTCAATCTGCTTTGCCTTTCTGGCTGGGTATTTCTGAGCCCTCTCTCCAGCCCCAGGGACACCTTTTTATGTTGTAGTTGCTGCTGTTTTGAGAGGAGTCTCATGCATTCCAGGTTGGCACCTAACTTACAGCCAAAGTCGGCCTTGAACTTCTGTTTTTTTTCCTTATACCTCCCAAGTGCTAGAATTACAGGCATATGCCACCACATCTAGCTCAAAACAACATTATATTAGAGAATAATATTAATGTTATACTAGTAACATATAATATTAATATTCTAATAATAATATTAGAATTATATTAGCTCTAAAGTTGGCCTTATTATTCTTCCATTAAAAACATATTTGTTGTCACGAAGCATCATAGTAGGTGCTGGGAAAATAGTGAGATTAGCAATGGCTTCATAAGCTTCCACTCTCATGACTGCTTATGTTCCAATTATGACTACCGTATCATCCTGGTTAAGATCTACTGACAGAGCTCCAGTCTACGGAAAGGCACCATATTGGAAGAATCAACTATGGCAAGACACAGACATTGAATATTAATTCTGGTACTCTTAAAATATCAGTTAGTTTTAATCTTGAGCCAAAAAAATATCAGATGCAAGCTATACTTTTACCATCA
Organism: Pachyuromys duprasi; assembly: GCA_028658305.1. Taxonomy (NCBI): domain Eukaryota; kingdom Metazoa; phylum Chordata; class Mammalia; order Rodentia; family Muridae; genus Pachyuromys; species Pachyuromys duprasi. The sequence continues at coordinate 79,214,234 of CM053766.1, forward strand.
ATTTAAGTGAATTTAAACGCCTCTGACTTAAATGCTTTTAGTCAAGCCTGGGTGGGTAGCATTTATTTAAATACAGTAATGAGCACATGACAATAGAAACACCGTTGCTTGTCTTCCTCATGTTTTGCTTTTTTAGATGATGCATCTGAGATGAATAGCCCAGCGTCTTTTCCTTCAGGAGACTGAGAATAAGAATAGTTGACTTTTCTTTCTTTCTTCTTCTTTTCTTTTTTTTGTGAGCCATGCACATACTTTGTGAGACTCAAAAATATTGAGGACAAAAAAATCCCTAAATTCAAGACAGTATGTATTTTTAGTATCAGAGCTGTGGCATTAGAGGCCTTGGATCAGGGATGTTTAACTAACAGGCTTTTCCTTTGTTTGAAGAAGTTTCATTTTTATCTTGTCATTGAAAGAACTCAAGGAAAAGACACCAATCCAGTTTGTTGTAAGCGCCTAATTAACTATTGAGCTGTGTGATGTTCCCTAATAATTGAATTAGTTGTTTCAAAAGACCATGAGGTACTTTCAAGTGCTGAAATGAAGGTCCCAAATCGATCACCTAAATTATATACTCCTTTATCAAAATGTCCAGGAGTGTATGGAGTCTGGAGGTTGCACAAATCCTCACATTGGCCCGGGGAGTGCTGGTTTGTTTTCATTTGTTAGCTGTTAGGAGTCATCTGAAAGGCAGGCAGATGCTTGCTGTGAACTGGGTTAGGGTGGGTACCAGGGCTAGCATTAGAAGAAAACAAGAGGTCATAGTGGAAGTTAGAGGGAACATGAGCTTAAGCTGCATTTGCAGACAAGAAAACTCGTTACAAATGGGAAGGGAGTACTTAACAGAATCTCAGAGAGGTTTAGAACACAGTCAAGAGACTCATCTGGAAAGAGCCCTTGTTTTATTTCCCAAATACACCTTGTAATTGGTGTGTATTTATTTACACAGTGATGGGTTTCCTAAAGACATTGTCATATGAGTATACAGTGCATTGTGAGCATATTCATCCCTAGACCTCCCCCCCCCCCGCCCTCTCTGGGGAGTTTAAAATGACCTTGTCTGTTTCTTAATGCTAGACCCACTGAGTAGGTGTCTCTGGGATTGGGAGCTGGCAGGGATTGAATTCTAGTATAGCCAGGGAGGGAAAAAAATCAAGCTTGTTACTCAGATCACGACCTTCTCGGCAGCTTTGGAAGTACAGGTTCTGGGTCCCATCCAGACATGCCAGGGCAGAACCCAGGGACCTGTGGTTCCGAAGCTCTGCAAGTGACCCTGCTGTGTGCTCATAGGAAAATCCTCCTGTCACACCCGCCCACTCCAACAAATCAAGGCAGGTAGGCAGGTGAAACAGTTCAGGCTGTAAGTCCACTGATTCCTTCTGTGCTTCAGAAAAGAATCAAAACACAGGTACTTCTCTCCCCGCAAGCACCATCTCAGAGGGGCGGGAGTGCAACCTTCCATTGTCATCTCCATTAAACCTTGTGGGAGGAACCACAGAGCCAAGAAATGACAAACCTCTGCATTCCAACTGGGGCATGTCTTTCTAAACAATGTGCAGAGAGTGATCCTGGGAGCCACTGAGACCACCAGAAAGACAGCTGCCCTGGTACCTAGCTAGCATTGGGATAATTTCAGGGGGAAAAGGCTTTCCAGACCAGGTAGGGAGAAATCCCTAAAAATAAGAACAGAAAACTATTGACAGTAAAATTTTCTTTTCCTTTTAATTTCATGAAAACAGTGGCTTTTGAGAGGGGCGGGGAGCACATTTCTGATATGATGGCAAAATGGAATAAAGGTCCTTGACAGCATTCAGTATGAAACGAGAACTGCATAAGAACATATTCAAATGATGCGTTGGTTTTTTTTTTCGGCACCATCCAGGCCCCAGAACATTCACTGGCAGCACCCACACGCCCCTGTGCTAGGGAATAAACTTGGAACAGGGCTGGCGGGCACAGGAGCCTGCACCTGCCCGGCGAGAGAGATGCTTGCGACTGGGACTGCCAGCTCAGGGTGGTGTCAGAGGACGTCATTGAGCTCAACACAGGTGAGCTGGCATGTCACAGGGGTCATAGGAGCGGGAAGAGGGCCAGGAACCTAGCCAAGCAGAAGGTTTACTGTGTCACCCTGCACCGGTTTACAGTGCTTTTCTGGCAAAGGGGCGTCATGAGCAAAGCTGAACCCCCTTCCCCATCGAACATGAATTACTATTTGTAGGCCAAACACTTTATGGACTTAAAAAGTATTTACTCTAATTAATCCACTCATACTCACAGATTCTGTACAAATATTATCTTTATAAACGAGTCATCAAGCCAAATAAATTCCTATAAGTGATTTATATATACACAACTAAATAAAGATTGTCAACAAAGTCCAAGATAGTTGATTTGTGGAAAAGATATTCTTTTTTTTGTCTACGTTCAGTTCATTTTATGAGAAGACAAACACAATATGAGATTATTATTTTAAACACAAATTTCATTTAACACACAGTGTCAGGTGAAGCCTCCAGGCTGTAAGTTAGCTACTAATTTCATCTGACTCAAGGCTGTGAAATGCATTTCTGTGAATTATTGTGTTCCGAGACCCACTAGCAATCCATGAGCAGACATCAGCAGGCTCAGGGGGAAATAAGATCTCCACAGTGTACCTGTTATTAAAGTGAGGTACTCAGCGACCCAGGCTTATTTTAACTACGTAGTTAGATTCTCTGATTTTACAAAGATGAGATTTTGAGGAGGAAAATGAGAAAGAGTGAGGCATTCACACACATATAACTAGCAATTTGAAGCTGCTGTTAGGATCATTTGATCTCTCCATTTCCTCTTTTGTTCATCCCATCCCAGCCTCTGAAGATCCTTGGGGACTATTTATTATTTTTCCCATCTAGTGACTGCAATGTTCAATTACAGGCCTCTGTTCCACTCGTAGACTTTTACTTCGAAGACTACGAACAAGTCTGTGTGAGACATATTTACTCCCTCATGTAAGTTCCATCATTCCTTTCTTTATTCTTCACTGTATTGTTCTTGAATGACTTCATTATTTTTTTTTACTGTTGTTGTTTGTAATATTTTCATGTGTTCTACTCTGGTCCTTATATTCCTCTGTGACATCCCTTCTCATGCTCAGTTCTTTAGAAAACTGCTGAGTGCCTCTCTGCCTCTTTTATTTACACAGCACAGAAGAGCTGTGAGTCTTGCCAGTGGCGGGCTGCTCTGGCTTCTCTGGCACCTGCTACAGAGCAGGCCTTAATCAATACCTGTTTAATGACTTCCCAAATGAATGGAAGTTAATGAGCTCAGTAATTTTGGTATAATCTTAAACAAAATAGTAAATTAACAATGCCCACCCCTTTCATTGTCTGTCAACTTAACTTTTCTTTGAGTTGTCTAAAAAAGAAAACAGAAAGAAAGAAAGACAGAAAGAAGGAACGAAATTGATTCTGCATACTATGTAGATGAGAGAGAGTCTCTCGATTTGACATGTCATCCTTTAATACTTGATGGTTCCTGGATAAGAATCATGTTTCATGTTCAGCATATAATGGGGTAGCTGGTAATAGAATCCCTTCTAAGTGCAACTCATGATTCTTTGTTCTGTCTTGAAAGGTTGCTTGGGATAAGAACTGCGCCTTCTGGACACCGTGACTGCAATCCAGCAGCAAGGGTTCTTTAGGGATGTCCTGAAAGAACTGGGTCTTTAGAGAGGGAGGTCAGGGCTGAAATCCTACCTCTGTCTTTGCCTGTGTGGTGAAACTGGCTAAAATGTAAAGTCTCTCTTAGTAATCTCAACCCCTTATTAGAAGCTGAGGATGACAATGATGATAAAGATGGCAGAACCTGAATTAAAACCCAGTTTTCTGGCTCTGAAGCTCAGGCTCATAATAACAATTATCCTTCCATAATTAAATGAGACAATCGGCTCAAAAATGCTTGACATGGTGTAAACACTTGTTAAAGCAGCACCAAAACCACGTATGTTGAAAAAGAAAACAAGGAGAGAAACAATAACAACATGCGCTCTTTGTTTTTCTAGGGAATGTTCAAATCCAAAACTGTCATTTCGTTCGCAAAACAAACAGCAGAAACTGGGGAGGGAGAAGGTTCAAACAGCTGTGGGGACAGAATAGGGGTTCCAGGGAGTTGGGGTGAGATGATGACATGGTTTGGGCACGGACTACATGACTAGGCTCATGTGACATTCAGACAGAGGGCAGTGTGGGTTTCAGTCTGCCTTGACAGGAGGCTGATAAGCTAGCCTGAAGTGGACAGTCAAGGCTCCCACTGTGCTAAGACCCAGTGAGAGTTTTGTTTGTTCTAAAGCTTGAAGAGAAGATGGGGAAATCTCCATAGAACATGGCAGTCCTGGTGCTGTCCATTTTCATAGAAAATTGATTTAGTGGCTCAGAGAGAGAAGGCTTGCATGGCTCCTTTTGGCAATTTCACTGTAAGTATAAGTAGATCTGTAGATGGGGTATTTGCTGATTCACTGTATTCCTCTGACAGTGATAAGACAGGGGTTAAGCTGGATTACACTGGCATGATGATCTTAGTTTTCTGCTATTAATGTAGACTTACAGTTTAAGATTAATTTATTCCTTGGTCTAGAGAAAGAATGATCCAGTCTGTGTCCTTCAGAGTCAAATCTGTCAAGATTACATCAAGAGGGCATTCCATGCATCATCCCAGATGATATTCCTAACCACACAATAAGGTTGACTGTGTCATGATCTTCATTTATCAGATAAGGATACAGGTTTAGGGTCAACTGCAAGGTCAGAACATTGTCCAAGTTGGTGAGAGATAAACCTGAGATACAAGTCTGTGGCTTCTGGTTCTACATTCTAGTTTTTTACATTCTAGTCTGTGTTGTTATGCTATGCATTTATGTAAGAGGAAAGTATTTTTTACATGATATTCTGACTGCCTGAAGGTGATGAAAACAAGCACCAAAGACAATGATATTATAAGTGGGAATACAGACTTGCCAATGCATTCCTTTAACATCACATAGTATGATGTATATACACAAATGAGCAGAAATGTCAAATGGGTGTTTCACCTAATACAGGTGTCGCCTAATATGACTGGGTCCTAGCATGTGTCATAGACTACATTCGTATCTCTGGTGATGTCCATGTCACTTTTAATATCTGCAGAGATTAAGGATAGTTGCTGCATATTCCACACTATAGTAGCAAAATTATAAAAGAGCCTGGTTTTTATGTGGTAGTTAAAGTTGGAAACATACCTCAACATTTCTTGGCACCCATTCTTTTTGGTTGATAACTTGAATGTCTGCAAGGTGTTTAAAACTTCTATGTAGCAAAAAGAGAGTGAAAGTTAACTCTTACTGGTTATTGGGTAGTTATCAGCTAGGTCCACATATTTTTCAAACATCTTTAACTCTTTGAGGAAGTTCTTTCTTTCTTTCTTTCTTTCTTTCTTTCTTTCTTTCTTTCTTTCTTTCTTTCTTTCTTTCTTTCTTTCTTTCTTTCTTTCCCATTTTCCCCTTTGAAGCTGCCACACAAAAGACAAGAGCTGCTGGCAAGGGATACAAGTAGTGTAGAAAATCCATAGTAGTATTTGAAGATATTTCCATCTGCATCTTTCTCGTAGCCTATTGGTATGATAGTCTTTGTAGGTTATATTGACCAGTGTTTTTATTGGAAGAAAGTGCACCTTAATCCTGGGGCCTTTTCAAACTAAAATTTGCAGATAGTCTTGCTATGTAGCCTAATCTGGCGGGAGCTTCCTTATATAGTCCAGGCTGGCCTTGAATTTGTGGTTTTCCTTAGTCAGCCTTCCATGTGCTGGGATTGTAGGATTTGCCACCATGTATAGCTCAACTTAGGGAACTGAAGGAACTCATCTTAGGATCCAGAGCCTAGTAGAATAAAAACAAGCTTCCATGCCTCCTAAATGCCAGCTCAAGACTGTTTCTTTCAGTAGGTACCACTCTATCCACCTTCCAACTCTGTCTGGATGACTGAAGTGGAATTGCCTCACTTCTATGGAACTTGATTTTGTCAGATGTCAAGTGAAGACAATAGTATGTGATGAGGTTGACTATATGAGTTAATACTCACAAAGGGCTCAGAGCCATGATTGCCCCATAATAACCATTTGATAAGGAGATATTATTGTTGCTACTTTGACTTTTGAGATCCAAGTCCAGTGTAAGAAACTTCTGGAGGGGTAAACTGAAGGAGAAATATTATAGATAAGACAGAAAGGTAACCTTTAAGAGACTTGTGAAGCACATATTTAGTCTGTACCTAGACCAGACTAAATTCCACAGGAAAGTATTAGGGCTGGAGGAGACCAGCATAAGCTGATGTTGGAAAGAAGAGAAAGCTGGGGAGAAAACAGTCACCCTGGAGCATTGATTGAAGGGAACAGTCTATGCCAAACCAGGATGGCGGTTCTCCTGCCTTTCTGATTCACAGTCACCAAGCACCTTCAGAGCCTCTGCTCTACTGTGCTGTACATGTCTGAGAGAGACGTGAATAGGTAACATTGCTGTAGCTTTAGTGAAGAAATGATTTTTTAGAGAAAGTCGTGGCATGACTCTGAGGAGGAGGCGCTTGCACAGACACCTATGTGAGATGAAGGAATCAGCCCTATGATCACCTAGAGACAAGATATTTCAGGCAGAGACAGGAGCAGACGCTGGCTTGCAGGGAGAGAAGAGAATGGGATGCCGTCAAGAACTCTAGTGTGGCTGGAATGACAACAGAAAGAGGCTGGGCGGGGACTGGCGGCATCACACTCGTAAGGTGAGATTTGGATCGAACCAAAGGAAGCTCATTAGTCCAAAGCCATGTGTAGTTGAGTTATGCTGGGCCATCTACCTCGACAATGTCCTTGACAATTACATGTCAGTACAAGTAAATCAAGGACAGAATTAAAAGAATGTGGGTGAGTCAACTTTTGTGTTTGTAAGGTGTGGCTATTAAAAAAGAAAAAAAATATATTTGATATGCTCCATGTATCTGGATTTGTATCATGTTAATAACATGTTAAACATACTATTGGTCAGGATGTAATTCTGGCTGAAGTGCTTATTCCTAAAGCAGACGCCTGGTGGTGGGAGTAGGTGGGGACTTAGGGAATTTTAGACAGCTACTGCTCAGAGGCACAGTTGGTGGGACTGAGATTGGAAAAATCAAGCTTAGACTCTGTAGGTCCTGGGAATCTCCTTTGTGTTTTATCATTTGGATTCAGAAGACGATGCCTAGGCTAGACCTTCTAGGAGTGAAACACAGTTGAGTCAAGTCAGCATGAAAAATGGCTTAGCAAGCTGGAATGCGACTTGATTTGGGCTATGCACACACCCTTCTTCTAACAATGCACTTGGCAGCCTGAGGCCTTTACCTCACTAAGTACACACACACACACACACACACACACACACACACACACACACACACACCTTTCCAAACAATGTACCTAACGACCTGTGAGAAACCTAAGCCCCCATCTGTATCAAGCTGCATGGATACCTGCTTTAAATAACAGAAATAAGTTACTTCCCATAGCAACCTCATGATAATTTTCCATTTTCAGTCAAACACGTCCAGGAACACAACTTGAAGAGATGTGGGCTGATCAGACCTCAATCTGTTTTGGTAGCAAGTGCAGTAATACAAACTGTCTTGAGTGTACTGTTGGGATGAATCCTCTATTTACTGTCTTATGCCTATGCATAATTGGCCATGTATGCGATTAAAATCAGATTATGGGAAGGGACATGTGCAGTAGAAAAGACCACAAATCAAAAATTGAGAATCACCCTCATTATTTTGGTGCTTTAAGCAACCAAAGACCTCCTCCTTTTGTGCCTCATTAAAGAAAACCTCATGTAATAATTGGGGCCTATGAGCACCCTCACTCATACGACCTGCTGTCACTCTTGACAGTATAGTTTCTGATCTGATCTTAGAAAGACTAGAATGCCACAAAGTCTCACTAACCAAAAGTGCACACAACTCAGGAAAACAGTTATCATTAGAATGGAAAAGGGGAAAGTTACAAGAGGCTTCATCACAAATCTGGGGTCAAAATGGCAGGACACAACTTGATCAAGTTTTCAACCAGAAAATATTTGCTCATATGTAGTTTGAGACTATTGTGTTTCTATGCTTTCTCTTCTTTTCTTCTTTTTTCTGCATTAATGATCAGCTCTATTAAATTATGGTTGTGTCAGGGATTTCTGGGAGATGAGTAACAAATGCTGCTGAAGGAAAATATTGACATTTCTCAAACAATCAATGAAAACGCAGTAGCATGTATCACATGTTCAGCTGGTGGTAAGACAATGGAGCTGACAAGCAAAAGGCACAGCGTTGCTGACTATTCATAATCCATATGCACTGATATACACTAAAATTCTAGCGGCAGAGATGGGATGTGAATGAATTTAGTTGTAAATACTTCAAAATTCTAGCAGCACAAAGAATATTATTGGTATGTGATTAGCATCCTAAATGTAAATTTCAAATTGTTCTATTAGAAAAATCTTGCCCAGTCTATGAAGAAATTTGCATTTCTATGTAATGATGGAACACAGTATCTTTAGTTGAGTTGTGAAAGTCAGCACCATTTTGTGGTGTATGATTAGCACATCCTGAAAGCAACAGTTTCAGAAAGTTTAAATTTAGCTGGGAAAAACGAAAGGCATTTATCTATTCATGTGTAGGCATGGAATGTAAGCTTCACTTTGCTACTTAAGTGCCATGTATTATCATGGAAATTCTAGTAGATGGGATCACTGGGTTCTGACTTCACATTTAGAAGCCAAATAATAATAATAATAAACTCCCACTGGTCTATAATTAGGTAATCAATTCTGATCAAATAAAATGGTTGTCAAGTGTTATGGTTATTTTTATAAAACTATGTTTGTTTCTTAGTTTCTCTCTTAACCTGCCTATCACACAAATAATTGAGACTCTTTTATATTTGTTTAATATTAAGCTTCACAAAATAATAACCAAATAGTTATTAACTCTATTTTTTTTAAGAGAGAAAGGGTTTATTTTGGCTCATGGTTCCAGAGAGACACAGTCTATCATGGCAGAGATAGGAGGAAAGGCAGGAGCAGGAAGCTGCATGATCACATGGCACCAACACTCAGAAAACAGAAGCAGAGAGCAAGTGGGACAAAGCTATAACACCTCAAGACTGGTCCTCAGTGACTTACTCCCTCCAGATTGGCTCCACTTTCTTTTTTTAATTTTTTTAATGTAATTTATTTATTTTTATATCAATCACAGGTTAGGTACTTTGCATCCCAGGCGTAGCCCCCTCCCTCATTCCCTCCCACTCTCCCCATCCCTCCCTCATCTCCTCCCCACCCCCTCCAAGTCCACCGATGGGGGAGGATCTCCTCCCCTTCCATCCGACCCCAGTTCATCTTGTCTCCTCAGGGCTGGCTGCAATGTCCT
>CM053766.1:79248361-79287396 GCA_028658305.1 Pachyuromys duprasi
CCTGCGCAGATGGGACTTATGAAAGCTCGGTGTAGGACTGAAGACCCTAGTGAGGGAAACAGGGACTGTTTCAGTCATGAACTTGATGGCTGACTCTTTGACCCTCCCCCATACAAGCTGGGGAGTGACAGACTGGCTAGATCCCAGAGGAGGACATTGCAGCCAGCCCTGAGGAGACAGGATAAGCTGGGGTTGGATGGAAGGGGAGGAGGTCCTCCCCTGTTGGTGGACTTGGAGGGGGCGGGGAGGAGGGAGATGTGGGAGGGAGTGGGAGGGTGAGAGGGAATGAGGGAGGGGGCTATGCCCGGGATGCAAAATACCTAACCTGTGATTGATATAAAAATAAATTAAAAAATATCCTAAAAAATATATATGTATTTTTATTGTATGTGTCTGTGTGTTTCAGCTGCATGTGTATATCTGTGTAACATGTGCATGCCTGGTTGCCTGTGGAGGCCAGAAGAGGCTGTTGGATCTCCTGGAACTGGAGTTCCAGACAGTTAGAGAACTGCAATGTGGGTGCTGGGACTGAACCCTGGTCCTTTGCAGGAGTAAATGTTCTTAACCACCAAGACATGTCTCCAGATCTTCTTTCTTATCCCCTGAAGGCATTTTGAAGAGGGGTGAAACATTTTACATAATATAGCTTCCTAGATCACCATCTCAAGGGCTGAAGTGTCTAGTGTTGAAGACTTCTTTCGCTGGCTCCATTTCCACAAAACTCCTTTCTGAAGGATAACTCTGGCAGGTAGAAAGTTGTGGGAAACTAGGCTGAACTTGAAATAAGTGAACAGAACTGTCAAAATTTCCTCCCCCATGTTATTCCACCATTAGGTAATCAGCTCCCTGGTTTGTAGAGGGTTATATCGCTCCTTTTTTTTTTTAATTTAAGAGTTGAGTCATCATCTATTCAAAAGAAATACTGAGTGAATTAAAACCAGAAGTCTTTATGAGCTACTGCCTCAAAAGCAATAAGGTTGCGCCATTTCAGTCAGAGCAGGGCTCACTGGGAGCATGTGTAGGCTAAGGAAGTGTTGGAGGCAATAGCAAGGGACACAATAAGGAAGGGGCCAGAAACTTAGTGGAGGAACTAAAGAGAGGTGGGAGGATCCCCAAGACTCTGCCTGTTAAAAACTGCAAGTGGGGCTCTGGCCTACCATGTGATATTCTGCCACCCCTGCAAGATGCAGAGCACGCATTCCACAGCCAGACCGCTGGGAAGGAGGAAGGTGAGCAAGCAGGCTCTGCCTCTTCCTACCGCAAGAAGTTAGACGAAGTAACTTAACTCCTCCACCTTCCAAATAGGGGTAACATCAGCCCCTGCCTTGAGGGCTGTTATGAGGATTAAGCGAGGCAGCATAATAAGGGGTGCAGAGCAGAGGCTGGGATCGCAGAGGCTGGTCATTCCTGGTATGTTCTCTATTTCACAGAGACTTCTGTCGTTTGAAAAATGAGAGCCAATGTATTTTTATACAATCCAGAATATTGTATACAAAACATAAGATCATTTAAGCATCCTGCCCTTATGAAATAGGTCTTATCATTCATTATTCCATTGGTAGGAAAAATGAGCATCTGAATTGAGCATGAAGTATCCCATGATGCTTTTGACATGGTTGTTTTTGGACGTGAATACATGCTTTGTACAACCATGAGAAGATGATTGGGTTATGAGACAATGGCGGGGAGGCTTGCATAGATAATAATGGTCTTTAGTTAATTGACTGACTTAATTAACTTGGGTTAGGAATACTCTATTGGGTCACTTACTTAAATGGACAAGAGTCTTTAGAGAAATTATTCTGTGGGACTCAATGAGAAAATGTAGGAATCTGGATAGAAAAAAATGGATGGGGATGTTGGCTCAGTCCTACAGCCACTTGGGAATTTAATCCTGCTAGCTGCCACTGGATCTGGGAACCAGGATATGAGCTAGAGGGACAGGGAGAATGGTGTGTGTGTGTGTGTGTGTGTGTGTGTGTGTGCTCAGCCACATGTTCTCCCTTGGCTGGAAAGGCAACACCATGGGGTCCTCACTTGTCTTCTAACTCAAGGAAACTGACTCATGGAACTGAGGATCAAAGTTATGTGGCTAAGTTGCTAAATTTGTGTTAATTTATTATACAGCAATTAAAAAAAACCACAAGACACCTACCTAAAGAGTTGGGTTCTGAATTATTAATGAAGGGTTGCGTAAGAGAAATCATGTGTATTTGAGTTGGAGGAGTTGACATTTTCACATGGACAACCAGGTGTGACTGAAATAATCTTAATGTAGCTATTTTGGAGTCTATCACTTGGTTAATTGCAAGAGTGCTAGAATTAGGGGTTTAACAATGGATTCCAGGGCTTCAAAATTTATTTTCTGAAAGTGCAGAAAAAGTAAGAATTGTCACTTTGAGAAGTAGTAGGAGAAAACAGAAAATGATTTAGAAAGTTTTATCAAAGTGAAATATTTGCTGAGAGAAAAGTGAATTGCACCAATGTCCATCATGGTTTCATGGCTTGTGATTTCCCATTGTGTGCATGGCCATTTTCTTCTCTATGTGTGGAAAAACTGTGTTTCCCACTTGAGCCATTTGAAGCTGAGTAGTCCTGTGGTGCTGAGAAGATTGGTGCTGAGAAGATCCACACAGTTACACAATGCTCTAGAACAGCGGTTGTCAGCTGGTGGTGGTGAGGTAGAACCACCCTCTAATGGGGGTCACCCAAGACCATTGGAAAACACGGATATTTACGTAATCATCCACAACAGTAGCAAAATTACAGTTAGGAAGTAGCAACAAAAATAATTTTATGCTGGGGAGGGTCACCCCAATATGAGGAGCTGTATTAAAGGGTTGCAGCACTAGGAAGGCTGATGAACCACTGCCCAAGAACTTTCGCACCTTCTCTAATGGAGACTGTTCCCTTAAGCATCAGCTTTCTATCCAGCCTTTGGCAGCTACCATTTCACTTTCTGTCACCATAAACTTGACAACTAATTTCTTCGTGTAAGTTGAATTGTGCAATATTTGTCTTTTTGCAACTAACTTCTTTATTCATATAAAAGCGTTCTGTCTATTATTAATTATGCCTGGTTAGAAGCCTGAAACATTGATAGACAGTTAGCCCAATTAAATTACATGGCAGTTGACAAACTACTCCTCAAATATAAGCCATTTGTTAAAATGAGACAGGATATTCAGAATTAAAAATCTGATAAAATGATACAATAAATCTTAATTATAGTTTTTATAATGTTTTCCCCATAGTCAGTGATTAAAATGTATACATTAATGATTTTGAATTAATTTACAGTAAATATATTTTTTCACCTAAAGAAGAAAGGATTCTCATTATTTTTAGTATTTGGCACATGGATTGAAACATATCCTAAAATAACAAATGACTGTTCTACAGGCACATCACAGAAAAGTTTACAGGGAGAACTAGTAGACTTATTACAACCCAATTTCTTTCATCTGAATTTTGAAGACTGGACAAACCAAGAAACAAAATCTAAGAATTCAAGATATGCCGAGACAGGGAGAGTGGCAGGCTGAACACAGTCACCGAACAGTTAGCATCCGATCTACTCTCTAGCTAGCTTCCACTGCCAACTTGACATAGCTCACCTATTTGACAGTCTCAACTGAAAGATGGTCTCAGTCAGACTGGCCGGGGAGCACACCCGTGGGAGCATTTCCTTGATTAGTAACTGATACAGGAGGGCCCAGTGTACGTGGGCAGTGCGGTTCCTAGGCAGGGGATCCTGGGCTGTGTAAAAAGACTAGCTGGGCAAAGGCTGGAGAGTGAGCTTCTGCTCCAGGTTCCTGCCTTGAGTTCCTGCTCTGACTTTAATGCTGGACAGTGACCCAGAAGTACAAGGTGAACTCTTTTCTCTTCCATGTTTCTTTTGGTCATATTATTTATCCCAGCAACAGAAAAGTAGTTAAAACAGAACTTGGTATCAGAAGTGGAGTTTTTGCTGTGGTAGACTTAAGTTTAAGGAAGATCTTGGAAGAGTTTGGATTCTTGAGGAGTCATGGAGTGCTCAGAGACCAATGACCAGCTGTGGGAGACTGGACAATAAGAATGCGGAGAGAAACACAGATATGGGAGGTCTGGCTATGAAGTTTCAGAGGTAAGCAAAGACTGCTTGTGTGATATTTTGCATTAAGGATATATGGAAGTGAAACTTATGCTTCACTGGGACAATGGATGCTGGTTAGCCAGCGCCAAAGAATAAGCAGTGATTGCTAAGAAGTCAGTATCATTAAGCTGAAATATTTTGGTACACATTTCTTCCATGTCAGCACACAGAATTTGCGGTCCAAATGGGCCAAGACAGGCTCTCAAGCAGTTAGCTGGAACTTGGCAATGTGTAAATTTCCCATGCGATACTGGTTTTGAAGGCATGAGAGAGGCCAGGTTGAGGGGATCACAGGGAGTGGATGGAGCCTGACACTGCGTGGCAGGGTTAAAGCACGTGTGGAGAGACCAGGACAGGGCGCGGGTGAAAGTGCAGCCCCAGGACACTGGAGATGGAGGGACTGTGGGACAACTGTCAAGGGCAGCGTTAGGTGTGCAGTGAAGGACGAGCCTATTACAAAAGCTGTGTATGCTGCAGATGGCAGCACTGAAGAAGCAGGACTGCCTAACCCTTTTGGAGCTAGAAGGTTCTGAGTGAATCTCAGTGCCAGACGGTGAGCTATATGATCTAGATTTATACTGCTGGGATTTTGGTTTTGCTCTGTTTGGATTATAATTATGCCCTGATTCTTCCTTTTTGAAATAAGAAAATACGTAACTTGTTTTTCATTCTAGAGGAGCCCAGAGTTAAGAGACTTTGGATTTTAAGGGAGAACTTGGACTTTTAAATAGTTGGAATTTTCTAAAGATTTGGGGATTTCAAAAATTATACTGTGTATTATATTAATGTGTAATACTGGGTACAAACAGAAAAGGAACAGCTTTAACTTGAAGTGATGTAGTTGACAAGAGGTGGTGTCTCCTAGTTATCTACAGCTGTCAACTGGACATAGCCCAGAGTTATCTGAGGAAGTCTCAGTTGGGAGATTGCTTGCATCAGATTGGCCTGTGGGCAAATGTATGGGGACATTTTCTTGATTCCTAATTGAGATAGGTGGTCTACCATCTCTAGGAAGGGGGTCCTAGGCTGTATAAGAGAGCTAGTTGAACAGATGTTAGAGTAAGCCAGTCAGCAGGTTTCTCCACAGCTTCATTTCCAAGTTCCTGCCTTTAGATTCTTGAGTTCCTGTCCTGACTTCCGTTAGTGATGGACTCTGACTTGGAAAGAGGAAATAAACCCTTTCTTCCCCAAATAACTTTTGTTCAAGATGTTTATTACAGAAATAAGGAAGTAACAAAAGAAAACTCAGGAAACACAGTATGTAACTCCAGCAACAGCGGAAGTCTGGGACTGTGACGAGGAGATGTGGACTCACATCTAAGCATGTCTGCAATGCCTGAAGCTGCTTATGCAGTACTTGCTCCTCTAGCAATTCTCTGAAAGACACCTCTTCACTCCTTCTTGAAGATGTTAAAGCAAAAGGTAGAAATATTAAGACACTTGCGTACATTCCTAAACTAGTGAGTGACACAGCCAGAATTCAAACTCATGTCTGTAACATGCTGGAACCCATGTACTTCTCATTACATCAAATTACGATGTGACTCAGACTTCTCTGAACGACTTAACAGTACTACACCAATAAAATTTTAGCCAACCTTTTTGGTACTAGAAATTAATAAAACATATTTTGAGAATATAGATAAAAATTATATTTTCAAAAAGAGGAAAGTTGAGACCTGTTAGGTCTCAAACCAGGACAGGTCTCACTCACTACCCGTGACTCCTCCCAGCACTTCTCACCCCGCCCCTTCCCTAAACTCCTCCCTGCCAGGGGTGGGGCTTCGCTTTTTTTCCTAGGCCTGATCCTTATATAACTCAGATATTTTGGCTAAGCTGGTCTCTTGACTCTACCACCTCTCTTGGTCAGCCTGTCCTCTCTTGCTCTTCCTCTTCCTCTTCTCATGGTCCAGTTTAGTCTGCTGGCCATGGTCAGTCTGGGCTCTTTTCTCTGCCTGCTTTCTCCCTTATATATGCAATAAAACTCTTTATACTGAGTAGTCATGTCTTCTCTTTTAGTTCATGATTTTCATTCAAGAACCAGCCTACGGACACTACAGAAGAGTTTCCTGGTATAGCAGGAAACATGCGGGCAGTGCTCATTTGGAGACACACTTAGAATCGCCAGTAGTTTACTACTGAAAAGAGTCCCTTAAAATAAATAAAGGAAAACAACCAAAAACATTGAGTGAAGTCAGATAATCCGGGACATAAGGCAAGACCACTACTTTCACTGCCAAGAATTCTGAAACAAGGAGCTAGACATAGCACACACTTTTAATCCCAGCACTCAGGAGGCATAGGAGGTGGATCTCAAGGCCAGCCTGGCTTACAGAGCAAATTCCAGGATAGAGAGGGCCATTACACAGAGAAACTTTGTCTTGCAAAGCCAAAATAAGCAAATAAATAAAAACAGAAAAGAAAATAGAATTCTGAAACAAAATAAAATTGTCCAACAAGGGTGCCATTTTATAATCAGCCAAAATTGCCTCTAGCAGAATATCACGAGTTTCTTTAAAGACACAAAATAGCTGTAACTTGATTGCTGTTGTGTATGTATGTATGTACATATGTATAGATAAAACAAAAATAAATAATGTGTCAATCAAAAGTAACATGAAAGATTCTGCTTCAGCACGTTCTCATTTGGTATTATCAACAGTCTACACTGTTCATAATCTAAAGAGTCAGAATCATCTCCTGCTGTTGTTTCAATTTACAGTTTTCTAATGACTGATGCTGAACATCTTTTCATATGCTTATCAGTCATTTGAATTTTTCTTCTGTGAATTGAAAGTTCGTATATTATGCAAATAGCCAACCTTCAACATTTAATCTTGTTGAATTTTTCTAATAGATGTAAAAGCTTGAAGATTCATTTGAAGTTTCTACCCAGACAATATGGGAAAGACAGAGATGCTTAGGAAACCTATTTCTCCTTCTTCCCATGCCTGCAGGTAGACCATATTTCCCAATCTTCCTCCCATGTGGCCCATAATGTGACTGATAAATATGTAATGCAGACAAAAATAGCTTCTCCATAAAACTTACGTGTTGAAGACTCTGAGGATCTTTTAGGGGTCATGAATAAGACAGGAGGATTCGGGGTTCTTGGGCATTCAGATGAAAGTCTGGCTAACTAGGAACTCCCGTACTAGACTATAATTTGAAGGAGAAATGAATTTGTTGGGTTAAACTGGAAGTTTATCTTTCATGGTTGCTAAAGTTATCATTAACTATATATTAACATATTATTAGTAATTTACTGCCATATTCCTTCTTTTATCATAACTTAGTGCTGCTTATTTTTATTAGGGAGAGGACTCAATGTTCAATGAAATTTGGTAAGTGGCCTTCTTGGTTTTCTACAGACTTCAGGGGATGTTGACGTTTCTCTATAGAGTAAGCTTCACATAGAAATACCTATATACATACATATACATACACACACACATAAACACTTAGGCTAATAAACTATCTTTATATTCCTAATTTAATGTGAATATTTTCTTATGAATATGTTTTGAATTTTGTCAAATATATGTATCTACTTCTATTGCTATAAGTTATATACTTATGGCCTTTAATCTTTCAATGTAATAGATAACATAATAGATTTTTTCATAGTAAATCATCATACATTTCTGGCAAACCCTTTTTATTATATATAATTCTATATTATATTATATATAACCTCTCTCATATTTATGTGTATGTATATAGATATACATATATTTATGAGGTTTATGAGATTTACTGTGGTCTGGGTAGTCCAACGATGGCTGTCCCCTGATGCAAATGCCGAGAATCTGGTAGTTGTTTAGTTCACAAGACTGGATGTCTCAGCAGTTCCAAGCTAAGTTCAGTTCCGGGAGACTGTCAGAGAGCTGCTGGCCTTCAGTCTACATAAGAATCCTAGAGAAGCAAGTTCTAACACCAGAAAAGGAACACCTCAGTAACAGCACAGATAAACTTGAGAGTGAGAGTGAGGGGAAAGGCCAAAAAGGAAAAGCTTCCTTCTTCCATGTGCTTTTATGTAGGCTGCCACCAGAAGGTATAGCCCAGATTTAGGTTGGGTCTTCTCAATTGAAATGGTACAATCAGATAAACTCCTCACCGATGTCCTCAGCTGCTTGGATTTTAGTTGGTTCTAGAGGTAGTCACATTGACAACCAAGATCAGTCATCACACCAAGGGAAAACCTATTTTAGGTTTGACCCCATGTTCTCATTTGGTGCCTCCTCTACTCCAAACACCAGCGTTTGGTTGTGTGGTGCTTGAGACATACCACATGCCCAAATCTGATTTGGGATTTGGATCTCTAGGCTGAGATTAATTTTCATGTAAGGTTTCCAGTTTAGAGTTTTCCAGATAAGTAACCCAAACTTACATGAAGCACTGGCTTGACAGTGGTCACAGCTCTCAGGAATAATCTGTATTCCCTCACTCTCAAATTAGGCCGAGAAGACAACCTACCCTGATATTTCCTCATTCCTATGAGTACATTATCTTGTCCATATGCATGTGTTTATTTAATGTGGTGCTCCTCCGGGGTTGACGATTTGTGAGTTATCTCCCTTCTCTGTCATCTGTAGACTTAGTTATTGTCTCTTTGGCTCACAAGATCACTACTTTTTAAAAAAAGCATTTTATCTAGATTTTCCAGCTGTCTCAAATGGGTATTTTTAGGCTAACTAGTTATTCTAAATGTTGCCTGAATAGGAAGTGATTGGTTTCCCAGCTACAAACTTAAGTAAAGGGTGCTTAGCAAACTCAGATCTACAGGGAAAAAAATTATACATACACAAACAGATCAATTAGAGGGAGGGATTTGCATAACAAAAGGTTTCACTGTAGGATCTACTTAAAATATCGAGGATCTCGGGTGTGCTTCCAGCATCTGGGAGAAAGTCTATTGTGTAAGTCTTTCTGGTCTGTGAATTAGAGAATTGCAGGCATGGATCCTTTTGTAAAGCAGAAAATCCTTCTTAAATGTGAATGATCACTCTCTAATTTGCAAGTTTGTAGGTTTGGGCCTCTGTGTACCTAAGTTTTGTCATTTGGTTTCAATGATAGACATCCAGAAAAGGTCCTTTATATAGAGTATAGAATTAGGTCTCCTGAGTATGTTTTTGTATTTTGACATTAGATAATCAAAACAATCTGCATATCTAAAGGATGGAGTAATGAGATCTTTCAAATATTGAATATGTGCATTTTCCACATCATTTCCCATGGGTCTAGTTAACAGAAATCCGTCCAAGGCATTTCCCATTTAATGATTTATTTCTTTGGATACGTTTACTTAAGCACACAATAAACAACATCTTTACCAGACCATAATTGTTTATTCATTGTGTTCCACATTACTGACGAAATTACTGTAAGTATTAAACTGTTCTTACAGGGCACACACACAGACTCCTTCATTATTTCACAGAAGACCAGGACTACAAGCACTGAATAGAACAGAAATATTTTTCTTCCTTCTCTAGCAAACAATGATTAAAAAGCTTATCTCATTATCTCTACAATCTGCTCCCCAGATTCCACTTTGATTCATCATTAAATATTTTAATAGAGTAGGATATGGAATGCATGTGTTCTGAAGAAAACAGGAAGCAAACAGACACTGCTGCTGTGTGGTTGGACAAAATCTGATTCTCAGTCTGGGCTGCATATTGGAGTCCCTGGGGAATGCTCAATAATCCCGATGCCTGGCTCCTTTGCTAGAGATTTTGATTTAATTGGTCTGGGGTGAATCTGACATCGGACATTTAATGTGGAGTCTGCGTTAGGAACTGAGTTCACAGAGGAAGACAATGCAGCCAATCCTGATGAGACCTGATAGGCTAGGGTCAGATAGAAGGGGAGGAGGACCTTCCCCTATCAGTGGACTAGGGGAGGGGCATAGGGGGAGAAGAGGGAGGGAGAGTGGGATTGGGAGGAGACAAGGGAGGGGACCACAGCTGGGATACAAATTGAATAAATTATAATAAGTGATAACAATAAAAAGGAAAAAAATCTAAAAATAAAAAAATAAAAAAGAGCTGAGTTTATTTAGTCAACTCTCAATTACTCAGACCTAACTTAATCAGAATTCTCAACTAACTTACACTTGGTAAGAGGAAGGGTGGGCTGGGCTGAAGGACTGAGTTCTTTTCCTGAAAGACAAAAAGCTGTTAGCATACAGGAGATTCTGCTGGCCTGCCCTCAGGATCCTAGCAATTGCTGACATCATCATCTGCCACCATGGCCAGGTGAGACAGGTGTGTGAGTCCGATAAATTTATCTCTCACTCCTTTTCTCTCTTCCTTGTCTCTCCTTCTCTCTGCCCTCATGGCTCTGGTTCCATCCATCTGCCTGCCTACATGTCCACTCTGCCTCTACTCCTTCTCCTGGCCCTCACTCCTCTCCTTTCCCCCAATAAATCTCCTTATAGCAGATCTGTTGTGTGGAGTGATTTCTCAGAGGCATACCTTGGCACTCGCCCACCACGGTACCTCCTCACTGCATCATTATATTTCATAACTAAAACAAACCATTAGGAAATCTCCTATAGCCATTCATTCTAAAATCTGCTGCTGGGCCCTACTGGAAGAGAGGTCCCACACTGCTAGACTTCTGATTCATAATTCGTCCTGATGAAACAGGACGAAAAGTTCATTGTGTCTTGCTCTGCTTCTTACCCTTGCATCCATCATGGAGAAACAGAGTGAATTTTAATTGTGTCTTGCTTTCCTGAGCCCTGGCTGGTTGACTCATATATATTGATATAAAACAAGCACATTGGATGTAGATGATTCATGGTTGCAATATTCCAATGCAACTTTCCCTCCCCCAGCTATGACTTTAAATTTATTCAGTGGTACTAGTTTAGTTTCTTCTTGCCTCTGAATCAAAACTTAAGCAGTCTTACTCACTGTTAGAAGTTTATATATATATATATATATATATATATATATATATATATATATATATATATAATTTTAGATAGAAAACCAGTCTCAACTTGGTAATCAAATACATTCATCTTATAAAATAGTGGAAATCTCCATTCTTGAGGGGAAGTTGAGCCTCTCCCTGTTCCTTAGGCCCTAGAAGGGGAAGGCTGGTCATAAGTGTGCTGGTTGGTGTTTCCTTTGGATGTGCATCGGCTTCCATGTACTCTAGATTTAAACTATATTGAAGGCTGCACAGTCATTTATCATGTTACATTACTCCTCACATACGTACAGCCCACTGTATGTTTCTGACTACCCTTCTCCCCTTTTCACCTCTGATATGGCAATTTGCCTTTTAAAAAGATATTCATTCATTTATGTTATGTGTATGGGACTTTTTCCTGCATGTATGTCTGTGCCCCATATGCATTCATGGCCTTTGGAGGCCAGAAGAGGGCAGCAGATCCCCTGGGACTGGTGTTATAGAGAGTTGTGGGCTGCCATGTGAATGATGGGAACTGAACCTAGGTCCTCTGGAAAAGCAGCCAATGCTCTTAACCACTGAGCCATCTCTCTAACCCTTGCAATTTGTCTTTTAAAAGCACTTCAGGAGACTGGGGACATGGGTTGTCCAGTAAAGCACTTGTCACACAAGCATCAGGATTTGAATTCCAATCCCCAAGTGCCACATAAAAGCTTGGTGGCAGGGTGTATCTGTGCCCCAGTGCTGGGATGGCAGAGAAATGACAGGATCTCTGGTCCTTGCTGGCCCACCTCTCTAGCTAAATCAGTGAGCTATGGGTTACATGAGAAAGCTCGTTACAATAAACAAAATATAGAATGACTGAGGAAAACATCTGACATTGACCCCTGGCCTCCATCTATACGTATATATAAAAACACATATACACACATAGAACAGCAACACACACATATATATGCAGAAGCATATACATATGGGTACATACAAATCCACTTTGGACACCCATCCCCCATTGAATCCCTTCTCATGCAGTTATAGCCAAGAATTTAATAAGGAAGACGTCAGGAGTAATTCGGTAATAAGCAAACACTTATCTGGGGGCCTTCCATGGTGCTGCTTGGAGCCAGAAATCCTTAGGTGGCAAGAATCCAAACTGTTCATTTTCCAGATGAGGAAACTAATGAGGTCAAACGACTGGCTGCATAATTTCATGGCTGCTCAAGGGACTGCATGAAACTTTCAGCATATCATATTGCCTGATTTAATAGAATGGGGCATCCTGCTAAATTAAAAAGGTTGTCAACTCCATGGACGAAAAACTCATGCAAGGAACCATGACTCATCTTGGAGGACGATAGATGAGTCTGTGTAATGGTACAAAGCACAGAGACATGCAATCAGACAGGCTCATGGCTTCACTTCATGCACCAGCCTTAGGCAATTTATTTAACTTTTCTGAACTACAGTTTCCCCAGCTGCAAAGTAGAAAATTAATATTCATCCTAAGAGTGTACGAGTATATGAAGATATACCCCACTGTGATATCTTCAAGGTGCTTAAAAAATGTCAAGTGTTATAATTATCACAATATTTTGCAGAATAATCAAGCAATGTATTGTTACCAACCTATTTAGTACATACAATTTATTGCGCCTCCTCCACAATTCTCTCTGTTACCAATATCCTCCAATAGTTCCTTACCCAATTCAGCTCAGAATTGACTCAATGGTTCCCATCTCATGGCCACAGGGGCTACTTTTTATATGTGCCATAATTATTTCAGTTTGAAACATCATTTTTTTGTATTCATCCACATCAAAGTGTGTTACTTAGATGAATTTTAAGTGATTAGTATACTTAAAGCTTTTGTACATAATGGACATAAGGTTACCATCATGGATGCTATTACTTCCTCAAACCTTTCCATCCACCCCACTCTTTGTGAAAACGAGATATGACTCTCCTAGTCCCCACTCTCTCAACTGTTTGGAATGCCAAGGACCATGGGCCACTGACATCAGCTCACGCAGTGTTTTCACTCACTGGGGACATCAGGATGTTGCTCTGGGGAGGGAGCATTTGCAAAGCAATGCTTGCAGCTTCAAAGAGCAGCTGTTTATAACACACACACACACACACACACACACACACACACACACACACACCACATAGCTTTTCTCATTAGGCTTTTGTCACAAAAGTCCCAAGACATTTTATTTTTAGGCTTTATTAATGTTCAGAAATCTAGGTGGTAGGAAGATGTTGAGACCACCTGTTAGAATTCTTCTCTCACAAAGTCTGAAAGGAAAAGCCTTCTCCTGCTGAATTCGTACAGTCACTCATGAAGGTTGTTTTCTCTCTGGAGAAAGAATACTTGGGATGGGCGGTGGCGGTGCACGCTTTTAATCCCAGCACTTGGGAGGCAGAGGCAGGTGGATCTCTATGAGTTTGAGGCTAGCCTGGTTTACAGAGCAATATCCAGGACAGCCAAGGCTACACAGAGAAACCCTGTCTCTAAAATAAAAAAAAAAGATGAGAGCAAGCACTGCATCTGAACAGAAGAACTGATGCTGCTGCACATCTTTATGTGTGCTCAGCCTGCTCCTCATCCGAGGCAGCCCAGAAAGGACTCATTTTGTGGTCGCAGCAGCCATATTTTACCTGTTATTTGCTTCGGTGTGAATGCCACTTGTTTGTCAAATAACAAGCAAAAAAAAGTACAGCCATGGGATCTTTATGTTTTTAATGAACACTAAATGATATTTTATCTTTAAAAGGGAATGTGGGTGCTCTTGATTACAGCCAAGTTTATTAAAAAATAATAATTTCGTGCACAAAATGATGTATAAAGAAATCAGAGGAAAATCCAGACTCGGGATTGCAGTTATCATCTGTGCTCGGTAAATCAAGCCTGCTTGTAAAGATGCATAATTCTCTCTTTTTTTTAAATAAAAAAAAAGAAACAGAGATTTCGCTAGCATAACAGCCTCAGGTGATTATATTAAAAGTGACACGAAAACTAGGCTGTTGTGCACTGATTCCTGCTGCTTCTCTTGTGGGGTAGGATTATCAGAAAGGAAAGAGTCTTCATTTCCCCAGCAAGATATAGATCGACTAAGGCACAGATCGTCATGAGCCTGGTAAATATCCAATAAAGCCACCTTTCTTGCTCCTGCTCCTCCTGAGCTACCTGCTTCGTATTAAAGTGCTCCACACGGGAAGGGCACTGCCACCCACTTGGCCACTGTCACCCCTCATGGCGATGGAGGAGGGTATGAAATGAAGAGGAAGCTGGCGGGGTCTGATGCTGCACAGGGGTTCACAGGTTACCTCTGAGGGAGGCCGGGTCACTCACGGCTCCGGAAGAGGAAGAGGAGACTCTTCCTCTTTCACCCTTCTACCAGCTCAACCCATGTGGCATGCTTTTTAGAAGATGGGGGGGGGCGAGTCTCATGCTTAGCAGTTAGATAAGAACCTGCGCAGAGCCAGGCTTCTTCCACAGAAACCAAACAGTCTCCACGAAGCACACTTGAGACTCCTATTTCTCCAGTAACTGGCAAGAAACCCGGAAGCATGAGGTGTGCGTCGTGTTTAACAGATATTCTGGGAGATGGCGGTGTTGCACATGCTGTAGTGGAGTTATAAAAAGACTGGCTGAAACATGCCGGGGCTCTCTGGAAAGAGATGTGGATTCCAACAGAGCCACTGGAGTTTTGGGAGGCTCGAGTTCTGGTCCAGCCGTGTACTGAATCCCCCGGGTGTGCCGAACGTGTGTCGGTCTCCAGCCCTTCTGGTGTGAAATCCAGAGGAAGGAGGATGCCTATATCCTCAGACCTCCAACGGACAGAACTCTTTGTAAGTTACAGAGCTAATGAAAAGCTTTGGGAAAATGACAGAACCTTATCCTGGTCACTCCTCCTCCAGGAAGCAGTCAAAGAACTGTGATTTAGTCCCAGTCCCCATACTTGCTTCCCTCATCACTGAAGAAACAGTGGGTCTCACCATTTTTGCCTTGCACTTGTTTTGCAAGATTGTTGGCTGAGGTTGTCGGCCTGGGTACACTCTATAGCCCACTGTCGGGTCCTTGTGGCTGCCAGTCGAGAGTGCCACAGAGCCCGAAGCCTCTGCTTGCAAGCGGGCAGGGCAGAGGTGCAGCTGTAGCCCTCGGGCAGAGGGGACATGGCTACTCATTTGACGGTGACTATGGAGATCATCTTGGAGATGGCCGGAACTTTGACATATCTTACTTCTGAGCTCTATTTGTAGGGCAACATGGGGCCAATAGTACATCTCTCCCCACTTTATCTATCCTGGTAGCTTCTTATAGCTCCTGGCTCCTTTCATTCTTTTCTGTGGGAGAGGAGTAAAATTCTCATCCCGGGATCTACTCCTGCTGCAGCTTCTTCCTCCAAGCAGAGTTGGCAAAACCCTCCTTCTCATAATGTATGTGAGCCTCCTCCACGAAGACGGTGCCTTTAGAGTTCATCTGTGTGTTTGTTTTTTTCCCGTTTTTCTTTTGAGACAGGCTTCCACTAGGCTGCCTTGGTTGGCTCTGAACTCATCAGACCAGGCTAGCTTTGACCTCACAGACATGTCTCTCCAGTGCTGAAATTAAAGGCATGTACTTGCATGATCAGTCCACCAAGACTCACTTAAAATTATACTATATTAATTATAGTATCTTCGCTAATATTTTGAGAATTTTATACAAGTAGCCTATGTATTTTTTTATTTTTGTTTATTTTTATTTTTTTATTTTTTAAATGTAAGTTATTTATTTTTGTATCAATCACAGGTTAGGTACTTTACATCCCAGGCATAGCCCCCCCCCATTCCCTCTCACTCTCCCCATCCCTCCCTCATCTCCTCCCCACCCCTCCAAGTCCATTGATAATGAGGACCCCTCCCCTTCCACCTGAGGAGACATGATGAACTGGGGCCTATGTATTTTTGTAAATACATCTTTTACTTCTCCTAACTTGTTCCAGATTCACCCCACCCCCAGCTTCCAGCCCTACCCTCTTCCAACTTTTTGTCCTTTTAAGTTTTGTTTTTTTTTTTTAATTCACCGACTGCAATTTGTGCTGCCTATATATTTATAGGTTGGAGCCATCCACTAAGTTGACTGTGCCAGGCCACACCCTTAGAAGAACCTGACTCTACTTCTCTGCAAAGCCACAGCTCCCCAGATAGGGGTGGGAGGTTCAAAGCTCCTCCACCTTTCATGCTGGAATGTTGACTGGCTTGGTCTTATGCAGACAGCAACAACAGTGGATGCATACAAAAGCTCACCATCCTGTCACGTCCAGAAGACACTGTTTCAGTCTGGCCCTGTGCAGCCTCTGACTTTTACAGTCTTTCTGAGAGGCTTACCTTAGGGCCCCCGTCAGAGTGTCCCTATGCAAGCCTTGAACCTGACTAGTGCCACATCTTAGTGTTTTTGCTCTCACTATAGTGTGAGCTCTTTAAAGGAGAGACCTGAGTCTATTCACCAACTACTCCTCAGCAATTAGCATAGGGCCTAGCACAAGGCAGATAGGTGGCAAATAGCACCTGAATGGAATGGACTAGGACCCCAACTCCCACCCACTGATTTGCTAATGCAAAGGAATGTAATCCCATGAGGTAGCCAAGGTGAACACCTCACTTCTCTCTTTCTAATCCCTCTTTCCCTGTTCCTCCATCTGCAGATGAGAAGGGCCAAGGAGAGAATAAAGTCCACCACAAACTGAATTCCCTTTTTGTTTTCTCTTCTGTTTTTACCCTTAAGAATAACTTCATGACCTGCTGTTTTCCCGCTGCTTTTAACCTGGAATACATAGAAGCATCCATATGGATAAAATAATTGAATAATTAAAAGATTGATGGGGTTATCAATAAAGTTTGGGAACTATACTTTCCAGAAATGTCCCAATGGATTGAAATGTCAAATGGATTGAAGAAATCTGTTTTATTCTTAGCTTTATGTAACATACCTTGGAATTGAGAGTCTGAGGATCGTCTCACTCAATATTATCGACAACAGTGTAAGACTTTTTCCCCTGGACAATGTTTTAGACTGCCGTGGCTGCTGCTATCAATTGCTCACTGCAAAATCCGTTCCAGTCTTCTCTCCCCTGCCTGCTCATCCCTGCAGAGGTTGGGGAAGGCTCAGGTACCCCCCCTCCCCCATCTTCTCAAACTTAGACAGTGGTTGAAGTATGGACAAAGAGGTTTAAGTTCCTGGAAGGTTTGCTGATAAGGTTTGGATTTCCTGTGCCTGCTGCTCTCTCCTTTCCCCTGTCTGTGACAGCTGAAGCTGCTGAAGGCACCTTAGTCAAAAGGCATAGCGTCCAAAGACAGGGCACCATCATGAAACCAAGAATGCAGCAAAGACTGAGAGGCCTGGGTTTGAAGGTAACTTAGTGACAGAGCGCTTGCCTGACACATGCGAAGTGTAAACGAGTGTCTACTTCCTTTTTTATAATTTAAATTTATTATTCTTTTTGTTAGTGTGTATGTATGTGTTTGCATACGCAACACTGTGTGTGTGGAAATTAGAAGACAAGTTTTGGGAGAGTCAGTTCTCTGTTTCCACCATGCGATCTATAAGATCAGCCTCGGGCTTCCAGGGCAAGCACTTAACCAGCTGAGCCGTCTCGCTGGCCTGAAAGCATCACGTCTAAACCCCTTGTTGACCAATGCAATTCATGCCAACAGGTCAGGTTTTAGTTCTTTAAATGACAGCATTGTCCTAATGAAGCAGTTCCAATCCTCACCAATTTAATCGTCAGCAGTTCTCTTTTCTCATCACATCTGACTGCTTTTGCATCCATTAAGTCTTCACCATTTATTATCCTTCACCTTATCTCTAGGTGGAGGGAGATAGTCCTTCAGTCCTCCATAGAGATCTTGGCTCACAGCCGACTGAGGACTGCTTTCATTTAGCCTATGGTGTCCAAATTGAGGCTCTTTAACAACAACGAGACCATAACGTTAAAAATGGTGCCACGGATGCTGATCCTAGAACATCTCTGTATGGGATTCCTAGGGTTGCTACACAGACTATCAGAACCGGGCGGGGGCAGGAGTGGGCTGAATGTAATCCAAGTGTCAGAGGGCATGATCCTCAGAGGGCAAGGGCAGAGTTCTTCCTGGCCTCTTTCAGCCCGGGGTTACCCAAGTGTCCATGGAGGACCACTCCAGTCTGTCTTTTCTTCTCATGCCCAGCTTCTCCTTAGTGTGTGTTCTTCTTCTTCTTCTATGGACACTACTTTACTTTCAAGTCCACCTAGCACATGGTTCTCCATCTCTTTAATACAGTTCCTCATGTTGTGGTGATCCCCAACCCACAAAATTATTTCATCAATACTTCATAACTGTAATTTTGCTACTGTTATGAATCATGATATAATGTAATGAATCTGATATGCAACCCCCAGAGGGGTCAAGACCCACAGGTTGAGAACTGCTGATCTAGATAATTCAGGTTAATCTTCTCCTGAGTCTGTGACCTAATTAGATTTACGAAGACCTTTCTTTTTTGACTACTAAGGCCATATCCACAGGTTTTAGGGAAACATATCTTAGAAAATCATTCTTACCATTACATAGTATTTTTCTTCATGTTCTAGAAAAATTATTCTGATTGTCTTATTTTTACATTGTTGATCTTGGGAACTTTGAATGTTTCAAGCCTGTGTGAAGAAATGCTTCTGTCAAATTAAAATTTGTGTTGGGTCAGAATTTAAGGGTGTTTTAAAGAAATACCAGTTGGGTTTAATATTTTTAAGTATTTTTGATTGTATCCTATCCTGATTTCTCATGTTAAGTAAGAGATAGACGACTTAAGACAGACAAACGCTTCCCATGTGTGGGGGGTACAGAGGTCAGCACACCATCATTAGCAAATGGAAGCAAATAAGGAGGTTTGGGGCTATGGATGTGAATATCCACCAGGTAATAAAGACAATTATTTGTTTGCATGACGAGGAAGCCATGAGCTGGTAGATGTGACACCTGAGCTGAAATGACATAAAAGGAGAAAGATTACAACGTACATGAAGTGACCCAGTCGGTGGGACAGTGAGTTTAGTGGCCCCAAGAAAAGGGCGTGTCGTTCTTACTTTTCTATTGCTGTGGAGAGACACTGCGGCCAAGGAAACTTATAAAAGGAAACATTTAATTGGGGGCTCTTGCTTACAGTTTCAGAGGGTGAATCGTAACTATCAGGGCACAGAACAAAGCAGAAGGCAGGTGGCCATGTTGCTGGAGCAGTAACCAAGAGCTTACATCTGACCCACAAGCAGAGGCAGGGGCAGAGAACGCTAACTGGAAATGGGCTTTCGAAACCTCACAACCCACTCCCTAGGACACAGCCCCTCCCACAAGGCCACGCCTCTTAATCCTTTCCAAACTGTTCCACCAACTGGGGACCAAAGCCAGTTAAACCCAGGCGCCCATGGGGGCCCGTCTCATATCAAACCACCACAGGCCATGTTTGAAGCTTGCAAAGAGTCAGAGAATACACATCCCAGAATCACCGAGGACAGGTCAGGGGGAAGTAGAAGAGGCAACCGGGGCTGATGCGAGCAAGTCGCCAGTGTCTGGACTTCTGCAGGGTTGCTAGGTTTTTCTGCTCCGGTCTTGAAGTGAGTATGGTTCCATTGTCTAAGCTGCTCAGGGAGCATCTTGACACAGGCAGCCTGTCATCTCAGACAGAAGCTCCCGGATTCTTTCAGCTCCAATGACTCTCTGCGTCAGCTTCCTCTGAGTATTCCAGTCACGCAGGCCTGCACCTCCATCTCCACAGGGTTTTTTTTTTTTTTTTGATAGTTTTTCTTGGTGCACAGTGATTTTAAAGCGGGAGATATATAAGGGGTTACAGCAGCATCCGTCAGTGATTGCACAAACCTGACAGCTACCATCGCTGCAAAAGTCAGGTATGAAAGGTGGCTTCATTTGTGATGCCGCACCCTTACAGAAGCTGAGGTCTCTCTTGGCGTAGGCACACAGTATCATCTTAATCTATGGAAATCGGGAATGGGAGAATTTTG
Source organism: Pachyuromys duprasi (assembly GCA_028658305.1). NCBI lineage: Eukaryota > Metazoa > Chordata > Mammalia > Rodentia > Muridae > Pachyuromys > Pachyuromys duprasi. The sequence continues at coordinate 79,268,459 of CM053766.1, forward strand.
TTTTTTTCCAAAAGAAGACAAACATTGACTCAAGATGTGAATTCTTCATTTGTTCCCTCCCATGATGCTTTGCTTACACGGTATTTTGTTGATTGTTAAGTGCATGCTTCCTCCTTCAGAAACAATGCTGTGTCATATCAGTGATGCCTCAGGAGTGTTGCGGCTTGCTTATGTAGCTTGTGCACACATACTCTGTACTCCATGATTAAGCCAGGTATGGATCATGCTTGTAATCACTACACTTGAGAGGCAGAAGTAGGAGGATAAGGAGTTCAAGGTCACCCTCAGCTACACAGGAAGTTCAAAGCCAGGTTAGGCTGGGTGAGACCCTAACGCAAATACAAGTGACCCCTTCCCCCAAGCAAACAAGCCACAAAACAAACAAGACCCCACGAGTCTCAGCAGACGCTTACAAAGAATCATCAAAGAGATTGCTGTTACATACATGTTCTGTGCTTTGTGGTGGAATGATGGCATCTACACTAACAAGCAGTCCTGTTATGTACTGACACTCTAGTGCATGAAAAAAAAGACATGGTAAAGATTCCAAAGACCTCCACAAAAGCAGAAAAAAAATCAACAAAGATGTTTAAGTGGGATAAACAGCAAAGGCTGCTGGGATGGGTTTGTTTGCAGGATGGACTTACCATGGACAGCGCTTGTAGCTTGACACTGTTATTTGTCTTTTCAGGGCTATGTAAAATAATAATGCAACTTAGAATAGATGCAGTTCAGACCCCAGGAAGCCCAGGGGAACCGAGTGCAGCTTTTGTCTTTAGATGACCAGGGTTATGCAAACACTAGATGCTGTTTATTTCACTACATTCAAAAGGTCTCTGCAGTCCCTTGACATGTCGCCAGAAACTTGATTGCTTGGAAACTCACACCCATCAATTGTCTCAAGCCTGTGTCAGACTGAGGTAATCATTCCAAGGGCATTGGATGGTTAGTGAATTGAAAGCAGCCAAACACATCTGACTATCCTCCATACTGTAAAATAGAGGTAGAAGAGTGTGAATTGGTCCTAAAATTTAAGAAAATGCATATGCGCTCTTGTGTGTCTTCTCCCCATTGTGTGTTTGTATATCTGTGCATGCACGTTTGCATGTATATGTGCACACAAGTGTCAAGGCACTCGTGAGAGGCTTAGAGGCCAGCTTAGCTGTTCAGTCCTCTCCTTCCATATTGTGGCAGCTGGGAATTGAACTCAGGTCACCAGGCTTGGGGATAGGAGCCTTTTTTTGTTGAGCCATTTTGCTAGTCCTAAATGGTCATAGTACTAAATAAAACAGCTTTTCTGGGACAATGATTTTAAATTCAATTTAAGGAAGTCCTTATGTTTTAATGCTTTGGTTTTGAAAATCAGGGCTAGCAACCCCCTGTACCATTTTCTCAGATCCATGTCAGAGAACAGTTTGGGAAGCAAGCCAGCTGGAACAGGTTGAAATAATTCACACTCCTGCTGTGGACAAGTTGTCAGTCACCTTGTGTGAAGCCCAGCCTTGTTTTTCCTCAGGGTTAAGAGTCACACTCTTCTATCTGCTCAGGATATGGTCTCAGGTCTTCTATCTGCTCAGGATATGGAGTCAAGGGGCTCTCCAAATAGCAGGTCAATAACTGAGGAACAGCCGCCCAGTGTGTGGTGGAGGAGAAAGGACCGCCTCTGCGCTCTGAGCCTCAGGTTGGCTGCTCTAATACCTGGCTGTAGAAACAAGAAGCCTGTACATGAAAGATGGCCTCCTGCAAGCTGCAGGGCACAGAAATTGGTTTTGGCCTCACAGTGGCTTTTCCTAGCCTTGGACCACAGCGACTGTCAGTAGCATCACGGTTTCCAGTGTGGAGAGGAGCTGAGTGGTGACAGGTTCCTATACAATTGCTTGTGTACACTTCCACTGGAAACCTTTGTATCTCCCTCAACTTGCCATGTCCCAGTGCAGCTCCTGATTCCAGTTCTCCTACTTTGTATCTCAATCTCAGAAAATAGCTAAGGGTACATCAGCCAGCACTCAGGCCCTTTCATTTCTCTTTCAACCAGTTCCTAGTTCATCATGTCTGTTTTCATTGTCAAGCCTGGATCAATTATTCCCACCTCTTCTCACGAATGCCTTAGGACTGGTCCTACCACCTTGCCCCTGCTCAGCATCTGTTCCTCCCAACATAGCCACACCCAGCACTCACAGATAGACCAAGCCAAGAACCCCAGCTGCTTGAAATAGCTTTGATGCTAATGCTCCTGCCTGTCACACACTCTGTCTTTGCATCTTTCCAGTCCTGGCCCTTGGCGATCTTTCTGACACCATTTGCTATGAGCCTGCCCTCTAGCTAATGATATTCCTCTTCTTCCCTCCTCCTCATGGTGTGTGTGTGTGTGTGTGTGTGTGTGTGATAAGCATTTACAGGGGCAAAAGCACAAACAGATCAGAAGAGAATGTCCAGGAGTCAGCTCTCTCCTTTGACCATGCGACTCAGGCTACCAGACTTGGCAGTGAGTCTTTTACCCATCAGCCATCTCACTAGCCTCCCTTTTACTGCTTATCTTGGGGCAGTGTCTCACTATGTTGGCTGGCTTTGAACTCGTGATCCTTTTGTCTCGTCTCCCAAGCAGCTAGGGTACAGGCATGCCCCACCAGGCTTGGCTGTGTTGGTTTGGTTTGGTTCTCACTGTCGACAAAGCAGGTGTTAAGCAAACATTTCCATTCCAGCCTGCTGCTTTGCAGTTCATATCCCCAGATACAGATCTCCTGAGTCCTTAAGAGCCCTCATAGTTATGTATATGTCTGGGCTGCCCGTCAATGGTAAGACTCATGCTCAACATTCCTGGCAAGAGCAGTACCCGGAGGTGGCATGGGTAAGTGAGTCATGAAAGGGGCCACTACTCCTGTACCTTCTGCTGTCTGATGACCTTGATTCCCATGGCTCCCTCTGCTTCCTCCTTTTCCACACTTCCCCTGGAAGCAGGCACTCAGAGACCACATAGGAAAAGCACCTCGGGGTGGACATATAGCTTAGTCTTTATGTGTCAGGTTCTTGAGCAGCACGGTGTCTGGCAGAAGCAGACGAACACAGGCAAACAGAAGGGCTGTTGCAGCGCTCAAGTGCCTTGTCTTAGACAATGTATGGAACTGGAACATGATTTTGGCTCACCTAACTCTGAGACCGGCCTCTTCTTCACTCTGCTTCCCTGTAAGCCACTACAAGCAGACCTACAGAGGAAACTAACCTGGGCCCATGGGGGCTCACAGAGACTGAACCACCAGCCAAAGAGCATGCATGGGCTGGACCTAGACCTCCTACACGTATGTAGCAGATGTGCAGCATGGTCATCATGTGGTCCCCTAACAATTGGAGCAGGGTCGTCTCTGACTCTGTGGCCTGCCTTTGGATCTTTTCCCCTACCCGGGCTGTCTTGTCTGGACTCAGCGGGAGAGGATGTGCTTAGTCCTGCAGTAAATTGACATGCCAGGGTGGGTTGTCCCTTCTGCCCCCCTTCTTGGAGGAGAATGGGAGGGGAGAGTGGGGAGAAGGGGTGTGAGGATGGGACTGGAAGGAGAGGAGGGAAAGGTCTACTATCAGGTTGTAAAGTGATTAAATAAATAAATTAATGAAGGAAAAAGGATATGGTCTCTCTTTAGTTTTCTTTTAGTTAGATTTTTGGTAAGAAGTATATATTTGGGTTTTGTCATCTTTCTCTTCCTCTCTCCCCTTACACACGCACACACACACACACACACACACACACACACACGCACACACACGCGCACGCGCACGCACACACATATGCTCACGGTATATGTGTACCTCATAAATCCCATCTGCATCCACCGTAAGCACTATGTGTCATCTAGAGGCCACCTGAGAATGGAGATTTCTATGCATGGTGGTAGTGACCTCTTCCCCCAGCTAGCACTGTGGATGGTTTCTCTGTGAGGCTCATGGGTTGACCTTGCTGGTGCATCTTCTTTCATGACTCCACATGTTCATGGCTACATGCCACCAGGGGTGTCCCTTGGGTTTTCTCCTCAAGATGAAACCAGCCCCCTCCATCAGCAAAGTGAGGAGTACAGGAGAGCATGTTTCCCAGGGATGAAGAGACCTGAACTATGGTGCTGACTGAGCAGCGCTTGGAACTGAGTCTCTCTCAGTCAGAAGACATTTGCTGGCACTTTCGGTGTGCCACACGCTATTCTAGGAACTTGTGGAGAAGAACAGAATAGAATACATACACATTCAGACCCTGGGGCTGCTGCCAATGATTAACAATAGTGATTACCTTCAACTGCCAAAAAATCAAACCACACCACACCAAACCCAAATAAGCACACCAAATCATAGCACACTATACCACAACACAGCAAACCATACCAAATCACACCACACAAAACCAAACCACACCATAGCAAACTACACTAAACCACACCATACCAAACCACACCACAGTAAATCACACCAAGCCATGCCAAACCTTTTTACATGAAACTACACTAGACCACCCAAAATCGCAATAAACCAAAGCACACCACACCACACCACACCACACCAAGGCACAGACAGGCTTCAAATTCCAGCAGCCTGACTCTAGAAGCCAGCTTCCTCAGCACTTCCAGGATGCTTTGGAGACGGTGCTTTTGCGAAGACCAAGCATATAGACTGTAGGCAGAAAGACACACATTCACCCTGGCCTTGTTCTACTTAAAGGTGAAGGCGCTGCCTGGACACTTTCCCTCAGGGTGGTGTTCAGGAGCGACACTGCAGGTGGAGGAGTGGGGGAGTCTGGGGATGAATCCTAGACGTCAGGCCCTTCAGTGAGGGAAACTATGCACAGAGGAGGTGTTAAAACTCTTTACTGTTCTCATCACTCAGTTCCCTGGAACATGGCTAGAAGATTCAGTTAGCCCACAGAACCAGGTCCACCGAGGACACAAAGGCTTCTTCTCCACTTTGAGCACAGCCTGCACTGCACAGTTGAGCAGAGTACGGGAGAGATTCTCTGTGAGATGGGACTTTAGACTTTCACCTCCTAAAACAAGTTAGTCCAATGGACGGTCATGGACCCAGCAAATAAATCCCCAGAGCTGCACAGGCCTGTCAGCAACATTACTGGGCAGCGAATTCATCTAAGTTATTTTCCTCCGCTTTCTGGTGCTGACATCCTTGATCTCCAATTTCCCATAGAGTTAAGACCCTGATAGAGTTCCCCCTGCCCGTATAATTTACTCCTTCCATCACATGTTTTTGGAGATCATTCTGATTTCACAAATCCTGAGTCAGGCCCTACCAATAATGATATGACTACCCATAACTCCAAAAGTCTCCCATTTTTTGTTTTGGTCATCAGAATTGTTGTGGTGGACTGACTGGCCCAGATTCTATGTTCTTCCCTGTGCCTACCCATTTCCTGTGTGAATTTGTGGCTTCTCCAGTGAAGAGACAGACCAGACCCTTCCCTCCCATGGTGCTTCTGGGTTTGAGAAATAGATTCCTTGTTCAGTTGTTAGCAGGCCAGCTACATGCAGAGGCTCCACACAAAGAAAGCCCAGGGATGGTGAGATGACTCAGTGGTCAGGAGCACATACCACACTTGCAGAACATTCAAGTTGGGCTGCACACTGCATTCATGTGCATATATTCCCCACACAGATACACATACAATTATACATATACACAATAAAATGCACCTTAAAAACAGCCGAGTGCACACCTTTTTTTGTTTTTGTTTTGTTTGTTTGTGTGTGTGTTTTCCCTCTTCTATTGTAAGGACATGCCTGAGGCAGCATGCTAGAGGAAAGGACGTGGGAAGTCCTGTTCTTGTCCACTGAGAACATGCAATACGCCCCGACTTTTCTACCCCAGTAGATCAGAGCCAGCTAGCTGCAAGTGTGTGTGGGTCGGATGAAATTGGGAGAAGCTTCCATCTCAGTCTGGCCCACACTGCTGACCCACAGGCTCATGAGTCAAACAAATGACGCTGTTTTAGAATATGCATTGTTGCATGACTTATGTATGGTGCTGCGTGGCAATGATAAACACTTCCCCGAATCTTAGCAACATGCAAACTGCACCTTTTCTCTTCCATCTTTAAAAGGACACCCTGAGTGAAAAGCACCGTGAAAACATTTTACTGGGCTATTTTCTTCAAACCTGTGAACAATATTATTAGGGAATATAGAAAAGGTTATTATACAAATTCTAGGGGCTTGGATATAGAGGCTTCAAGGTTGGGTGGCTCTCCCTGGGAGGAATCCCACGTTTGTGAAGGAGCTGGGATCCAAAGCCTGGAAGAAATCTTGGTGAACCTTTCCTTTTTAACCATGGTTGCCAACCATTTCCTCACCTCGTTCACATTCTCAGACATCTGTAAACAGGTAGAGCGTGTGCTGGTGGGTAATATATGCACATGTAAAGAGCACATCCCTCCGATTAATCTAATCAGTTGGTTGCATGGTTCAGGTGTTTTTCTATTTGAATTTGCTGTCTACAAAATCTACAAAATATCTACAAAAATAAGACTTTAATGAATGACAAGGAGCCAGACCAAGGGAATGGGGTAAAACTGGCACAGAATAATTTCAGTTCTGTGGTTTTCTGGGTTTAAGAATTTGGTTATTCATTTAGTAACCTGCCCTGTACGTTAGGTGTGTTGCCACCAGGTGGCAGTAGAGCGCCAGACATAAAGTCTGTACAGTATGGTTGCATGCCTTTCTGAGATTCAAGCTAACAGCTCCTTGCCTGAGATCAAAAAGCATTTGAGACCACACTTTGCAGTTTAACATAATACATTAAAAAAAAACAACCAAAATAGCTTAAATTAAACTCTCAGCGACCCTTACACATCTTTAAAACAGATATGCATTCTAAGCTACAGAATCACTGACCTCATTACTTCTCTTTCATGGCCTCTACTTTTTCCCATAATGACTAATAGAAACTTCGTGCCCCTACCTTGATGGCAGTGTTGACCTTCCCCATTTTCTCTGACTCGTTACTTACTGTCAGTCTCTGGCATGATAGTATGTGCTACAGATTTCAAAATTCATACTAGTTTTTCTTGGGGAAAAGAATTTTCTGGCTTTTCTTATCCTTCTAGCATAATATCAGGTTGTCTCTTAATTTAGAACTGAAAGGGTCTTTCCAGAGGTACAACAGAAGATAGAGTTATTTGCATCTATGTGCATTTGTAAGTATGAAGGACTTCTCCCTTTTATTTTCTATACTCTAGAATATTTCATTCCTCTCTCAAATCTGCTGGGAGCAGAAGCTGTTTGTCACAATTTACCAGCGATATAGCTGAATTTCTTTAGGTACAAGTTCATTCCTAAACATCTTGAAAAAAAGAAGTCTTTTTCAGAAATAAAAACAAAATTACCTGCCATATTAGAAATGGGGGGAAAAAAAGCTCTCACTGGCTTCATGACAGTGATTTATATTAAATGATGAAAAAAGTCCAGTTTTAATAAGAAGGGACCACCGAGCGGCTTTGAAAAGCAGAGATTCCCACAGTTACAGGTCATCAGGCTTAAAATTTGGGACAAATTCTAGACAGGTTTAGATTTATTAGGTTCATGATGACTTGTGGCTGAATGAATCCACAGCCTCTGACTCATTGAACTGTTCTGCCCCTGTTTCAAGAACGAAGGTCTGGGTGACTTCAGGTCAATGCTGAGGGTCAAAGGTCAGCACACACATAGTTGGGGGTAATGGTCCCAGCAATTTTGTACCTAAGAGTCAACATTGAAGAAAAGGGGGTCGGGTGGGAGAGGTTCAGAGACTGAAGTTGAGGATGAGATAGAGACAGAGATGAGGTAGACAGACCTAATTCCTGGAGCCTGGAGTTCACACGTCGAATGGGGCTATTCATGCTTCTTTCTGGTGAGTTTGTGGGTGGAAGGAGCAGGGGCGACCAGCTATGAAGCTGTGCCCTAAGGGATCAGCTTCCAGCCTAAATCTAGGAAAGTGATCTGGGGACTTCAGTGAGAAAAGGCAAAAGAAAAATAAAACTAGAGAAAAGAGAACGGGATAGATAATGGAAGCTGCCATTTGAGCCGGGCAGGAGGCCTAGGAACCGCAGGCCAGATATTACTGTCCTCTATTTATACACCAGAAACTGAGTCCCAGAGAGGGGAAGCGACTTAAGGCCACATACTGAGTGGTGGATATAGGCTTCAAAGCAAAGCGACCTGATTCCAAAATAAAGATGAAAGAAAAGAGGGCGCATTTGAGACCTGACTGCACGGTGTGTCTTAACTCTTTATAAACAGTTAAGGAAAAATTCCCACTCGCTAGAAGCTTAGCCTTTGAGGGGTCAAACTGAAACGGCGTTAGCTGCCATCAAACGCTTCTGTGGAACGTCTAATATTACCATTGTTCCTCTGCATATTGATGCTCATTTACTGTCCTCTTGATACATGGATTGTAATTATGAAAACTGACTCTATTTACAGACTTCGAAGTCAGGCCTATCCTTAGTGCTGGAGGCAGCCAATGATGGGTTTTATTACTTTTTTTTTTTTTTTTCTTCTGTACCTGATATAGTCATGTCTGGAAATAGCTGTTTGACAGAATTGCTGACTCAGCTCCTCGAAGGCTCAGCTTTGCCTCGCTAAGTATGTCAGCTCTGCCTGTCCTTGCTTACTGCTTCCGAGCATGCCATTCCCCCGGTTAAAATCCCTTTAATGGTTCCCCACTGATCACAGAGGCTGCACATAAAAACCACTTGTGCTTTCAAGCACTCGATGCCCAGGTGCCTTCCTTACGTGAGACCCTGAAGCGGCTGTTTGGATGTGGGACCCATGCGTAGGGGATATGAAGGAGCATGGAATCCAAGTTTTGCTCAAGGTGGGGATCCCAGGGATCACATTGACTTTCCTGACCGAACAAGCAACAATCCAGATACATCAGCATGAGGCACTGGTTTTCATGCTATTAGACAAAAGATAACAGGGACATGGAGGCTTTGGACACCAGGACCAAAAAGCTTCAGGAGGGAGGGCCTCAGAAGGAGCTGGGACGTTCTGAGAGATGAATGCCAGCATGGGTAGAGTTTCTGGGCGGAGGGGAGAGAGTACCGAACAGCGCATGCTTGTGAAGAATCCATCTGAGGCCGGAAAACAAAGCACCTGAAAAGATTGGTAGATATAAATTAGCAGCCCAAATCAGGCCAGTAATAGTTTCCATACTACTCAGGCTGGAAAACTCTGAGATTTCAAAGACAGCATTCACGGACTCTGGCTTTCCCCAACAGTGGGAAATATTAGCAACAGAGCAAACGTAACAAAGATTAAAAACAAGGTAAAGAATGCACTTCTGATCTAGAACAGAATGTTGATGGGGATACAGCATTATCCATCCTTCCACAGGGTAAAACACACACTGTCTGTGTGCAAATAAAAATTACAAGGCATGCAAAGAACAGCAAAGAGAAAACCAGCGCACCACAACCAATCCGGCGCTGGCGCAGACGTTAGGATCATAAGGACAATAGAAGAGTTATTATAACCGTGTTCCCACATGTTCAACAAGTTTAGAAGAAGGACTGGATATGTTAAACAGTGACAAGAGAAGTGTGGAAAGACTCAGGTCTGAATTCTGGAGTTTCAGCAATGAAAACAGACTGGATAATAAGAAGCAATTAGTTGTAAGAAGAAAAGAGTAGTGGACTCAAAAGACACAGCAACAGATACTATTCAAAGGAGTCAAAGAGAGGGGGTAGGGGAGGGACGGGAGGGAAGAGCCCAAAAACTATCTTAAGAAACAATGACCAAAATCAATTTCTGAAGTTCATTAACACTATAAGACTCATATCTAAGAAGCTCAAAAACTTAATATTCAAGAAATGTGAATAAAATTTCCTTAGTATATAAATCATAACCAAATAGAAATAATGCAGAAAGAGCCCAAGTCTGCCAGCATCTTTAGTGTAGTTACCCTGGAGAATGAGCTTTCAGGAATGAAAGCAAAATAAAGCTTGTTCCAGAGGTTCACATGCTCACAGAACTCACCAATAGCAGTCTCACATTATTTAAATGTTAGAGAAAGCCCTTTAGGTAGAGGGAAAGTGATGCCAGATAGAAACAAGGTCCACACAAAGGAATGGAGAATGGGCTGCCGTCCAGGGTATAGGGCCGACACAGGTTTTATTATAACAAGCTATAACTCCCTAAAACAGCCTGTGTGAGCTTTCATGTTCAACAGTTACTATCTTCACATTATAAATAATCTCAAACAACGGGCTTTATACCGCCAGCATTTAAAGCAATTAAGTCATATTATCAAAGAATGGATGCAAAATTGGCACATTTCCCTTAAAAAACTTTCTTACTACATTGCCTTGGGATTAGGTTATCATGGAATTTTCTCAGAAAGGTAGAAATTAAATCATTGACATTGGGAAAAACTAGAAAAACAACCGGACATTCCTGCATGAATGTGACACAGTTCCAGTAGTTAGGCAAGAAGCAAATGACAAACTAATCAATTTGCTACTGCAAAAATAATTCCAAATGCTATTCATGGGAGATGAGAAACAGCTTTTGCAGGATACATAAGAGTGTTTCGTAGCTACTTTATTAACTTCTACCCAGAGGCATTAAAAACCAAACACTGTATTATATTTAAAAGCAATTCTGTATTATGAGCAGGGATTTAAGAATGCACTGAAACCTGAAATTTTTTTTTGCCTATTCAATAAGAATTTTTGTCATTATTAATACTGGAGGATACATAAGGCCTTGAATAGAATAATTTCCTTGGTAAACAATGGTAAAGTCAATGGGAAGAAATTAATCATCAGTTCTACAATGAGATTCACAAGTTAATGAATTGAACAGTGTTCAATGTTATTTGGATGTACCCAAGTCCCTTTAGTAGACACACAGGGGATAAGAGAAATTAACATTGTTCTTTATAATTTCAATACATTTTTATTGTCCAGAAAATGAATAACAATTTATTTACATGGGCTTTAGCTTATTATTTTTAATTTCACAATTAATCTATATGCACTTCACGGAGAAAATATATTCCCTTTTATCTAAACTGTCCTCCATGCAGAGCTGATGAGGTTGCTGGTAGCATTGGAAATGCTAGACAAACTGGCTAGTACTACATGCCAAGCCTGAGCAACCTCTGGAAGGAAAAAATATGGACCTTCGAGCTGCTAACTAGTCATTAATTCTCTTAACAAGCCTTTGGAGGGACAATAATAACTCAAAGCAGAGGTCCACACAGCTAGCATATGCAGAGGGAACAATTCCCCCTGCAGTATCTCCTAACATGTCCCCATTTTAACACTAAAATGTCAATAGAAAGGTAGGCGTGTGATGCTATTACTGATTGTAGCCAAGACAGGAGTAAATCAGTCAACACCAGTGTCTAAAGGTGAAGCTCAGAGTAAGAGCTAAAAGGGTCAATTGCTGGCCTCTATTTCATGCTCTAATTTGAGACAGGTCCGGATCCACAAAACCATCAGTGCTTCCTGCCTTAAGAGTTTCTCTGTGCTAATGGTGAGATTTCCATTATTTTGTCTTCTCCCAACATTTTGGGTAGCTCTGTGTCCAAACCTCTTATTTGTTTATACAAATAAACTCAGTTTTAAAAACCAACAATATACACTACAATGAAAAGGTCTTCAGGGGCTTTCCAAATATTAAAGTTTCGACTATGCATTTGTAACGTTCAAGTCAAGAACTTGGATAGTTTTTATTTCCTTCAAGAAATAGGTTGCACAAGCTTTATCATCCTCATGAGAGTAATTGCAAGTGTATTACCATATACACTAGGTGTTTCATTAGTAGTACCTGACGATGCTTATGTTATTTACAGTCATACCAACAGCTGTTCTCTCTTCTCTTCCCTCCACCAGCTGACCTCTGCACTTCTGACAGATGGGATTTGCTTTTCTGATTTGACTTTCCAAGGAGAAATAGCCACCGGACAATAGTCTGGCTCCTGTTAAATCAGCTATTCACTTCTGTGATCCCGGATGGGAACCTGTCACTCTACAGTGATCCAGGATGGACACCATCAGCTATAGTGATCTGTGATGGGAACCAGCCAGTCACCACAGTGATCAAGGATGTGAATCAGTCATTCTACACTAAACCATGATATGAGTTCCCTAAAGGCCCTTGCTTTAAATCAGGATTATGGTATGTTCCCTTTATCAGCCAGGAAACAACAAATTATAGGCACTCAATATTATATGAATTCAGCCATCGCATGAAGGCTCACACCTCTCTTCATTAGTTTACATAAACAAAGGTCTTGACATCTTCTTCTTTTTTTATGAGATCAAAGAGAATTTGAGATTACTCAAAAGCTTTGCAAGCCAAAAGGCACATGTTGCCCTTCTCACATTAAAAAGAAAAAAAATGTATCTAATAACCCCAAGCTCCTTAAATGAAATACCCAGCTCTGGGAACTATGAAGTGCCGTATGTTAATTCTATGTCTAAAGGCTCAGGTTTTTGTTTGTTTAGTTTTCAGTAAGCATGTCTCTTTAGTTAACTGACTTGCGAAACTTTTCCATTTAGAATGTGAACTCCCCACTTAGATATGTCACAGACATTCAAACCCAGCAAGTCTACTTTAAGGGAATATGCAGGGTTTGGTGGTAGGTGCACAGATCAGAAGAGTGGCATCAAGGTCTTGAACACGGAGACCACACTCTCAAATTCTGAAGCAATACCTCTAACTTGAACTTCTCCCTAGATTTCCAAGTCAGAATTCAGCAAGTGCAGCTAAAAGGGAAACCATTAAAGAAGCATTGGCAAAGAGGCATTTTTTTTTCTGTCAGAATTCAAAGGTGTTTATGATTAGTCTCCAGGCCCAGGAAGCAGACCTAGGGGTCTTCCAGCATTACTAACCTCACTGTCACTCAACAAGACAGTTACCATGGAATCCTTCATTGGGAAGCAGAGCTTAAGCTAGCCAAGTAAAGGGCTCACATGCTACTTTGCGTCAGTTCTTCAGCAGGGAACAACTGTATTCTGAGGGTATTACATGGGATTAGTTTTCAAGTTGTACCATTAAACAGGATATATTTCAACTTGGAAACTGGCTTGGCCAATCTATGGAAAGTGACCCTGTTAACAAGCACCTAGGAGGAGTTGAGAGATGAGGGTCAAGTCTCATAGAGAACTGAAGTCTTTGCCCTGCACAAGCAACACCCAAGGCAACTTCGGTTTGCTCCTTTGCCACACAGACTAAGAACAACGCTGACCAGAGTTTTAGACAGTGCCTTTCTTCTGGCAACGATAGCTTTTGTGAGGGGATAAAAAGCAGAAGGTTGAAGCCAAGATTCTATCAACTTCATGAATTTTTTTTCTTTTTAGATTCAAGAACAATTTCTGTAAGATGTTCTAGGAAAGATGCTATTTTTAAAGATACATTAAAAAAGGCAAAGGATAATTAGCTAATAGTACTAATGCTCATTACAATAATTAATGGCACGGAATATGTAGAAACCAGTCTCTTGGGCAGAAAGCAACAACAATGAAAAGAAGCAGAAGAGAACGAAGAAGAATCAGTAATAGTCATTAGATTCATTCTACCTTACAAATGCCTCCTCTCCACCGATCATTAGAATATAAATCTAAACAACCTTATAAAACGATTTATCGTTGTTGTCTTTTTTTAATCACAAAAACATTTACAATGCCAAAACATAGCACAAATGCACACGATCATTTTCTTCTACTTTAAAAAAAATTTCATTTCTTCACTTAATTGCACTAGAACAAATTAGAATAAAAAGGAAGTGAGGAAGAATCAGAATCCCTCATGAAGACTGAGTTGATCTCTTTGGGCCTGAATATATGGCAACATATGCTGGCCAGCGTTTATAGAAAATTTATGCCAAGTATATGAATAAAACAGAGACAACATATGATTGGACGCCAATTCCAGAAGATAACATTTTGATGGTTATAGCAACTTGTTCAGCAGGCGCAGAAGCAGTTCCTTCAAGCATGGGGCTTGAATTCTAATTAGGAAATAAAGATAAAGAAACATGACAGAGCGCTAAAAATAATGTGATTAAGAAACAAAAAGGCGATAATTTTGGTTTTTAATAGTGAACAGGAGCAAAGATCATATTTTGCCATCACATCTATATACTAAACTGACAAGGTTTCCTAAAATGGAAAACCCAGATCTTCTTGGAAGTTTTTGCTAGAGAATGCAAAAATTCTCAAGGGTCCCTCTTCTCTTTATGTCTTATGTCCCCATCTCAAAATGTCAAAAGATAATAACTTCAGAGCTAATATACACACAAACACACACACATGTGAACACACACACACACACGTTTATCTGCAAATCCTTATTAGATATCCAAATAGTTACAAAGAAAAAGAGCTCTTCGTCTTCAGTAAAGTCCGCTTATCAAAAGTAGAACAATTAAAGTGCCAGAAAGAGACCAACTTACATTAATAAGTTCAACTTCCCAGATTTTTTTCAAGAGGTCCATCGATGTGTAGCCATTGATGAGAAAGGCTTTGGTGTAGTCACCCAGCTCAATGGAATCCAGCCATTCAGCTACAGAGGTGGGATGGTAGCCATCATGACCAATGGGCCTCATCTGCAATTAAGAACATCACATTTATTAGCCAGCTCCCTTCTGTTCCAACAACAGGAAGCATCTTGACACTCGCAAATTAATCTGATAGGAAGCATCAAGATATTTCTGGATAGAGAAATAAAGAAAAAGAAGACACTTTGGGAACAATTCTAAATCATTAGTAATCTTCACGCTGAATTAGTTTTCAAAAATACACCCAGAAATTTCCAATTTAGCTGCTAAATTAGCTCTGTGTTTGAGATGATGAAATATGTCAAACTCCGGTTGGAGATGCTGTTGGAATAGAACTTCAGTGATGTCAGCTGAGTTACCAGCGTTCGATGGGGAAGGCGAGAGGGACTGCATTTTCAAAATAGGGATGGTAATTCTCATATGCACAACATCAAATTGTGTGAAAATACTGCACGGTTTAAGCATTCCAAAGGGATTCATGCTTATGCAAGCATGTATTGTAGGTGGTACACACTTGCTGGAGGAACACGCTGCTGTGGAACGCCAGTTAAAAAGAGGCCTGGAGTGTTTTAAGACCGTGTGCCTTGCCTCAGCTCTACAGTATGTTAGACATGAATAGGGAACTTGCTGGCAGACAGGCTTCTATTTTTTGTCAGCTATATACAGATTTTTTTAAAAAAATACTTGAGGGGAACAAAGAAGTGTGACAGCAACATAATGTTTCTGAGTTTAAATTGGAATGTGAAAATAATTTAAGCAGGAAGAACTTCTGGGTTGAAAAATTTATAGAGATTCTCCTAAGCCCTTTAATTTTTCTATTTGAAATCTGAGTTGAATTCATGGTTCTTGAATTTGACGTGACTCACTTCTGAAGCTTGGGCTGCCTGCGTGCTAGAGCAGGGTCCGGGACTGGGGTTCCTTGGGAGAGCCTACCCTCTCATCCACTGACGTCAACCTTCAGAGAAAAGCCTGCTAGGAGCAACTAACCAGCAAGATGCAGAACGGACGTTCCTCTTCCATCAAGTTTAAGGAGATTAAATATTAATGAAAATCTATATGATTCTGGTTTGTGAGCAGAGAAAAGATTCGTTTAGGTACCCAGGATTCAGATTTTTAATCTCTGTGTCTGAAGCCTTCTGTCACTGCACGGAGTACTCAGTTGAGAGTCTCCTTGGCTTTTCGTTTTAAAGTTACCTCACCCTGCTTCCCTCCCTCCTGCTGTTCACTCCTCAAATTAATTTACATGCCCAGGTTTAAATACCCCAACGTTACAGCATAATTCATTATTGGCACCAGCGTCATGTCTCAGTTGAGTTACATGTTTGTGTTTTGCTTTTCTATTGACTGACCTCCACCTCCTTTTATCTAGTCACCAAATGCCCATGCACGTGGCACTTACTCAATATTTATTATATGGTGACGAGAAATGATAAGTCAGAGTTTGCAAAATGAAGTTTAGTGGGGTGTACAAATAACTGAGTGTCGTGTGTAAAATTGGAGGCCTAGAACCCCAAGTGGAGGCTTAGACATTGGGTACTTTCCTCTTTAGAAGACTACAAACTGCCCAGGTGAGGCACATGCTCCCTGCTTTGTTAACAAGTGGCTGAACCAATCTAAATACTTACTCCAGACACAGGAGACTTCTCTTATGGAATAAGTCTCCATAAGATAGAGGAGCACTAGAGTTGAAATTATCAGCCTAGCACAGACAGCCCGTTGGTGTCCACCCAAGACGCTGACCAGCCCAGGAGTAGCTACTGCTGGGAGGTTTAAAGATCCTTGCTAATTTTTCAGAAAAGAATCAGATGTTGTTCCCAGAGAACTGTGTGATAGGCTCTCCACAGGGTGCTCCCAAGCATCCACACACAATTCCTTGGAAAGGCCAGTCACAGACACCTGTCACACTGAGGTCCCTTGGTGGCCACTGACAGCTGAGAAATCAGGGATACCCTCCAGACAACTGCAAAGTGAACCTACTGGAGACCAAGGAACGTCACCTCTTCTCTCATACCATTTGTTGTGTCCCAATACCAAACAACTGCGCATCAGAAAAAAGAGGGGGGTCAGTCTGTTGGGAGAATACTGAAGTGTGTGTGTGTGTATGTGTGTGTGTGTGTGTGTATAAGGACAGTGAAATAAAGCAAGAGGTTTAAAAGGAATCAGAACTGAATTATCAGTACTTTACACTATGAGAACATTATTGGACAGATCTGAATTCACACTAAGAAGTAGCAAAGGGAGTCAACTGAACTTGATTGAAGGCAGTGACTGGGAAACACATGACATGAAAATTTCACAGAATATAGACTGCTCAGCGATCTGGTTCCGCCTCTTATAAGGCAAGACCCACCCTAAAGAGGCAAGAATGAATGGAATTTTGGTGGGGTGACAGATGGCCTGGGCAGAAGAAAAGGTGAAGGTACTCTGGACATGGGGATGTGTGCATGTGCAGGCCAGCATCCATATGTTCACTTATTCACTAAGTACCCAGCACTTATTCTGATAGATGCCATACAAACAGAACAAATGAGTTAGAACCCCTCCCTCATGGTAATTGTAAGTCTAAATTAAAAACATGAGAGCAGATGACCAATAAATTCTGAACGGTCTACATACCTGATGAGAAAAAAAAAAACCTTTAGAGCTAAACCAAGTTGCAAAATGCACTTGACACATGTTTAATGATATGCAGAGTGGTTGCTGTGCTGCGCACAGTAACTTCTTCCGAAGAAGTGGTCCCATCTGTTCCTTCATTTCTGCTTCTACTGTTACTACCCGGCTTAGCTTCTCATTACCACTCATACAAACAAATGCAAAATCCTTCCGCTTGGCCTCCTACCTTTGGTTCGGCTTGTACTCAGTAATACCTTAGCCAGACTTAAAAGTCTACCCTTGGACCAGAATACATAGTACTTCCTGTTTGAGAAAAGTCTCCATGTTCTATTTGAGCATCCAAAGCCGATTGCAACTAACCCAGCCTCTCACTACTCTGTTATACATGCTAGTGAAACCACCGAACACATGTACATGTCAATGGTCACTGAGTTGCTAGCCACTCCCAAAACATGAATTGCATAAGGCATTATTAATACTTGGCTTATATAATTTTCTACACCTTCAATGCTCTTGTCTTATTTCTAGAGTTATTTTTCAAGGACTGAAATCTTCATGAATTATAAAACACATATTTAAAATAAAATTTTTAGGCCATCTCACATCTTATAGCCATCATTAATGTAAGTGAAACAACCCATTTATATCCTTCACTTGAGAACCTGGTTCTTACCGGCATGTCTCAGCTGGTGAGCAGACCTTACTCCATTCTCCAATTAGAAGCTTAGGTACAGGGACACTACCCACTGACTGGATTTCCAAGATGACTTTCAACTCAATCTCCATCTTCTAAAGAGGACTTTGGAATCTGATAGTCCCAGAAATGCTACTGATTTCTTGGTCTGTCTTTGGCAAGGTACACAGCCATTTGAGCCTCACATTCTGCTTTTCTAAAATGTACTGATAGTACCGACCTCCAAGTATTGTGATATTTTGTGAGATAGTGTATAAATTGCCTAGCATGATGACTTGGATTCATAGCTATCCATGACTCTTAATTCACTTCTAGCCCCATTGCTTTAAATGGTCCCATATAGGTTTGAAATTGCATATGTTTCTGCCCTTGACTGGTTAACTTTCCACTTTCAGTTAGCACTCTCTTGTCCTCCCCTTTCATCTCCTCTCCCCACCTGGTACTCTTTCCATCTTTCATCTGGTTGCAGACAGCATCCTTGCTTCTCCACCTCTCAGCTCACAGCTCCATTTTTAGACATTTCTATAACAAGGTAATCCAAGGATACAGAATTATTGTTCCAAGTCTTTGCTTTCCTTCTGCATTAGAATTGTGCTTCTGTGCTCTATGCCAGGGGAACCACATTGAGTCTCACTGTGCCTGGAGGTACTTCTCGGTTCCATTGGTGCTGGCCTACATTTTGGGTGGTTAGAAGCCTCCCTGCTTCTCCTGTTCTACTCATTCTTTTGTGCTCTTCCTATGTTATACATATGCACATTTTTCTTACTTTATTACTGCAAGATTAATTATCTGCTGAGTGCTTGTATAACTGTTCGTACTAGGAGATAAACAAAGACTTACAGAGTTAAATTTAACCCAAAGCTCGGAATTAGGTTTGGGGTACAGGAAAATTTAGCCAGGGAACTACAGCTGACCTATAGATTCATCAGTTAGAAAACCAGACATTTTAAAAATTATTTTCTCCTCCGCTCAATGTCCATCCCATTTCTTCATTCAAACAAGCATTGATCATACCAACCTGGGTCCTCCTTCTTGTATATCCTCTCTGGGTGCGTAGATTTCAGCTTGAACTTCCTATCCTATAGGTTTATATAAGTGAGTATAT
>CM053766.1:79296505-79328210 GCA_028658305.1 Pachyuromys duprasi
ACCCGTGGGGTCTTCAAGGGAGGTTCCATTCAGAAGATTTCAAGAGTTTGAAGACAGTGAGAGGAAGACTCAGGTAGAGAGAGTGGTTAGCACAAAGGCTCCCAGGAAGGGACATGCCCAGTGAGCTTCCAAGGAATAAGTAGACCAATGGGTGGGTTCAGTATGTGGCTTCAGACAAATGGGGTTCAGGTCAGAGAGGTAATTGGTGGCCTAGTCTAGGAGGCCCCTCAGAGTCTCACTGTGAGGCCAAGGGAAGCAGAAAAATCAATGGATGCATGCGCGCAGAGGCCTGACATGCTCTGGCTTATGTTTCAGAACAACAGTTCTGGATCCTGTGTGAATAGCTAGTAAAAGAGGCTGTTTCGGAGGCAGTGGAAGTCATTCAGAGGAAAGAGGATGGTATCTTTAACGGGAAGCCAGAAAAAAAATAGTGGTAGAAAGTAGTCAGAGCAGATATTAAGACTCGCGATCAAGCCTTTGGCAGAGGGTGAGAAGTGATGATAGAAATGGGGGAGGTTGGTGAGACTTGGGGAGAACAAGAGCTCCACAAAGACCAAACTGAGCAGGGCATAGGGGTCTTGTATGAGATGGTTTCTACAATCAAGGACCATGTGTGGATGTGGCCTGGAACCCCCGCTCAGATGGGGCCCATGATAGCTCATTGTCGGACTGAAGACCCTACAGTGAGGGAAACAGGGACTGTTTCAGCCATGAACTTGATGGCTGACTCTTTGACCCTCCCCCATACAAGCCGGGGAGTGACAGACTGGCTAGATCCCAGGGGAGGACATTGCAGCCAGCCCTGAGGAGACAGGATGAGCTGGGGTTGGATGGAAGGGAAGGAGGTCCTCCCCTGTTGGTGGACTTGGAGGGGGCCGGGAGGAGGGAGATGAGGGAGGGAGGGGAAGGGTGGGAAGGAATGAAGGAGGAGGCTACGCCTGGGATGCAAAGTACCTAACCTGTGATTGATATAAAAATAAATAAATTTATAAAAAAAGAAACACCTACCCCATAATGATTATGTATTAGGCTACTAATGAAATTAGACCATTGACCTTTTCTTAGTTATTTCTTACTTTTCAGTGTTATGGCATTTTAGCCATTTTGATTTGTGATACATATTTTTGCACTTGGATAAATTAACTTATTTATCTAATAAACATGACCAAAATATGTCCTGAAAAAAAAAGAAAGTAGTCAGATTTGGGATATATTTTGAAGGTATGTCAATATGATCTGAAACACAAAACAAAATGTTTCTTTGTCCTCTCATATGGATCTGGAGCTTGCCGACGTGCTGCTTCGAGCTATGTGGCTCAGCGCTCACCTTGACTGAAATAGCGGTTACCCATCCTTCGCAGGGATTTATAGGCGGCTGGCAGGACTGGTCTTGCAGGGGTCTGTTTCAGATGAGGGATCCAGGAACCGGAAATCTCTTTTCAGAAATGCATTTGATTCAGGGAACAAAAGATACACATCTGATGGGATGGCACTTCTGAATGCATTTTAGGTCCTGGCACTGTCACTGGGCCCTGGTCCTTCCCCCACAGACCAGGACTTAACATGAAGAGGCCTATATCAGCCAAGTGTTTTTGGAAGGGGTGAGAGAGAACATTGGGAACAAAAGGAGTTAGCACAGTTGGCTTCAGGAACTTTATTAGCAAGCAGAGATGGTGCCATACCACAGATATTGGTGCCCTCAACTCTGGGCATTGGCAGCTGGCAATGATACCCACCTTGGCAGGCTTCAGTGGCATTGGCAGAACATCTAGTTGGCGCTGGTCAAGGTGTCCTTGGTGAGAAGGCACTGAGCACCATCCCAGGAGAAGAGCTACTGGGACCTTCAACACATTGGATACCTGTAGCTCTGAAGCAGCCTCTGGATATATTTAGTAGTAGTTTGGCATCATTTCTGGATAAGTCCTGGTGGCCTTATTTTAAGCTTTGGTAACAAGAGCTATCACTGCAGTAAACTAGAACAAGAGAGGCAGACTAGAGCAGGTGTCCATGGCCAGCCAGTGTCTAATTAATGGTGTATGTATAGCTGAAAGAGCCATAGCAGGAGGTTCTGAAGAGCACAACATGTGGAAAAATGTTGCTTTGTGGTCAGGACTTTAAACCCATTGTGAAGGCCTGGTTGGGGTTTCCAAGTATCTCCTTTCTGCCAGGAACGGTGGCGGATGTCTGTCATCCCAGCGCTTGTGAAACAAAAGCCAGGGGATCTGGAGTTCCAGGAAAGCCTGGGACATAGAGCAAGACCTTGTCTTCCAAAACAAAACAAAACAAACAAACAAACAAACAAAACAAACAAAGAAAACCAAGGGCTAGGGACACAGCTCCAAGGTAAAGTACTTGACTAGCATCTAAGGCCCTGGTCTCATGTCTTA
This sequence comes from Pachyuromys duprasi, assembly GCA_028658305.1. Taxonomy (NCBI): domain Eukaryota; kingdom Metazoa; phylum Chordata; class Mammalia; order Rodentia; family Muridae; genus Pachyuromys; species Pachyuromys duprasi. The sequence goes on from CM053766.1 coordinate 79,298,893, forward strand.
GCACTGCAAATGCAAACAGAACAAGCAACCTCCTAAAACAAACAAAACCAAATCAACACACAGACACATGTGTGTTGTGCACCCATGCACGCCTACATGCACAACAACTCAAGGAACTTCTTTATACCTATACTTCAAGGATGGTCTAGGAAATGTTCCTCTGCCTGCTGTGGGAAAAGTGGTCATGAGGAGACAGTTTTGTTGTTGGGAAAATGCTCTGAGTCTCACAGTCTTTGCTTGTCTTGCCAGTTCAGAATATTTAATTACTTCAGACAATGGCATGACTGAGATTCTTCAGCTCTACTGATGGAAGCGCTACCAAAGAGTTAGCTATCAAAACCATTTTAAGAGCTGTAACTTACTTAATTCGGTGAGAATGCTAACACAGGGAATAGATATGTTACAAAGCCCTAGGTGCTGTCTAAAAGCAAAAGATTGCAAGGTCTCTACTTTCAGAAATAAGTACTTTTCTTTAGTATACATTTAAAAAAACTTAAAAAATAAAAATTAAGAGCCAGAATTTCTTTATATTTTAGAGAAATAAAGATTTGATAGAGCTGGGAAATTTTGAGAGTTCCTTATATAGCTTGTCTATGGAGGTGGAGAGAGACAGAGACAGAAAGAGAGAGACAATGAGAAAGACAGAGACACACAGACACACAGAGACACACAGAGAAAAAGAGAGAGAAAAGAGAGAGAAAAGAGAGATACAGAGAAAGACAGAGAGACAGAGAGAGACAGAGACTGACAGACACCACACACACACACACACACACACAGAGAGAGAGAGAGAGAGAGAGAGAGAGAGAGAGAGAGAGAGAGAGAGAGAGAGAGAGAGAGAGAGAGAGAGAGAGAGCGCCAGATAAGAACACAAGGAAAGAACACTCAGGCAGCCTTTATTCCTTGCCATGCTCAGTCCTCACAGGAGGCACCATCTGCCTGGAGTGGGTCCTTCGATGCCCTAAAATACCCATTCATTCTTCAAGATTGAGTTGAAGAATCATCCATCCATCTGGAAATCCTTTCCTGATCCCATGCATTTAGTTTTATCCTGTCACAGTATTTTTCACATAATATTTTAGCTCTGGATACACCTACCTCTGTCTAAATGTAAGGTAGAACTACCTGAAGCATAGACCATGCCTTATCTGTTTCTCCATTCTTATGTCAGAACCTCACACAGGGATAACGAGAATCATGGTATGATTGAGTGGGCACATGGATCAACAGCTGAGTGGTGGGCATTGCAGGCTTGTGCCTGGATCTGAGCCCTCGATGCTAACAAGGTCCTAGTTATATGGTGAATTGTTACTCTGGGACTACATCATATAACACTGAGAAAAAGTGTTCTGTCCAAGTGGATGCCAGTAAATGCTGACAGATGATGGTGTAATTGAGTCCCAGAGGTGAGAGGCAAGCGGATCCATCTTTTCTACATTTCCTGAAATCATCTTTTATACACTTGTGGGGAAAATTTTCACATACTGAAGTTTCTGTAACACATCTACTTCTTAGTGTTTAGAAAATCAGAAAATGCAAGCCTTTGCCACCAACCAGTGGCTTCTAAATAAAGGAAGATACATGGGTTAGAATTGAGCATGCATTTAGGGGAAGGCTTTTAACCTGTCAGAACGCCCACGGCTCATAAATTGTAACCCTAAAAATTATTTAAAGTATATCTGTTTGGCACTTATTCCATCACGGATTCTGAGAACAACAAGTAAGGCTAAAGTTTTCTCTAAAAACATGGAAAGATTCTGGCAGCTTCTTGACAGTCAGCGCCTCTAAGAGCAGCAGTTCTCTGTTAGTTTAAAGAGAGAGAGAGAGAGAGAGAGAGAGAGAGAGAGAGAGAGAGAGAGAGAGAAGAGAGAGAAGAGAGAGAGAAGAGAAACCGGAATCTCTGATTACTGAAAGCGAGGTCTGTAAAAAAAAAAATGAAGCCAATGAAAGCAGGAGATAATAAAAATGACTAGTGGCCTTTTTTCTAATGGCAGGCAGACTGGGAAATGATCCCAGAGCAGAGACATAATACTCCGGCCCAAGGAGCACAAAGATTGACATGACATTATGGGCCACAGAGCAGAGATTGCTCTTTGGGTCCACAGAACACAGAGATACAACATTCTGGTCCACAGGGCATAGAAATGTGTTGACTGGTTCCACCGAGCAGAGGCCTGTTACTGTGCAGACAGAGTCTGTGAAGGAAAACAGGTGAGAGTACAGACTGCGGACCAAGCAGGACGGCTTGAATTCTGAGATTGTCACTTGCTGTGTGCCCTCAGGCAAATTACTTAACTCTTCTTGGCTTTTTAGGTTCTTTAACTGTGACATAGGAACTTAAACATAACAGCTAGGTGAGTTAGTTGAGAATCAATCTGATGGTACTTAGGAATAAGACTGGAATATAGAAAATAAATGTTTGCTATGAATAGAAGGGTTTATGCTGCAGTGTCTGTTTGGCATGCTTAGGAATGTCTTAGGACATGTGGATACCCAAGTCGACTATTAAGAGTCTGCAGGTGACTAACTACCATGACAAAATCCAAAGACAAATGATGGATGGGAGGACTTCCAGTTTTGGAACCTAAAAGTCCCATTGGTCACCAGTACCACCAACAAAAATAAACACAAATAAATAACATGCGATGAGAGAGTGTTTAGCTTGGTGTGGAAAGATATTAGCTATGCCATGGCTGACTTGCAGGTGCTTGCTTGGGACTGACATGTTTGACTCGTTATACCTGGAAGGGCAATGTGATGTATGAAATTAATGACAGGGTTAATGGCACTATATGGTAGAGGATGGTTATTACAAACGAGAAAAAAAAACAGCACAGCCATTTGGCTCAGCCAGCTAAACAAATGCTTTGGTCATTTTTTGCTTGGAGCAACGTGAGCTGTTTCAAAATCTCACAACGATGATGCTTTCAAGGTACACAGGAATAGCTATTTGAATCATCTGCTTCCTCCTCCAGAAACCCTCTCCTCATCCCCAGGAGAAGAGGCCTCACTCCAACCCTCCATGCAGCACCCGAAGATTGTGATTTTGCTTCCATTATAGTTCAGTCCATGGCTTTGCAATCACTGGGGAAGTGCATCCTTTTGTTTGTTTGTTTCCCCCTGCACTGTATTTAGCACCTAAGTACATGCTTAGTGCATCTGCAGACCTATAGAGCAGTCACTTCACTAGAAAGTTATAGACTAAAACTAAGAATATAGTCAAACAGTATTCAACTGTCAAATAAATGCATACAGTTAGCCAACAGTGGCTTGGCAATGTTTTATGCAAACTGGTAGGCATGGTGTCCTATAACTTGAGTAAATTCCCACTCTTGTGCACTTCTTTGGCATCAGAATGCCATTATCAATCTTCAGGAGCCACAGTGTCAATGTTTGACTCAGCTTCTTACTCTACTTCCGTTTCCTTCCATGCCACATACATTAAACCTTTGCTCTTGAAGCTATTTTCTGTCCTTCTTTGGCCCTGCTGTATTAGGGCAAGTTGTACTACCTTCAGCAGATGGAGGCAGCTCTCTCATTTAGTCATACAGGGAGGCTCTAGTTATAGCTTTAAACACCATCTCTCCTAGCTCTTGATGGGTGAAGCAACCACCCCAAATGTATTCCAACAGTTATCAGATGATGACAAGCAGATTTGCAAGTTTCTTCCTTTTCATTCTAGATAATGAGTAATCCAATTATGCAAAATCTACTACTGAAGAACTGTAAGCTTTCCATGAGGCCCCATTGCTGAGATGTGCCAGTCTGGTATTCTGAAATCTGCAAGGGCATCCCCTTTGGGTTCCTGTTTGTCCTATGGAAGAGTGCCATCAGAAATCTACTGATTTCTGTAATTGAGAATGTGCTGAACATAAGTAGGAGGCTATAATATTAACTGGATATAGGTGCTAGGACTGTCAGTCATTTGTACTGGTATATTTGTAACTCAAACAGAGCATGGGACAGGAGTTTTTGCTAATATATTCATTTAGCAAATGGAAACTGAGGATTAGAGAATTTGGTAGGAAGCTAAACTGGGATTAAATTGGGTTTGATGAAAGCCCAAGATAGTTCATTTTTGAGCACCTGCAAAACTGAAAGTCCCTTAAGACACTCTAAGTAGAATATTTAGCTTGCCCATCTCAGTACTCCTTCCCCCACCCAGCGCTTCCATTTTAGTATAGTGTTTAGACAATACAGGGAGGTCATCAAGGACCCCAGTTAAACGGCTTTGGTCGAGTCTAAGTTTACCTGCCTATAGTAGCATTTACATACCTTCGTTATTTCCTGTCCATTCCCATACTGATTTGCCATTACCCCACTTCTATATGTTTATTGCCTTTTATAGGCAGAATATAATCTGCATAAGGACAATGACCTTGTAATCTTTGTTTCCCACCAAATGCTCAAAAGCTAGAACAGCAGCACCTAGCAGGTGGCAGGCAACTTATAAGTATCTAGTCTATGAACAAATAATATGGACAGCTTTATTTATTGTTCGTGCTCAGGGTAGTAATTTTCAAAATCATTAATGCACTGAGGAATATTAAAATACCTTGGTTTACCTTCAACCTTTTTAAAAAGATGAATTTAATATGAGAATTGAGCAACTTCCCAAGGGTCCTCTTTCTTGCTTAGCTTCTTTAGGTGTACAAATTTTAGTATGTTTATCTTATATTTTATGCAGAGGACCCTAGGGAAGTTGCTCAGTCCTCATTTAGAAAGGCAAACAGGATAGACATCAGAAGCAGGAGAAACAAAGAACAAGGCAGAAGCCTACCACAGAGGGCCTCTGAAAGACTCTACCCAGCAAGGTATTGAAGCAGATGCTGAGACTCATAGCCAAACTTTGGGCAGAGTGCAGGGAATCTTATGAATGAAAGAATGGGGAGATAGAAAGACCTGGGGGGGCAGGAGCTCCACAAGGAGACCAACAGAACCAAAATATCTGGGTCTAGGGGTCTTTGCAGAGACTGATACTCCAACCGAGTACCATGTATGGAGATAACCTAGAACCCCTGCACAGATGTAGCCTATGGCAGCTCAGTGTCCAAATGGGTACCCTAGTAAGGGGAACAGGGGTTGTTTCTGACATGAACTCAGTGGCTGGCTCTTTGATCACTTCCCCCTGTTAGGGGGCAGCCTTACCAGGCCACAGAGGAAGACAATGCAGCCACTCCTGATGAGAGCTGATAGGCTACGGTCAGATAGAAGGGGAGGAGGACCTCCCCTATCAGTGGACTATGGGAGGGGCATAGGAGTAGAATAGGGAGGGAGGGGGGGACTGGGAGGAGACGAGGGATGGAGCTACAGCTGGGATACAAAGTGAATAAATTGTAATAAATTAAAAAATAAATTAAAAGTGGAGTAACAATAACAATGCATTTAATAGATCACAATAGAGCACATACACTAACTCAGGCTCCATTTTAAGTGCCCCACTTATGCCACGGAGTCAGTTAATTGGCACAACATGCCTATAGGGTAAGAAAATCACCACCTCCGTTAAAAGGTGAGGAAGCAGGCAGAGAAAAGTTTAGAAACTTGCCCATGGTTGCACAATTAGGCAGAACACAGCCAAGAATCAAATTCGGAATCTGGCTGCATTCCCAACCATTACAGCTGCTCTCTGGCTTAATCCTATAAAAATGTCATCTCCATGGACTTCAATGCTGTAAAGATGGGTCCCGCTATCTTTTAGAGAATTACCTTCTGTCTTGCTCATTTCCCCCTCTTCTCTGCCCAGAAGAAATGAATAAGATTGTTTTACTTATTTCTCTTTATTTTGTTATGCTTTGTTTTCTGGAAGTGATGTCTGTCTTTGGTGACATCATCTCCATGGCTGCCTCCAAGGATAAGCAAGACCCTGGAGGCCAGTTGATCTGACCTACGTGAGCTTTCATGCTTTCTCTTTCCTGCCGTTTCAGGACTTTTGGATCCCTGCCATAGTGTCTCCTGTCCAGCCTCAAGAACAGCGTTGAGAGGCCCATGGAGGCCTCAGAAGCTGCCTTTTAAGACTGAATCTTAAAATGAAGCCCAATTTTAGAAACACTCTTGCCCTTGCTTTCATCTTTTGGTCCTCTCCAGTCCTGTTCCCTTTCTATTTCTCTCTCACAGACACTCATTCCCCCCCCCCCCCCTGGGTCTATGAAATAGCACAGTAGTCACTTAATAGGTAACTGTCAGAAGAGCCGGGTTAGTTCCGGTTTCGTTACTAAGGAGCAATCCATCCAGAACGCCTCTCTTTATCTGGGAAAGGACAAGCTAGACATTTAAAGTCTCTTCCAGCTCTAAATCATCATTGCTCTTTGGAAATATATACAGGAAGAGGAAATGCTCAGATAACCATGCCCCTTTGATTCTCTCCAGTGACTACAGCATGAGTTCAAGGCACCCACGATTCTTTAGATAATGGAGTTGGAGGTGGACAGCTACTGGGAACAGCACTAGATGAGGTCCTGTCTACTCACCTAATTCCTCTATTTCTCTGTAAACATTAGGGAAAGGGGCTGTTAGTACAACAAGGTTTCAGCTCTCTGGTCTCTATGTAAGCTGTTCCAAAATAAATTCATTTGAAATAAGATATGGAAAAATCCCCTCTCTTAGTTTTCTCTTTCAAGAATGTAATAGCCATTTTTCTATTTTGAAACTGCATGAAAATTTTGGAAAAAAAGGTGAATTTTTGACTGTACCACTGTCATAGCTAACACTTCTTTGAGTATCCATCGACTCCCATCCATAGCAGCTATTTTGCGCTCTCTAAATAGTGAAATTTGTCATTTCACAGAGAAAAAAAAAGAGTTTTGGGGAACACCTATCATTGCTTCTCTTAATGTGTTCCTAAACAACTAGTTATTGATCCCCACCAGCAAACTAGGTGTGAAACACAAGGGAGGAAGTCCTTAGGAAAGTAAGGTCACCACTGTTAGGAGTGATTCATTCACAAAGGAAATGTCCCGCTCCTTTGTAAAGCACTGGAGAGAAAAGGCACTGTGTCAGGAAATATCTTTAAAAGCACTTCTCTTGCCCATTCAGGACGGATCTCTAATCTGCTCTATTGTGCAGCTTCATTCAGCCTAGTAAACATAAAGTGAGCATTATTATGTTCCAGTACTGCATGCTCCATGCTCAGATAATGAAGATAGCACAACAAAGATGTTAATCTTGGGAGACAGAGAAAGACTAGTTTGTAGGATACAAACGCTTCACAGAAAGGTCAAATGGCTGATCTCAGCTTAGAGAAAAGCTGTCATAAGACGTATCTTAAAGAAATATGTCTCGGGGATTGCAGTAACTCACTTGAAGAAAGGAGGCAGTGAGGGGCAGGGCAGAACAGGTGCTTGGACACAGAATGGCTTGAATCTCAAGAATTCTATCATCCCTTCCTGAAAAGTGTGTCTGTGCTTCTTGTCCTACTCCACAGTTTAGGTGAGTACCAGGAACCTGACTTCAGGGGAATCCAATGTGGTCTAAAGCGAGTGGTCCATTTCTAGGCCTGACATCCACAGAAAACACCCTGTGTGACCTTACTGGCTCCCAGCTCTCCAGCTTTATGGTAGCTGTTAGAGAACAGTAAGATGGGAAGTGACCCTGGTTCCTAACCACCTGGAGTAAAGGCTGTGGCCCTGGACCTTCTCTGCACAAGGGGTAAGAATCAGTGTTAAGTCACTGACATTTTGGATTTGCTACACTGGCAACAGCTCATTTCTGGGCTTATACAGTGTGCCAACAGAGGGATAATGAGACAGAACTCAGCGGTTTTCTGTTACTTCAAAATTCATAGACATCAAATTACTCAAGTTTTTGACCTTAAAGGCAATTTTTCTTTCTATATCCTCCAATGGCATCAACCCCTTTTCCTGAGAAACTGATTTTTATAGTCTTCTGGCGAGTCAGCTGTTCTTTCTTTGTGTGCTCCCAGTGTACTGTACGTATTCATTGACTTTTCTTTATGATATATACTATAAAAATAATATATATCATGTATGACTACATATGTAATTTTACTAGATAACACAAGAAATATATTTCTGTATTTGTAAAATAATGAAAACATGTCAGTGATATACTATATGTAACATGTTATATATATTATTCATGATATATAATTAAGAAATGCTATTGAAAACAGGTCTATATATACACACATTTACATATATATCTCCTATTTTTCTCATGGACTACATGCTTTGTGAGGTCAAGCTCTATGGGTTATTTTTGTGTTGCTCTTTATCACAACCTTGTGCTAAGGAAAGCATCTGGAGTGCAGAGACCCTCTCAGTTATTTGCACAACAAGTAACGCTAAACAGAGGCGGGCCAGTTTTTTTTTTCTTTTTAACACATGCTCTTTTTTGGACATTTAATTTGATATTTTTTGTGGGTTACCTGGGGAGTTAGATCTGTAAGTTCAGAGGCAGAGGTGCATTGGCCACTCATGTGTAGGAAATAGTAGAAAACCCGGGGGCAGATGAAGGTGTCAAGGGATAGTATGGGCAGGAAGAAGGGAAGAGTTTGAAACCCCCAAATTCTGCAGAGTATCTGAATGAAAGAGAAGAGACGTAAAAAGCTCGTGAACGCCAAGGCTGTAACTTTGGACTTACTTCCTCCTCACCCCCACCGTGTGTAAGACTTAGAGCTGTGTGAGGGAACTATGAAAGAAGAGTAGCCCAGGTCAGGTCTTACAGAGGGACTTAATAAACCTGAGTTTATTTACTGACAAATGTGGAGCCCTGAAGTGTTTCCCCCAAAGATGCCCCCCAAAATGACATCTTTTCTAACAGATATACCTCCAATACCATCCCTGTCAATCACTACAAAATGCCTTTATCACATAGAATTTTGGGGATGATGCCTGGAGGTTGCTGGCTCATCCTGAGGTCTTGCATTAGTCTGTCATAGTAGGCTGTATTTCTGATCTTAGTTCCTTTCCTGAGTAAAAGATTCTTAGAAGCACAGAAAAGCTCTCGCTGGAGATTGCTGATGTAAGTTAGGTGTCTGTAAACTATGTTCACAAGTCAAATATGGCCCATTCCCTATTCTTGTCATTAAAGTTCTATTGAAATGCAACCACACTCATTCTTTCTGAATTTTCTGTGGCTGTTTTCACACTCTAACAGGGTCGAATAGTTGCAAAGGAAGATATATGGCCTGTAAAGTTTAGTCTGGCTTTTTACAAGAAAAAGTTTGCCAACCCCTTGTATAAGGGATCATACTTATTTGTTCTGAAACAATAAATCATTTTTAAGACTGCAGAGAGCTTGCACAGACCCTGCCACACCAATGACCAGAAACTCCAGAAATTAGACTGCTCTATGAACTCAGACAAAATTGAGCTCTGCTCATTTTCTATAGGTTAGGACCCCATGCTGATTTGACTTTGCAGTGTCTCCTTAGTTGATGTTCAGGCCAGTACTGGGTGTCACAGAGTTTAGGACACCAGCAGAAGGGTAGGGAGGAGGGAAATAGAAGTAAAAAGAATGAGACTGCGTGGAGAGTGAGTGGTGGGATGCCTGTCAAAAGGCACCGCAGGGTCATCTGTGCCCGTGGCCTGTGTTTGTCATTGCTCTTCGGAAAAACAGCAGAAGAAACAGGAACAAGCTTCTTCTTTCATTTATCTAAGTGACATGGGTGTAAGATTGAACCTTCCTTTCCAGACTTTTAAAGGAGTTACATTGGTTGAATGCTTTTCCCCGAAAGCTGATACGTGTCTGCTCATGTGCTATTAAGATCCCAGCTAAGAAACACTTGCGTTTTAAAGTCCTCGATAGAACTCTGACTTGCGTTTTAAAGAAACTTTCAGGCGACCCTCTATGGTAGGTCCCTATCCTCTTCCCTCTCTTCCACCGCTTCTGGTGTCTGTCCTGTTTGCCATTCTGAATGAGATTTAAGCATCTTCCCTAGGGTCCTCTTTGTTGTTTAGCTTCTGTAGGTCTGTAGATTTTAGTATGGCTATCCTATATTATACAGCTAATATCTGCTTATAAGTGAGTGTATACCATGCGTGTCTTTCTGTTTCTGGGTTACCTCACCCAGGATGATCTTCAATAGAGATTATGAATAAATTGTAAAAAAAATTTTAAAAAAGAGAAGAGAGACTTGGTGATGCTAAACTGAGATAATGCCACATCTATAATATTCTGTCCCAATTCTCACATAATCAATGATCTCATCACAGGAAGACCCATTGTTTTCTCTCATGATACCAGGAAAGTGAAAGCCACAGCCAAGTCTGCCCTTCAGTGCTTTATTTGTATTCTTGACATGTTCCCACCAATCTGTGTTGTCTTGTCCTTAAAGGGTGTTTGAGCTCAGATCCTTGGGTATCTCCTTTGCTGAGCACAGGTAGAGTTTTGTGGTTGTTGATTTTCTTGTCAACTGTCACTTTCGTGTATTTGCTCTGATCAGGCCTAAACTTAAAGGATGTCTTTTAACTTTCTACCTTTGTCATTTTTCCAAAAACGTATTTTAGTTTTTAACATCCTTAAGTCCTATTAGAATTTGACCACACTTCTGCAGCAGAGATAGGAAAAGGCAATGTTTACGCAAGGAGGTTCTGACTCAGGACAGAGGTGATGGGAGGTGTCTTAGAAATCTGCCTCCCTAAGACACACTGTGTAATGATATGGTTTATGATCTAGTTCTCCTACCTGTAACTGGTGTTAAAATGGAAAAACCCAGCATCAACAACAACAAATGTCATCTTTAATTTTCTCAGACCATCACGTTAACATTAGGTGATTTAGGAGCCGTATTTATGAAGAATACTCAGAAAAGTGACACCATAGCTCATGTCTGTGTGGTTGGTAATGGGGCATAACATGACACCATAACCCAGGAGCTGGACCATAGATCTGTATGCATTAACTTTGTAGTCTGAAGCTCACTGATCTGGTCTGATACATATAAGTCAATAAACCCATAAACACAACATTTGGGAAAATAAGTTTGTTTTTTTATTAGTATCTCATGACTGATAGGGGCATTTTCTGGTGGCTGGCTCTTAGTGAAGAGAATGCAACAAAGGGATGGGGTGCTGCTTTGTGGTTGCATTCAAGACAACTGTGATTGCCGTATTGCCAGCCCCTCTGCCAAAGCTCGCTGCATTTTGTGAGATGCTCTAGAGAGGAACTAAGGAAGGTCTGGTCCAACCCTGTTCCCCTCCTCTAAACACATGTGTGAGCTGGGAAGTGCACCCTTCTTAGCTGACTCTGGAGATGACTGTAGCCCTGGCAGAGACCTTAAGACGAAAGATTCAATCTCAGAACACTAGGATCTATGCTCAACAGAAGTTGCTACCTGCTACTTTGGGGGTATTGTTATATAGCTATATAAAATCTTTTGGTTTTTGAACTAAGTCATTTAAAATTTATTTATTTTTTCAATTTTTTTTTTTTACAATTTATTCATTTTATATCCTGTTCCTCTTCTCCAACCAGTCCCTCCCTCCCTCTTCCCTGCTATCCCTTCCACTAGTCCACTGAAAGAGGAAGTCCTCCTCCCCTGCCATTTGACCCTAGCTTATCAAGTCCCATCAGGACTGCCTGGATCCTCTTCCTCTGTGGCCTAGCAAGGTCGCCCTCCCAGAGGGTAAGTGATCAAAGAGCAGGCAACCCAGTTCATGACAGAGGCAGGCCCTGTTCCTCTTACTTGGGGGCTCACATGGGGACTGAGCTGCCTATGGTCTACATCTGAGCAGGGGATTTAGGCCTTTTCCACACATGGTCCTTGGTTGGTACAGTCTACCCAGTGTATGCAGGACCACCTGGGCCCAGATTTTTGGCTTGTTGATGAACTAGGTGTTATAGGGAGGAAAGAAAAGGCAGTGATTTAATTGTAGCACTGGTGTTTGGTACCCGTGGGAGCTTAAATGAAAATGGGCTCCCATAAACCTACAGGGAGTAGCACTTTTGGAGGTGTGGCCTTGTTAGATGAAATGTGTCACTGGCAGGTGGTGGGGGGCTTTGAGGTTTGAGAAGCTCAAGCCAGGCCCAGTCTCTCTCTCTCTGTTCCTGATGCTTGAGAGCACCTATGGAGAACTCTCAGCCACCTCTCCAGCACCATGTGTACCACCATGCCCCCTGCCATGACAATAATGGACTAAACTTCTGAACCTGTAAGCTAGCTTCAATTAAATGTTTTTCTTTATAAGAGTTGCCTTGGTCATGATGCCTCTTTACAGCAATAGGACACTAAGACAGAAGTTGGTACCAGGGACTGTGATGTTGTTGTAATAGGCTGGGCCATGCTTTTGTTTGGAGAAATATGGAACACTTAGGGACTCTGGACTAGGCAAGTGATTAGATGTTTTAAGAGGGGGCTTAATGGGACATCTAAGTGGGAACATGGAAGATACTGATCCTAAGGGTTATTTGAACTGCAGGAGCCCAGCTCGAGAGGTTTTGAGGAGAAGAGTGTTAGTGTGTGTTAGAGAATTTTCTTGTAATGTTTTGGGAAAGAATGTGGCTGTTTTTGCCTTTATCTGAAAAGTCTGCCTGGGGCTGAATTGAAGAGTTTTGGATTAATTGAGTTTGCAGAGGAGATTTCAAAACAGCCTTAGTGTTGACTAACTGTGTCATATGACTATTAGTGGCCAGTCTTATGCAGATCTACAATAAAAAGGAGCAAGATGCACAAGAAAAAAAAATACAACATGTCCAGTTTGAGGAGAAAAAGATGCACCAGGAAGTATAAAAAGATTAAAGCGGAATAAAGGGACTGGTGACCTCAGAGTAAGACCTCATTCAGCTAAACTTCCAGTTTGTGAAAAGGAATTAAAGAAAAGCTTAGAGTCTGGCATGGTGGTACACAACTGTAATCCCAGCACTTGGGAAGCAAAGGCAGGTGGATCTCTGAGTTTGAGGCCAGCCTGGTCTACAGAGTGAGTTTCAGGACAGCCAAGCATAGTAAGGCATCAAAAACAGAAAGCTAGTGAACATGTATTTGAACAAGGGACCATGTTTCCACCCAAGCAGGAAGCAGAACTTGGCAGCTTTGGCCATGTGGTTCTGGCTATAGATTCAAGGATACAAGAAAGGGGTTATGGAATCTCTTTCCATCACTAACAAAATCTGCTGATGCCAGATATGTGTTACAGGGGTTCTTGCATGGAGGCCTAGGGAGGTGTCAAGTTGTGATAGGTCATAGTGTGAAGCTGTGAAGCTTCACAGCCTGGATTGCCTTGGAGACCCCAAGAGGTTAGAGATGCCAGACCCATGGGATACCTGCTGAAGAAAGCTGCTAACAGGGAGCGGAACCAGCCCACAAGAAAGAAGCATGTTGCAGTCAACAAAGCTGAAAGGAGGTGGAGAGCTGAAGATCACTTTGACATCCGAAATGGAGATGCAGAGTTTGCTGTTTGCCCAGCTGGTTTTTGGGTTTGTTTTGGTCCAGTATTTCCACACTATGCTCCTTTCCTCCCTTCTGGAATGGCAATGCACAATCTATGCCATTGCATTTTGGAATTATGTGATCTGCTTTTTAATTTTGATTTTACAGGTGTTATACTTAAGTGATCACCATAAGTCTCTGAACAGACTTTGAACTTTTAAACGTGGTTGAGGCTGTTATAGACTATGGGGAATTTTGACGATGCAGTAAATGTATTTTGCATTATAATTTGCCTACAAGCCTATGGGGGGGGGGTCAGGGAGTGGAATGTGGTGCTTTGAATGAAAATGATCCCCATAGACTCAGAGTGGCATTGCTGGAGTAGGTATGGTGTTACTGGAGGAAGTATGTCACAGGCGGTAGGTTTTGGGGTTTCAAAAACTCAAGCCAGGCCTGTGTCACTCTCTCTTTTTGCTGCCTGCCTATTCAGATGTAAAGTTTTCATTAAATTCTCCAGCACCATATCTGCTTGCATGTCACCTTGCTTCCTACCATGATGATAGTGGACTTAAACCTCTGAACCTGTAAGCAAGACCCAATTAAAATTTTTTTTTTATAAGTAAAGTTGCTGTGGTCCAGCCAAACATTAGGCGGGACTTAAGGAATCCTGTAGAAGAGGGAGAGGAAGGACTGAGGAAGTCAGAGAGGTCAAGGACATCACAAGAAAACCTATAGAATCAAGTAACTTGGGCCCATAGGGGCTCACTGAGACAGAACCACCAAACAGAGAGTATGCATGGGTTAGACCTAGGCTCCTCTACACATATGTAACAGACGTGCAGCTTGATCTTCATTGTGGGATTCCTAACAGTAGGAGCAGGGTCTGCCTCTGACTCAGCTGCCTATGTTTGGATTCCTTTCTTTTAACTGAGCTGCCTTGTCTAGCCACAGTAGGAGAAGATGGGCCTAGTCCTACTGCAACTTGATATACCAAGATGGGCTGATATTCACGGGAGGCCGCTCCTTTTCTGAGGAGAAATGGAGGTGAGAGGGAAGGACAGGGAGGAAAGGAAGGAGGGGAAATTGTAATTGGGATGGAAAGTAAATAAATAAATTAATGAAAAAATGAAGTAGGAGATTCTAGTAGAGACATCATAGCAGTCAAAATAAAAATAAAATACTCTGTAAAAACAAGAGCTCCACAAAGACCAAACTGAGCAGGGCACAGGGGTCTTTTACCAGTTTCTCCAACCAAGGATCATGTATGGATATGGTCTAGAACCCCTACTCTGATATGGCCCATGGTAGCTCGGTGTCCAACTGAAGACCCTAGTAAGGGGAACAGGGACTGTTTCAGTCATGAACTCGATGGCTGGCTCTTTGACCCTCCCCCATACACGCCAGGGAGTAACAGCCTGGCTATATCCCAGGGGAGGACATTGCAGCCAGCCCTGAGGAGACAAGATAATCTGGGGTCGGATGGAAGGGGAGGAGGTCCTCCCCCGTCGGTGGACTTGGAGGGGGCGGGGAGGAGATGACGGAGGGATGGGGAGGGTGGGAGGGAATGAGGGAAGGGGCTATGCCTGGGATGCAAAGTACCTAACCTGTGATTGATATAAAAATAAATAAATTACATTAAAAAAAAGATAGTTGCTGCGATCATGGTGTCTCTTCACAGCAATAAAACATTACTAAGACAGTAACATTCAGTAGAAAATAATTGAAAAATATGTGGCTAAAACAGATGGTGATTAAACTGGATGAAAAGGGCAACTTGAGCTTGGGTTTTCATTATATGGTGAAGAAGTATTGCCCCAACATCCAGTAAGTGTAGGAAACTGAACTGTGTCGAGAGTCTCACGGCCATGACAGTCACAAAGCTATCAGAAAGCTTTGAATTTGGGTTTTAAGAGCTCTGAGATCTGACTTAGGACCATGAGCAGGCAAAGAAGGAGCAGAGCAGAGCAGTGAGGACCGGAGCCGTGGAGGAGCGTGTCGACTGTCATCAGATCACAGCACGTCAGCTGAGGATGGGAAGGGGCTGCTGCTGACCGTTAGCACTGGCTGGGTGGTACCGCAGAGGACTGAGTCACACCCAAGAGAATCGTGGGATGGAGGCCACAGAAGAAAGGTAGACGGTATTTGCAGACAGCTGCTGAGTAACCCCTAAAGCCACTGTAACATGGGACGTGTTAGCGGATGAAACTGGGAAAACCAGGAAGTGGTATCTGTAAGCTTAACAGGGTACATTTTCAATTCAGGATGAGAGATATTAAGAAGATACAATATGCGCCTTGACCCAAAGCACTCTCAACCTTTACAAAATGAAAATTCTTTGAATATCCCTCCTTCAGGTGCTCTATTATCAAAGGACAAAAAAAAACACTCATACCTCTTTAAAAGGAAAATATATTAAAGGTTTATCCAAAGATTTATTCATGGGGTTCTTACCTGGAAAAAAATTAACATGTTGCAAATACAAGATCAGATAATTTCCCTGTGTCCCTGTGTAATTTCCCTGTATCCCTGTGTCTAAGGGACAGAAAAAGCACAACATATCTAGTATGTAAGAAAGTACAGAACTTCTTATGAAAGTTTTGGCATAGTTTGCTTCCCATAAAGGAAAGGGGATGAAGTTTGATCTTCAAAAGCTTAGAGGAACTTTTTGACCTGAATAAAGCCAAACTTGGGACTGGTGGAGGAAGTGGATGCCGTGTGAGAACTGATAGTCATGCTTCAGGGCAACACGAAAGACAGAGGCAAATTAAAGGGAGAAGGAGCCGACTTGATGTAATTACTATTCTGACTGGTCAGAATCCACACAGCATACTCTACTCCATGAACATACCAACTGTGTTGGAAAACTTGTGGATCATCGCACTGGTGTATATTTCAATATTAAAGGAGATGTATTACAGGTGAGATCTTATCAACAAAGTTATTTTCCTTCAAAGTTTGAATCAACAGAACATGAATAAAGCATGCTTTGAAACAAGTCAACAGATCAAGGTCGTACTTTGAAGCTCCTCCTTTCTCTGTCTGGGAGCAGCCTCACCAATCCCTGAATACAGTGTGTTATGAAGGGGTCTCCAATAGTGACTATGGAATGCTTCTCATGACAGATGAGGAGCACAAACATTCTGAAATCCAGAAACTGTGTGAGTGAAATGAAGCCGCATTCTGTCAATTATTCTAACAGTGCAAAACCACAGCGCATGCAGATGAATGTCCTAGCACTAATATTATGCTATTAGCTATGAGAAGATTAGGCTCATTATCTAAAAAGGCAAAGCATCAGTTTGAAGCATTGTAACAGTCTGTTGTGCTGTGGAGGATGGATTTGGCCATTCTTTTTTTAAATTTTTTTAAAAATTATTTTTATTAATTACAGTTTATTCACTTTGTATCCCCATTGTACCTTCCTCCCTCCTCCCCTCCCAACCCCACACTCTCTCTTCACCACCTGTGTCCCTCTCCTAGTCCACTGAAAAGGGAGGTTCTCCTCTCCTTCTCTCTGACCCAAGTCGATCAGGTCTCATCAGGAGTGGCTGCATTGTCTTCTTCTGTGGCCTGGTAAGGCTGCTCCCCACTCAGGGGGAGGTGATCAAAGAGCCAGCCACTGAGTCCATATCAGAGACAGTCCCTAACTCCATTACTATGGAGGCCACTTGGATATTGAATGCCATGGGCACAGAGGTAGTTCAGGATTCGGCCATTCTTATGCATTCTCTACTCATTTGTGTGCATGCAATAGTCACTTCTTTACCAGCCTCTTGAGCGCAGCTTAATTTTGCCTTGTTTCTGTAACAGTGCTTCCTACAACGGGGATAATATCCTGTCTTAAAAATAAACATTTCATTTATTCTCCAAATAATTCTAGGATAAGTTTTTTTTATTTCTCATAACCTTGTTTGTGGATTATAGAATCACCTTAAAATCAAGGCATTCCAGGTTTTAAAAATATTAAATGGCAAAGTGAGGTAACATTTATTTTCTCACTCATTCGTTCTTTTAATGGTCATATAATGGGGTTAAGTACAAAAAGTTTCAAAGCATCGAGTGATCTCTGCTGCTTGTATGCTTATATACAGATTATCATCAGTACCCTCACACAGGAGCAAGCATAAGGATGTAAAAACAAACTCAAATAAATCAGAGATCACTGTATGTTCTTATTTCACAATATTTCTTGGATGGCTGCTTGGTGGTAGGATCCATCAAGGGGCTGACTTTAGAAAGAAACAAGTGAGTCAAGGTTCTTGAACTCTTGGGACTGGCTACCTCGTGGCAAGATGGAAAATAATGAAGAAACAAATAAACAATATAACTTCAGGTAGCCATAGGTGCTCTGGGGAAAATAAAGCAGGCACCATCAAAGAGAATGATAGCTGCTCAGTGGAGACTGTTAAATCAGGAAAGCCTCTGTGGAGCGGGTGTCTGAGTCCAAGCCTCAGTGATGTTATGGGAATCTGAAGGATGAACAAAGGGCCCAAGGCAAAAATGAGCTTGTCACTTTGTGTAACAGAGAGAAAGGCACTGACTTGAGTATAGAAGAGAACGATAAATATGACCACGAGGTAGGAAAGGACCAGATCCTATTGACTTTTACAGGCCGAGGTAAGGGCATTCTTCTAATCCTGAAGAATTAGAAAAATCACAGAGGTGATTTTGGCATAATGTGGTATGACTTGATTCATAGTTCAGAAGGGTTGGTGGAGACACTGTGAAAAATCCATTTGCCGAGATAAACAGAGAGATCAGGAGGGAGAAATGGAGGTGAATGAATAGTCCAGGATGGAGAGGATCAATGAAAAACTGGTTCAAGTAGCCTAGCCATGATAACAGATAAGAGTCTCCATTGGCAATCTTACTAAAAGGGGTGTATTTGGATTAGATTTCTAACTGTGAATGTAGAGAGAAGCAGTTACAGGTTAGGCAAAGTTTCTCAAAAGAAGAGAGATGATACTGTTTGAACTGAATTTTAAATATGGCTGTATTGTGGAATGGCCATCACTGATACATGGGGCTTTTAGCTGTTTTACAGGGCGGAGACTGCACTGGGTGTTGAATACAGCTTTGTAGAAGCTCTCACTGAAGGCAAGTGGGACATTTACTAAGAAACAGTACCTTAAGTAGTGAGGTGAAAACATGCCTGTAAGAATTACTTCAGGAATCAATTCTAAAGACATTTTCATTCTTTTCCTTTTAGTATAGAAACTCGTATGATTAAGCTCTTCAGTGTGCTTAACTCTCATATTCGCTAATGTGTTAACTTTTTATCAGGAGAAACTTAGTTCACCGTTAGTGGGCAAATTTCATCAGATCACTTCCTTAGAAACTGTGATTAGTATTTGTCTTTCTTTGTCTGAGGAGAAACTCTAGCCTCCCTAGTCAGGAAGAGAGAAAAAGGGAGGAGAAGCCCCAGGAATTGCTCATGGGTGTTAGGCACCCCCATTGCAGTTCATCTACTCCAATCTTGCCTCCGTTCATCTTCTCTGAGCTAGTGGACCCAACCTCAACTTTCTCTCCTTCAATTCCTCCAGCAAATTTCCTCCAGAATTAAGCAGGATAGAGTATTCTACTCTTCGGCATTTCCCTAGTGCCCACAAAATATATTCAAATTCTTTAGCCTCATACAAATAAAAGAAACCCAATCGTCTAGCTTCATCTTTGGCTATAGGCCATACTTTTCAATTATTTTAAGCACGTTACATTTTCTTCTATTCTGATGATTTTGGGAAACACACAAAACTTACCATCTTAAATATTTTAACCACATAGTTCAGTTGCATTGAGACATTCCCATAGTTGTGCTGCTCCCACTGGATTTTAAATGACTAATTATTTCCCAGATGCTTCCAGAAAGTGATTGCCTGCGTAACACCTGTGATTACACAGTTCCTTCTGGGCTCCTGAGGTGTCTTTCCCTTCCCTTACCAATTAAAACCCTACCTACCTTGAAAGGCTGGTCTTTCATCCTACCTCTTCCTTTAAAATCTCATCTGGAAACATAAGGTCAACTCTGTTGCTAGGTTATTGTTTCCAGTAAAAATGATATCTGGTTGACAAATCACATCTACACTGGAAAACCAACTTATCAACTGTAAATGTGTGATGGGATGGGGCACTGAGGACCCCTCCAAGTGATGCCTTTTGTTATTCGGCAAGTCCCTTGCAGGGGCTCTAGAGACTAAGTCTTGGAATTGCTAGAAGAGATATTGCTTCTTATGGAGCATGAGGCTCTTTCACTACAATGTTCTTATTGATGTATATTCATTGCATATAGTGTATATTCTTGTACAGATGAATTCTTTAAGTATGTTCCATAGCTTGACAATAGCCATCTCTCCCTTTAGTCCCTTTCTACTGTTCCTTATGATAGTCTCTTCCCTTCCAACAGTCTCCCTCTTGTTTTCACACTGCACATATGTATATGTGGATGGAGGGTCGTAGTTTTTAATTTATAAAGAATTCTAGAACTCACAAATGAAAGAAAATATGCAATACTTTCTATATTGGATTTGACTTAATATGATGATCTTAGTTGCCTATACATTCAAAATAATGAGAAAATTTCATCCTTTCTTATGGTGAACAAAACTTTGTCTCATATATATACTATATCCAACACTAAAATATCATTCGTATGCTAATGGACACCTAGGCTGACTCCACAGTGCAAGTATCTGTATTGTATGCAAACACAGAGTTCTTCAGACATACACCCTTTGGTCGTATAGCTAAGTGATGATAGTACTATTTGAAGTTTTGTAGGGAACCTTTGAGCCAGTGACTGGGATAATTTATATCCCTATCATCAATATATAAATATTTCCTTTCCCCTAACTATATCTTCTGCAGCACTGATTATTGTTTGTTTTCTTAATGCCAGTCATCCAGAGTGGGATGAGATGGAATCTTGATCTGCTTTTACTATGCCTTTCCTAGATGACTGTCTTAGTCAGGGTGCATTTTAAATTAAGGTTCCCTCCTCTCAAATGACTCTAGCTTTCATCAAGCTGACATAAAACTATCCAGGAAAATGAGTCGGGTGAGCAAGGATGCTTAACAATTTTAACGTATTTGTTGGCCATCTGCTCTTCAGCTTTTGAGAACTATCTCTCCATTCCATCAGCTCATCTGTTGTTGTTTGGTTTTGAGGATATTCAGGTTTTTTTTAGTTCTTTATATATTCTAGATATTAATTCTGTCAGATGTATAGTCAGTAAACATTTTCTCCCATTCCTGAAGCTTTTAAGCCAATGACATTACCATGATCACCCAGCATAAATCCCATCTTCTTTAACCTCAGTTGTCACTGTACCGGAGTTAGGACTCACACAGAAAAGATATTCTGAATCTGTCCTATTGCTCCACAGTGTTTCCTGTGTTGCAGCCTTGTAGGTCAGTTTAAAACCATATGAAGCTCATGGTAGTCTTTGTGTTCAATTAAAGTGGGACCTAAGACCAGTCTCATGGGCTGAAGCAGCATGTAGAGTACTTTTGTCAATACCATTGCATGCTTTGACTGTCATTGGAAACCATTCTTAAGGTGAGCCCAACGGAGCATCCCTTACCTTTGGAAGGAGCTGGATTGCCTGTAGAATTCTCTGTCTGTGTCCAGAATTAAGGATTCCAATTTCCAACAAATCCTGATCTTCCATAACATTGCTTCCCTGAAATAAAACCAGAAATGTGACGTGATAAGTTCAGCATTTACACTATATGAAATAAGGATGTACTTTACATAGACTAAAATAAGAACTCTGAATTTTATAAGCAAAACTAGAGTCATCCCACTTTGAGTGTGAGTGAAGAGTAGGTCACTCATGACACTGGCCTGAAGGTTAATGGACACTGACCTTCCCTCACGTATGTCTTTCATGACTTACAATTTATGGTTAACTTCTCTGCATTGAAGAGTCACTCCTAAGACTTAGAATACTTTTCCTGTAGAAATATAAATGCTTCAAGGAAGAGTCATCATTCAGGATTATCAGTGACTCCTAGAAGGATGTGAATGAATCAATTTACATTAAAAAACTAATCTGAAAATAGATTTTGAGAGGAGGGTTGATGGAAAAAATTGACATGTACATGGCAGGTTAAAAGTAAAAATAATTCATTTTAAAATTCTGGATGTCAGATTCTCAAAACATGGGGATGGAATGATGAGTAAGATGCAAGTATCTGCTAATGACTGTAGTTATTCCTTCCTGAATACTGGAAACAGGTGCCACGTGGTGCTTGCTTGGAAATCCTGAGAGTATTGGGAGCACATTTTGGAGAAGGTGATGTATAATCAGCTATCTGAAGTATGCTTAGGATCTAAAACAAGGAGGACAAAGTGCAAACCATGTGCAATAACCTGTAGGAAAAAAAGACATGTATATTGGGAATAAAATGGAGAGAAAAATAAAGAATGGAAAAGTAAGCCCAGGCTAAGTTAAACAGACATTGTATGGCACAATGATAATTTGTATTCATTCTGGCCATCATGGAAAGCTACGGACAGGCTTCCAAAAGAGTTCCATGATGAAAGTTCAAATTTAGAAAGGTCATTTTGACTTTTACGGTTGGGCCTCTGTTTCCTTCCCTATAAGATGAAAAGGCTAAGCTGTACGTCCTCCAAGGACTAGTCTACTCCTAAAAGGCTCAGATCGCGAATGATTATTTTTAAGCCCTGATCAATGTTTGAGACAGAAAAGTAAAGATTGCCCATGTTGTCCCCAAATTCCAGTCTCTCGGCTTTTACAAGATAGAGTTTCTCTTTAAATAAACAAGTTTATTTAATATTCCAAATGGAGTAAGACCATCGCATATTCTCACTCTCTTGTGGAAGCTAGAAAGTACAAAAAAGGTTGTAAGGCTATTAAGAGGAGCTTGGGGATCAGATAATGGGATAGAAGGGAGTGATTCATTAAAATGCTGCACCACACAGAACAGCTATATTCTATAACAGTTTTATATACTCTACAGTTATTTAAAAAGTCAATGTTTTTAACACATAAAGATGATATTCAAGAAAAATAAAAGTTAGTTAGCCGTATTTGGTTATTCTCCATTGTCCACAGGTGTCACGTGACACAGGTGTCATAGCGTGTGCTATAAACAACCACAGGTATGCTATTTCACTAAAACAAATAAAAGATTGCACACTTGAGAAATGGATGGAACTTCAAGAATTTGTATTGCTGTTTCCCCCTGAATGAACCAAGCTCCATCCTATTAATGTGTAGCACAAAATACTTAGGAGAGAAGTAGAACAAAATAACCCAAACAACACAGAGAAAAACAAGTATTTACAGATGTTGAAAGCAAGGAACTAGAAAGGGCAGGCTTGGGTTCCTGAAGACCACTGAGAGGGTGCTATGGTTATTTTAGGGATCGTATGGGTATACGTATGGAAGGCAGAAAGCTATTGAAAGCTTTCAAGCAGTTTTCGTTGTAGATCGGGGCTCTAGAACAAAGAGAAATGCAGAGTGGGGCAGGAGGTGGTTCTAGATGCCTTTCTTGACATAAGATAAGAGAAAGAGTGGATCTGAGGTGGTAGAAAGTGAGAGTAATGCCTTTCCTCGTAAGTGTCAAAATAGATGGATGTAAACAGTTTAATATCAGAGCATGTTACAAATGGATAACTGACTGTGTTAGAAGACTAAAGCCATTAGAATGGGAGCATGGTTAGGGTTTAAGATGGCCATTCACCAAACAAAATCGCTCCACCTGCTCATAGCATCATGCCCATGCTCAAGCTACGCCAGCCATCTCAGAGGAGGTAGAACGATCCAGGTATATAACAGCATGATAATGAAAATCCTAATGAAAAACAAATAAAGCCAGTCTTGGCATTGTGCCACAGGAAACACTGCTCTCAAGAAATTACTCAGTGTACACAATAGAGTATGGCTGAGAATATAAATGACTTCATTTTGAGAGATCATTATTACCTCCAGAAATGGACTAAGGTAGCTTGAGTCGGATATGTGATACCTGACCTGAATTTAATCTTTGAGGATTTCCCAAAGCACTTGCTGACCCTAGAACAATCACAACACTCACAACACTAGCCACGTATGTGCTAGACCATCATCAGGTTTTCCAAGTACTGAATTACCAGTCCATACCTTCGATTCATGCAAAATACGGGGCCTACTTTCTTTGTATATCAGCAGGCATATTATCAAAATTTTATGGTTTGTAGGACCTACTGTCAACAGCTAATACTAAAAATTTGACAACAGTATTTGAATACTTCGATGGTTTCAACAATTAAGTCTCTAAAGACAGCTGCTTTTCCTCCACACTATTCAAACACCGGCTTTTCTATTTTCCATAAGGGAGGAGAGTTTTGGAACAGTTGTTCAGAAGTCTGACATTTTAAAAGAGAATGTTAAATACACAATGACCTTGTCTGCTTGGGTCAGATTCCAAGCATACAGCATCCTAACAAAGTACTTTTTAAAATGAGTGGAAAGTAGGGAAAATATAATACAAAGTATAAGAATGTGCCTTATAAATTAGGAAATACAAAGAAAGGGATCCCATGTCTCTAATGAGGCATATTGTTAGAATTTATTCATTTTGATAATTATTCTTATTTGTTCACTATACAATGTAAAGATAAATAGAAACATTATACTATATGTGGCAAATACATACAATTATTTTGTGTCATGAAAATACCAATAAAATGAATTTTCTATTTTGTCTGTTTTTATAATACATAGGATAACTCCAAATATCCTGATATGTCTTCAGTATGTCTTCTGCTTAAAATGTAAGGTAGCTTGGACCTATTTGAATCATGGTTGGGCAAGCTTTGTTAAGTCATATATTTTTTAGGCTTCTTGTTTCTTACCTGTAAAATGAAACAGACTAATCAATATGTATTCAGTTAAAAAGCTATTTTTCAGCCATGCTTAACTTTTGATTAGTATCATTATATATAAATACAAAGTTCATATTCTGAAATATCATTTTAGTGTTTCATAATTTATAACCTAAAGTTATAAATGACTGAAGTTCAAGATTATAGCTCTTTTTTTTGACAAAGCAATCTTAGCTAATAGAATACCTTCTTTGTAGTATTATGGATTCGTACAGCTTTTCAGAGGAAACAGATTTTATTATTCTTATGATTTCCTTTTGCATTTGGGTCCCAGTTACACTATCAAGACCGCAGACATTCTAACTCTAAGGAGTCAGATTCAATTTTAATTCTAGTGCTTGCTTTTGTTAATGCAGAGAATTTTAGTTTAACTTACTCTTTCCCCTAATAAGAGCCAAATATAAACCCAGCTCCCCACTCCTTGTTCCGTTTGCACATCACTGATGGACCACTGGTTTGGTGAGCTAGTCCATGCTAATGGTCTGCCTAACTACCTGTTCCAGCACAGCCCATCTCATCGGTCCAATGCACCATTCTCTTCTTCATCTATTTACTTGTCTGTCCTCCACAACAAGCCTTCATCCTCCATGAGCTCCATAGACTACCAAATGTTAACACTGGACCCCCTCCCCTGCCAGATCTAGTTGGTTCTTTCACCCCTGAATCCAAGTGCTGCCTGCCTTGGCCAGTAGCTACAGTACTGATTTCCAGCATGTCCATCACTGTAGCCGGTTCTCTGATCAGGGTTTCTCCACACTTATAGACGGCGAAACCTTAGTCAAATCACATAGATGAGGCAAAATGAGGCCAAGAATAAAAGTATTCATCATTCTTGAGGAAGTAATTATTTATGCACCATTTGGTCACAATCTGTAGATATTAAATATAGTGTCTTTAGCAGATTATCTCCTACTATTTTATGTAGTCACAGTCCATAAATATTAAATATATTCTTTAGTAAATTATCTCCTAATATTTTAGTGGTCAAAATGAATTATGAAGTTGTCATCCTTTGGGTGGTGCTTATTTATTGTGATGCTAGAAGCCCATGCAGTCAATAAGTTGTAGCTTAGCACTTGACAGGGCACATCGCATAGGTGTTTACGGAAGAGTAATCATAGAGAAAGTGGTTTTGTTGGTCACTAACTAATCAAGTTATTAGCATGATCAGAGGCCCGAGGCGCTGTTTTTACAGCTGCTGCTCTTTTACTGACAAGAACTGACAGATCTGCGGGCTCTCTATTACTTTCTTAAATTACAGAATCAAGAGAAATCACCTAATATTTCATGCACCGATAGCCCAAGCTGAAGTCCCTCTGACTGTGGGGAGACTGGTATATATGGAGGTTTTCAGCTCAGATAGACCACTGAGATGACCAAATAGAAATGAGAAGCTGTGTTTCCTACTTAATGGCCCATTAGAGATAGAACAGCTATTTATTGAAATCATATCTCAGGAATGTCTGTACTGATGGCCCTGGCTCTCAAAACAGCTTGAGAAGTCCATGCAATTTCATAGCTTTCATACATTATTGCATTCATTTAGAATCTTTGACTTCACATCTCATATTAAATCAAGTGCTAGGGAGGCATGTTTGAGGACTCTGGGAAGCTGGTTTCTTCTTAATACAAGGTTGAGCTTGAAATGTTTTTATTCTTTTTCTTCAGGCAGGCTCAAACTGAAAACATCAAGAGATAATATTGGTAGGGAAAATTGTTTTTGCTTTATAAATAGCTCAATTAGGTCTTCTCACAATTTGTGTAGCCTTATTTAAATGGGATATTTTAAACAGGATACATATATAGTAGAATGACATCAATCTCTCACAAACTTGCACATGGAAAAATACATATTTTATTTTCTGTATATTTTACAGCATAAAGCTGAATATAATTTTCTTAGAATAAAATATCATGTCTTCTTACATTAAAGCTTTGACTCAGTTTAATGTCAGTTTATAAGTAAATTCAATGCACGACTTTTCTGAATGATTATGATAATGATTATTGCAATAAGTAACAGATTTATAATTTTCCAATGCAGCATTAGGATAAAGCTACATTTAGCTCATCATTCAGAAATTACTATAAATATTCATATAACAGATGATGAGTGTGTTTTAATTTTATTTATTATGTTATTATTGGTAATAGTATGTATGTGATGTGTGTATGTGATGTGTGTGTGATACGCATCATCTGAGTGTAGGCTCATGTGTGCCAGAGGTCAGGAGACAACTTTCAAGAGTCAGTTTTCTTCCACTGTGGGTTCTGCAGCTGAAACACGGGTCTTCAGGCTTGTGAAGCAAGTGCTTTCACCTGCTGCTGCATCTTGCAGCTCACACACTCCACGTTTAATTCCCTGCCTCACACTAACAAAACAGCATTAGAAAGATATTGCATAGCCCTGTGGTAGCCTCTCTCTGTCTTAGGCTTCCATAACACAGTTTCTTGATCACAACAGAATTTTCTACACACATTTAATTAATTATGTATAACTTTTGGCTTATGCATAGTTTTCTGGAATTGAAGTCTACATGGATTTTACTTTTGAAGCTGAAATTAGAATTATTCTGCAGATATCACACATTAAAGATAATGCCTCCATACATGTACTCCATACAGACATTTAATAAAACAGATAAAGTAGAAAACACAGTAACAGTAAAAAAAAAATAAATGTACATATAGGCAAAACATAATTATAAGTCTTCCCACATGTCTGTGACCAATTTGGCATCACAAAACATTTATGGGTTTTCTCTGTTTCCATGTCTTTGTTTCTTGCTTGGATAAGCACCACTCTTCAATAAATTAGAGATGCTCCTACATTCAGATAACATGTTTTGATAAAACAAACTTTTTAGATTCACTTTAAAGACCGGTATTTAACAGCTGATATGATCACAATGAAATTCCTGTCGGCATTTTTAAAGATTTATTTACTTTTATTTAGTATGCAGGAGTGATTTGCATGCATGCATGTGTGTGCAGCATGAGCACTGTCTGAAGAGGCCTGGAGAGGGTGAGGACACCGCGTGAACCGGACTCAGCCCAGGTCCTCTGCAGCAATAGCAAGTGCTCTGGACTGCATTTTTAATCATCTCTCTTTCTTTTTTCTCCTGTCACCATTTTTTACCTCTTATTTTTGAGGCCTCTTTCCCTTTTGGGATATCTTTTTTCAAGCAATGGAGAAGGATAAGAAATTTAAATAAAGAGGTATTTACTTGAGTGTTTAGCAGGGTTTGATGAAACTATCATTTTGTAATTATGGTTAGTTTGAGACTAACTCATATAGGCTTTAGCATTATATATATTTATGAAGAACAGACAAAGTCACTTGTATGGTGATTTATACTTGTTTGGCCAAAATTCTCATAGCTAGTAGAGAGGGAATCTATTCTTTATTTTGAAGGCTGCTGGTTCACAGATTATGGAGGTAAGAAGAAGAGTTGATGTGGACAAAATCTGAGTGTGCTTACTTTTTTGCAGATTCATGCATAGATGTAGAGTGATAGATGGGACAGACAGACTGAATTGAGAGTACCCTCTCAGTTCACCCTGGCTCAGATTTATCTGCAAGAATGACCATTTCATGTATTGCACAGTCCCATACCTCTTCAGGGATGACATAAATCCACAAAACACTTCAAAAGACAGTCTCAAAAATGTTATCTATCTAATGAATATGAACTGGATTCCGTCAACATTTATACAAGTGGTAGCTGAGGTAAACTAGAGTAAACTACATTCTTTACTGAATTATTTCTATGTGTTAGGTAAGCACAATTCAAGTGATTCAAGTGGTCTGTTTGTTTGTTGTTCGAGACAGGGTTTCTCTGTGTAGCCTTGGCTGTCCTGGAACTCACAGAGATCCACCTGCCTCTGCTTCCTCCAGGGTGCTGGGATTAAAGGCGTGTGGCACCGTGCCTGGCTTATTCAAGTGGTCTTACATGTAGTCCATTCTTCCAGGAACCCCGTTGAATGTGGAGATGAGGGGTATTTTTTATAATTAACCCAGATAGTCACCCTCCTAGTACATCAGGCAATGCATTGGTCTCATTCATGACCTCACATCACCTCCAGTGTCGCCAATGCAGGCAAAGGAAGATTCAGTTTAACAAAATAAAATGCAGCTTGGCTTAAGCCATTTATATATTTTATTTAAGAGGCATATGAAATTACTAAAAGTAGGTGCCCCAGTGTCTTTTATGTCTGGCTTCCTGGCATTTAAGCATCAATGACTCCCTCTCAGTGGAAGATCATTTAGAAAGCTGTCTGACCCATTCCTCCTTTTCACTCTGGTTCTTTCTGTTCAGTGAATCATGGAGTCAGGGCTGGCAAGGGCCTGCAGGTTTTCTGCTTAAAGTGCTCCCTAACTAACCATGGTGTGTTAACTCATCTTTTGCAGCTGGTTTTATGGCATCCTGAAGGAGTAGCTGGGATATTAGGTACTTTAAATGGTCTTTCCCAGCAGTTGAGTCTGACTGTGGCTTCAGGGTTGGAGGGGACATGCCAGTTCTACTTTTCCAGCTCTCACTGCAATAAGGAGTGTTAAAGGCGAACTATTAGAAAAACAAGCCAAACACAGAGATGAAAGGGAAACAGTTAGCAGCTGTCCCGTGTCCTTTTTCAATCACAAGCTGTGAAGTTAATTTTTTTTCCTTGAGTAGGCTGTACATAATCTTGGCAGGTACTGAATTTTATTCTTCTATCTAATATTCTGAACATTTATTTCCTGGTTCCTCTCAGAAGAAAAGTGAGCAGCATTGAGCTTAGCTTAGACATCCTGCTCTTGCCTGAGGAGGAACAAGGTGCTTTGACATGACATCCAGGACATTGCCTACTTAATTTAGAAATCTTGTAAGAATATTGCAAGCTCAGTGGCATTATCCTCATTTTATAGATGAGGGAATAGTCTTAGAATATGAAATTGTTTCAGGTTTACACAGTGTCTGATGAATCTGTGACCAGTGTTTTATTCTATCGGACTCCAAGATAGTGGCTCATTTGCTACAGAGAGACCCAGGTGTTAAGGAACAGGTGTTTTCTTTTTTTTTTTTTTTTGTGACTTATAGCTGAGTTTAATTACTATTTTTTTTT
>CM053766.1:79328310-79438009 GCA_028658305.1 Pachyuromys duprasi
ATGGCTGTGTGTGTATGTGTGTGTGTGCATGTGTGTATTCTCTAACACATTTTACTTCCAATAAATTATAGACCCTTTTAAAAGTCACGAAGTTAGTTACCTTTTCAAATTATTATAATCCATAGCCAAGCCTCTTAATAAATGTTACCGAGGGTGCTTGTAGCTAAAGTACCTCACAATGTGTCCCGCCCTGAACCGGGTCTACACAAGATGTGGGAAGCATCAGTTTGACAACAGGTGGGTGTGAGGGATCTAGTTCCTGTGGAGATCCTTGTCAGAAGTCTAACTGGTCAGCTGAGGAAAGGTCTCAGGTCAGGGACATGTTTGGATGACTCCTTTAGGTCACTTTCAAAGCCAGAATGAAGAAGGGGGAGTCTAGGAACGCAGTAAGGTGTAACGGATCTCGGAACAAGTCAGGGGCACTTGTGACCCTATTACTTACTATGTTAAATATCTAGAGAAAAAGCAGTGATGTAGGAACTCCAAGAAGGGTGATCTAGGCTAAGGAGAGTGTGAGCATAAAGGTGGGTGATTTTGTGCCCCCAACATTGAGAATCCAGTCAAAATAGCAACTCATATATTTATTCAGAGATGTCAGTCTATATGAAATAGACATCTCCAGATTCAGTGGTGGCAGGGTTTTCCTGATACTGAGAAACATGTTCAGATATGTTTTAGTTAAAGAAACTGAACATGAAAGGCACAAAAAGGATAGTGATGGAGGGAAAGAAAGGAGAGGAGGTATTTGTACTGAAGTATAAAGGTGGTACTGAGAAAGATAGGATGCTGGGAAAAGTAGTCAATTGAAACTGAAGCTGGCATCATGATTTTACGTGTTTCGTTGGGTAGCCTTAGGGACAAAGAAAGATGGGAATGAACGGACAGAGTCCAATCCAGATATGTCACACAGCAATAATGGACACTCAGTCATTTAGACAACATAAATTTGTTCAATTCAGTTTTTGAGCACTTCCTCTGTGTCAGGTATTGCAGTTTTGACAACACTGTCCTATGACAGACAAGGTCCTTTTGCATTAGAAGTTAAAGTCTACTGGATCAAACAGGAAAATAACTGAATAATAAACATGCAAATTATGATATAGCAGTCTTATGTTTACTATATGCCGTTAAGCACTTTGCTTTTTTTACTGCCCATAACAACTTCTAAAGTTGCTACAATTAACCATTTTACAAGATGAAAAATGCAATGCACAAGGAAGCTGATAATGTGTTCAAAGTTACACAGAATGTCAAGCTGCTCTAAAGGAACTTATTAGAGTGCTGAGATAAAACAGACTTAAACATGGAAGACCTGTGTTGAAAAGACTGGGTAGGGAAGCTTGAGGAAGCAATTTAAATGGTTAGAAGGATTGAAGGGAGGGATGAGAAGAGCCATTAGAAGGACATTACTATACCACTCTTAGGCATATATCCAAACGATGCTCAAGTACACAACAAAGACATTTGCTCAACCATGTTCGTAGCAGCTTTATTTGTAATAGCCAGAACCTGGAAACAACCCAGATGTCCCTCAGTCGAGGAATGGATACAGAAATTGTGGTACTTTTACACAATGGAATACTACTCAGCAATTAAAAATGAGGAAATCATGAAATTGGCAGGCAAATGGTGGGACCTGGAAACGATCATCCTGAGTGAGGTATCCCCAAAGCAGAAAGCAACACTCGGTATATACTCACTTATATAGACCTATAGGATAGGATGGACATGCTGAAATCTATACACCTAGAGAAGATAAGCAAGAAGGAGGACCCAAGGTGGGATGATCAATCCTCGCTTAGATGGACAAACAGGATGGACATTGAATGTAGGAGAAAACAAGCAACAGGACAGGAGCCTACCACAGAGGGCCTCTGAAAGACTCTAACTAACAATGAATCAAAGCTGATATTAAGACTCACAACCAAGCCATCGTCAGAGTGCAGGGAACCATATGAAAAAAGGGGGAGTTAGTAAGATTTGGTGAGGACAAGAGCTCCACAAAGACCAAATAGATCAGGGCACAGGGGTCTTCTATGAGACTGTTTCTCCAACCAAGGACCATGTATGGATACAAACTAATCCCTGCTCGAATGTGGCCCATGGTAGCTCAGTACCCAACTGGTAAGGGGAACAGGGACTATTTCAGTCATGAACTCAATGGCTGGCTTGTCGACCCCCACGCCCTGAGGGAGGAGCAGCCTAACTAGATCCCAGAAGAGGACATTGCAGCCAGCCCTGAAGAGACATGATAAGCTAGGGTCAGATGGAAGGGGGGGAGGTCCTCCCCTATCAGTGGACTTGGAGAGGGGCAGGGAGAAGAGGAGGGAGGGATGGGGAGAGTGGGAGGGAATGAGGGAGGGGGCTACGGCTGGGATACAAAGTATAAAACCTGTGATTAATATAAAAATAAATAAATTACTTTAAAAAAAGGACATTACTGGCAGAAGTAACAGCAGGTACAAAGACACGTAAGGTGGCCTCAGTGCCAAATATGGAGGAACCAACAGAAGTAGGATTTACTGGCTGAAGAGGAAGAGGCATTGAATTAGAAAGCAAGGAAAGACCTGAGAGATGTGGAGACTTGTAGAACCTAATAACTTTGATTTTATTCCATCTACAACAGGAAGAACCAAAGTATATCAACCAATTTGGAATCAGCTAATCTGGCCATGGCATAATGAACATATAAAGAAATTAGGCAACATACTGAACTCAATAACCCAAACTGAAACATGGCTTACAGACATCAACTCTCTGAAAGAATTTGAGACAAAAAGCTGACCTTTCAGAGAACAGCGTGGATTGGTTTCTCTGGGGAGTCAAATTTTCCACAGCAAATATGTCTTCCTTTGAACTGATGGGAAAAACCAGGTGGTAAACATAATCACCACAGTAGGTCATAGGCCTCGGGGGAGTACCTGTTATTATGTTGCTAAATGGAGATAATTTCACAAGGCTTTGCTCTCTATACAGATAGATTAACGCAGCTCTCAACCTTCATCAGAGTGGCTTCTTTTTGCCATGGACAGAGCTTAATGCAGACACTCACAAATGGTCGAACTGCAGAAAAGAGATTGTGAAGTGCTTAGCTCTAAACGGGACATCGATATCATGCCCCGTTCCCCACCAGACCAAGGCTCAGGTGTCACCCTGGAAGAGGAGGCAAGAAGACTGCGAGAGCCAGAGGTTGTGGAGTGCTGCTGAGAAACTTACCAGGACAGGACAGGCCTGTTGTGCACATGAACCCATAGTGACTGCCTGCACAAGACCCGCATAAGATCAAGCCAGGCAAAATTCCAACGCAGATTGGGGAGGGGCTCGTGAGACCCCACCCCTAGCTGAAGAGCTGTTGACAACTGATGGCTGATGGAGGAAAGAGAATAAGTTTTCCTCAGCCCCGGAAAGGTTGCCCATACATAGAGGGGGTAGCCCTGTGCCATGTACCTGCTACCAGCATCAACAGAGCTCAGTGATTGCCATAAAGGAATGCATGAAGTTGGGAGAGACCTGATAGGAGGACTCTGGGAAGGGGCTGGGGAGGAACTAACTATGGAATGAATCTGGTCAAAACACATTGCATATGTGTACAAAACTGTAACACAGAAAATCAGAACAGTATTTAATAAAGATTCTAAGTTGATAAGCTATAGATAAAGATTTAGCAGTAATTACGCTGAGATCATTCAAACTCCTCAGTCCCACCAACTCTATTTCTACATTATGGTGAACACTATTGTTAGGCTGAGTCCCTTATCCCCTTCTTCCTTCTATTTCAAAGGCTGATTCTGTTCATGTTCCGAGTCTCCCTGAAGCTGTGTTTATACACGTGGCAGGTCCACCCACTGGGAAACTTCTGGAAAGCATCTGCCTTTTCAGTGAAAAGGAGGAAATTCACTTGCTAGTTTCTGTGCCTATGTGAATGTACTGAGGACTTTCCTCTGGGTAGGGCAGGCTTGAGAACAGAGACAGGCCCATGATCCATTGACTGTTGGTTATGGATAGTTCCATTGCATATCTGGAAGCCAGCAAACCTGGGCTGTGGAAGAAGTAAGTATTCCTGAATACGTAAGCTCTCTCCATTTTTTTTTTACATTTGAGTTTTTCTGGACACTTTTCTCTGTCAGTAAAAATAATGATAGGAACATGTGTCATGGCATGTAACAGAAGTTAAGGTGGAGACAATGGGTATTTACTGTCTGCCTTATTTTACCACATCCTGGCCGGGATAGAGTAACACAAGTGTGACAAACAAAGGGTATTAGAATAAAAAAAGAAAGTTATAGATTCAAGTGTGTTTGTGTGTGTGTGTGTCTATGTGCTTATTGTTCCCTCCCCCCACTGTTCCCATTTTGACTTGAAATGGTGAAATCTCATGAAAAAAATTCTTGGAGGAGCTTTTGTTCTTTTGATTTCAGTTTCAGTTAACAATTGCTGGATATGATGTTACCACATGTAACATGAGATTGGCACATTTTTGTATCTGGGAGTAGCTTTGAGCTTGTGATTGCAACAGCAGGTAGCCTGAGGTTGCAGAAAGTCAGGAGCTCAGCATGAAGCATATTTTACATAAGCCTTGTATTCTGTAAATACAAAACGTGAAACATAGACTAAAAAGCCCACTCTTGAAATATTAGCACATTATACATACTGGGCAGAAACAGAACACTTGCTGGTAGGTTAGGCTGACCTTATGTGTGGCTCAGCCCCAAGGACTTGAGATACCACAGGGCATGTTTAGATCCTTTGTGATCTAGAATACCTTGGTGAGCAGTAAATGGTGATCATGTTTTTGAAACAGTTGGCTGGTGGAACATTCCTGACTTTTCCCTATACTTATTTTTGGGTTTGGTATTTAAGATATTTTTCTGAGATGTCTTTTGGATAAAAAGTATAATTTTTTTCCTTAGGAAACTTTGGCTCGACTCATTTCATTTTTAAGATGTGGTGGTCTGAATAGGCTCAGCTCATAGCCCTGGACTAATGTGTGAGGAGAGGCGGTCAGCAAAGTGCAGAAAACTGATATAATCGAGCAGAGATTCTAAAATATAAATAAGGTCTCAGACAAGAAACGCCCTTAGACCTGGCTGATCACACCTTTTGACTGTAGGCTGAACACAAAGGATTCATTCAAGGTACACAGCCCCTTGCCTCACACCTGTAACATGCAGAATATTCTTGTTCATTTGTTTTATTTTATACCCTTCCATACTGGTACTACTCAAACTTTCTTGAGAAGGAAAGAGAAAGAAATCTTTCCCATAATAAATGTTAAAGGTTCCCTTGTTGATTTTTGTTTTTAATTTTATTCATTTATTCAAACAATATATTTTTAGCACATCCTTCCCTCTATCCTAACTCCTCCCCACCACCTTCCACACCAACTTTATGTTCTTTCTCTCTCTCTAAAAAACAAAACAAAACAACAACAAATCAAAGAAGCTATATGCAATTGGACCCGCTGGGAAAAAAGGATCATTTTTCTACAATGGAGAGTCACTATGCATATCGATCACACTTCAGGGTAGGCCCTACGTATAAGAGTTCTTAGCCAACATAAAACAGATTTCACGCTAAAGAAGATGTTCTAAAACATTCAAGTGGTATCTAAAATATCATGATGTTCTTCATATTAACTTTAAAATATTAACATTTTAAAATAGGTACATCATGATTAGATTGAAGACATGGTAAACAGTCATAGACTCCTTGGTTTATTTCTCCTGGGTATTAGATTTCTTGTCTCTTTTGCTGGTCAGCAAGCTTCTTGGGAGAAAGGAACATGATTCAATATTTTTGCCTTTCCCTCAGTTTTTGTTTGTTAAGAACCAAATAACACACATGCTTCAGAGAATGGATGTGCAAGCATGAACATGAAGTACAGGCTCATAAGAGAATGCAATCAAAGGCTCACTAGGGTATGTAAGTGTGCAGACAAAGCATTGGAAAGTTCCAGCAGCAAACTTCAATATGCAGGATGTTTGGTTTTTCTCCTCCAATTGAAGGAAGGCTAAAGATGGAATAGCTGGTACACCATAACACCAAAATGTTCTTAATCTTTTTTTCTCCAGTTTTGTAAATTCTCATAATTTGATTTCTATCCAGGACTGTCAGTTGAGACATCTGATAATTTAAAAGCATTCAGAGAAATTAGAATCCCATATGGCTCAAAAATATTTCCTATCCGGCAGGAGAAAGAGAACATACTGTGAAAACAATACCAGTATATCCTTCAATGTAAGTGTACAGGGAAAGCAAATGAATTTAAATCATTTTCACAGAATAATG
The DNA here is from genome assembly GCA_028658305.1 of Pachyuromys duprasi. Taxonomy (NCBI): domain Eukaryota; kingdom Metazoa; phylum Chordata; class Mammalia; order Rodentia; family Muridae; genus Pachyuromys; species Pachyuromys duprasi. The sequence goes on from CM053766.1 coordinate 79,334,599, forward strand.
ACAATGATCATCAGGATTAATTAGAACAACCAAAATATAGAGGCTGTGCTGTTCATCATAATCATGCCACATTATGAAAAATCAGGATTTCAAAGCAATGGCAATAATGGGGTTATGTTTTATCTAGCAGAAGCAGCATTCCTCAGAAATGGGGACCAAACTAAGAGTGCTGGCTTATTTGAAAAATTAATCACATAAACATGGAAATACCATTCAACTTCCTTAGGCCTTAATTTTTCTCAGCTGAATATTAAGAGGGTTGAGCCAGATGTTCCTTCCAAACACATCTGGAGGTTCCAGTGTGTGAGTATTGCTAGACTCACACTGTTGAAAGACTAAGTTGGGGACAGGGAGAGCCACTAACTTCAAATGGCTGTTTGGTGTGAGAGACAGATGTACGTATCCAAGAGACAGAAAGGGGACACGGGCTCCTTTAGTATTTACGCTGACCGAAACATGACTGATAATACGATAACTTTCCCCAAGATAGTCAGCTGTACTATGATTATCAGAACAAACTTATGAAACAGATACTCCCATCACCACCTAAATTTTAGAGACTACAGAATCACAGACGTAAGCCACAATGTGAGGCAGGTCCTCAAGAAGTGTCAGGGCTGCTGTGGCTGCCACAGGGGCAGGGGAGTAAATGTTGGAACAGGAGCTCATCGACTCCGCTGCTTGTGCTATCTGGACAAGCGTTATTCATGTGGAATTGTTCCATTGAGGTCTGATGGTGGGGCTTCCCCTACCAGCTCAGTGGTCTCCATCATCCTCTCACCCATAATTTCATCCCGGGGACTATCGATTAATAGTAAAAAGGACGAGGGTGTGGAGCTCATGCACAGCTGTCCTTTCTGTCATCAGTGTGGCTCTATATCAGCGAATGGCTTCCTCATCTGTAAAATGGGCTAACAACTCCTTCCTCCCTTTTAGAGATGTGGTGACATAATTAGTATGAAGTTGCTTTATACACCATAAAGTAAAATTGCTAAAAATAAAGGATGACTGCAGGAACTACTTTTTTTTTTTTAAAATAACACAGCACTGTAAATCTTCTAGTTTCATGTTGTTTTTGCCAGAAATAGTCTATTCTGAAAGAGGCAGCATGTGCAGTGGCAAGGGATGGGGTGGGGGAGGGAAAGTAGGTTTATTCCTAGCTCTGCCATTTACTTTGTTTTGTGGCCTTGGGTGAGTCATTTAACTGGGCATTTCATAGAATCCCAGGCTCACACTTGGGGTTTACACTCCATGATTGCTGTTGTGAAATTCTCTCTATTTTCTTTCCTTTGAACTTGTGTTTTGTAAGTGAAGTCAGATGGAAAACTGGAGCATGATCAGGGGACTTGCCATCTCAGCCCATGAGAGGTCTCTCTTCCTGCTGCTTCCCCAAGATGGTTCTAGCAGAGACCCTCTTTGCTTCTCCCAGGTGCTTTGGATCCTGCCTGCCTCCTGCCTACTGTATGGTCATGAAAATGCTGTCAATTATTCATCCCAGGAGGGTTCTAAGTTCTGGTTCAGAGAGGGTTTGCATTAGATGCACTTTGAACCTGGTAGACTACCAAGTGGGTGCTATCCAGAATCACAGAGATGATCTTAGTATAGAATCGAAAATTCCTGGGACATGGATTCCCTGTATGCTCTGGATCCCTGGGCAACAGAACTATCTGATGAGACTTCTGTAGATCCTGCTCCCACAGGCGCTGCATCAGTCAGAAAGATGTAGGCTTCAAGCCTGGCATCAGGAGTCAGGATCCAAAGTACCTCGGGGTCTGTATTCTCCCTACAAATATCTGGAGTTTGAGTCTGTGTCTGCTAGGCCAGCTCCATGCCTGGGGCTTCTCCCTTCTAACCTTCTTGCCCCCTTACCCCTACCCCTTTGTTTTGGTTGCCCAACTCAAGGCATTCTGGGACACAAGCCAGAATAGAACCATAACTCTGTCGAGCCTGCATAAAGGTTAGATGATTATTTAAATGTCCGCATTGAAAAGTAGCGCAGCACAATGTAGAAACAATTGGCAGACTTCATGTTATAACATAAAATTTTAATTTTTTTTCTTAGATGATCAAACAGCGAATAAAACAAGCAAACTACAACAGCAATCCAGATACTGGCCACAGAAAAAGCTGTACATGTGTCCTAATGGCACGCTTCCATCTGTTTCTAAGTAAGGGGTCCCACAGTTTCCCTTTGCATCAGACCCAGAACATGATGCAGCCAGCTATGCCCCCAGGTGTAAGCCTTGCAGAGGTGCCTGGTTCCCGGCCAGCAGGTTACATGGGTTGACATGCTGTAACTCTGCTGGTACTTAGTTCCGTTGAGGCACACTAGCTGCATGAACTGATTCAAGGACCACTCATTACTATCGACCCGGGCCTTCTTCTTCCTGCCTTCAGCTGGGTAGAAAAGAAGATGTGGGCACCCTTCCACCGGAAACCATGAGAGTCATTCAACTCTGAAGAGGGTGGTCCTTCACTGGTCATTAACTAGAGAGCTATAACTTCCCATTTTACTTCTAGTGCTTGTTAAAAATTATAAGAACAATGAGAGACATTGAAATTTGTCTGAACTTTTTGGAGTTTCATCATATATTCATTCATTGATTCATTCACAGCATCAGCTTACAACCTTTACTTAGTATATACCATGTTACATAGATTTGGTGAAGCTTGAGAATTCAGAAGCAATTAAGATAGTCTTTCTCCTAGAGGAGCTCAAAGTCAGTGGCAGTAGGGACAAAGCTGAGGTAAGAACATAAGACCAGAAAATTAACAGATTAAAAAAATGCAACAAGATTAATGATTATGGCTGTACAGAGAAATGATTCCAAAAGTGCACGGCATAGATTAGGAAAGGCATTTTGGGCAGGGTGACTGTAATACTAAGTGATGTGTATAAATTAATCAGAATTCAGAAAACGGAGAAAGCATTGTGAAAAACGATGACTGCATGGACAAAAAGACATTGAGAGAAAAAAAAAAACTGTCCGGAGAGTTAAAAAATCCACAATCTTAATCACACCAGAGAAACAGGGAGAGAGAGATACGTAAGAGCTCTCTCAGCTGAGCTAACTGTTAGCTTGCCACTTTTGTCTGGAAAAGAGATCACTGGATTCACAGTCTAGAGAGTATACTCCAGTGGTGGTGTGAAATGCAATTTGAAGGGATAAAACTGGACGTTGAGGCCCATTTAGAGAACCCTTGCAGAAATGATGTGGTAGACAATAATGTCTGGATAGTTGCAGCCGGAATAGTGACATTAAAATAAGTGATGGTTACAACTGACTTGATTTAATTACTGACTAAGGCAGGCATGAGTGGAAGGCAGGAGTCAAGGATGGCTACGATGGTTAATGGGGCAGGAGAGACATAGACTACAGATGGCAGCAGAACTTTTAGAGGTGCAATGGAAGACTGGTGTGCTCTCCTGGGGCTGTGGCTGTGAACCTGGCAGGGGGTTCCTGCAGGGAGTTAGAAGAGGCTAAAGTTTGAGGAAAGCTTCAGGTTGGAGCTGTAGATTTGAGGGTGACCTGCATCTAGGAGGTGTCTGTAACCGAACTAGAATGAAGCACCCATGGAGAAGAGCTGGGGAATTCCATGACAGAAAGAACAAAGAGGAGAAAATGAGCCAATAGGGAGCATATGCTGTCTTAGGAGCCAAGAGGGAATGAGTTTCATGAAGAAGGGACATGAAACAGGTGACAAATATGGCAGAAAAGTCCTCCCTGCAAATGTGGTCAAAGCCTATGGCTAAAGAGTTCATAGGCCCTACAAGGGAATCTACTGTGATATTTTGGTAAATGGAGACGTAGTAGGCTGCCTATGTAGCTAGTGCAGCCCTGAGACTTAGAGGAGCCTCTCTGAGCAGCTGCAATGGTCAAGCAGAGGGAGTGTGCTGAAAGCAAGGGAACACTGAGTGCTCAGCTCTGGCTAGGACATCTCTGTCAATCACTCACTGTGTGTCTCAGGGAAACGTCACAGAAGAAGGGGTAGAAAGCCCGTGAAAGCTAGAGGAGGGGGGTAATAACATATTGTCTTCTGGATATCTCCTGCACAAAACTTGTACACACACATCAAAAAGAGACATGAAAGTAGAAGGAGGACCAGTTGAGAAGAAGGTGTGAGGGGAGGAATAAGATGGATCACGGAGTACCATATACAAATAAGAAACTGCCACAGGTAGAAAATTAAACTTAAAAAGCAGAAGAGGTCCTTTGCTTTGATAATATAGAACAGCTTGTGAGGAATCACACGGTTCTTCCCAGGAAAACTGTGAGGAAAAAAAGCCAGATCAAAAATGACTGAAGGAGAAGAATACTTAAACCATCAGAGAAGAAAATGGAGACATACGGAGATGGTTAGAGATGGATCCACCTTTCTCTCCTCCCTCTGTGGTCTCTCTGTCCTTCTCCCCCTTCTTCCCCTTTCCTGCCCTTCCCTCTCCCTCATTTGCTCTTAAGGAGATAATGGAGCTAGTTTACAGAGAGTAGGGAAACCAGGAGAGACGGACTGTTGCAAACTGTAGGGGTGAAAGGTCCACCTTGGGGCACAGGGGCTGGCTGGAAGAAGGACGATTAGTGTGGAGTCCTCTACTGTATCCTACAGCACCTACCTGCTTTCACTCCTGTCATCTAGGTATTAATCCCTCAGGCTTGGTCAGCACCTTTATCCCCATCCCTAAAACTAGAGCGGAGAGAGTGCTTTTCAGATTCCCATCACTTGACTACTTACAGAACGCGTTTCGCATGACAGTTCTTTTTCTTGGGAGTTCCTCATAAAAATTTCTTGGTAACAGTTCCCTAGGTCTCTAATCTTACCTTTATAGCCTTCGATCTCATGAGTTTCCTTGCTGTTCTGAGTAGTCTGAGGTTACCTGGCATGAACTCCTCCGAGATGTTCCCTCCCGCTCTCACTTTGTTTTGTCCTTGCCTCCTTCTCAACTTTGCCTCCTGATATGCCTGAGGCTCCGCCGACCTTTGCAGCTCAGTTCTAGTGGCATCCCTTATCTGCCTTTTGCTTTCCTCTTATACATATGCCTTCAAAGCATTTGGTGCCCTTGTATGCTATCTTTTATATTATTTTAAATACTTTTCAGAATAAGGAAGGGATTCAATCAACCAATCAGTCAAGCAGCATGGTGTCTTTTCTTATCTCTTTATTCCTCTTTATCTCTGTGGCTCATATCATCCCCCTAAAAAGTATCAACCCTCTTAAGGACTAGTGAATGTTGGATGCATCTGTCCTACAGTGGAAATATACTGTAAACAGTCCCTGCTACTATAATGAATGGGTTGGTTCTACGGTCACGGAGGACAATTATTTAGATGTGTAGATGGCAACGCTTGGATATATTTACATTATAAATAGTAAACTATTTTAGCTCAGTACTTGTTACATACTTACATGCTAGCTTAATTGAAAGTATAAAACCTAAGCATATAAAACATGAACATTGTCTCCTGAAGGTGTGAAACTCAGAGGGAACATTCTTATGCATATGTACGTGCTCCGGGAATAGATGCTCCAATATCTGTAAGAGTGATCTTTTAAGTAAGTCACCATTTACCAAGCAGAAAATATGGCATGATTAAAAATGCATATATGCAAATATGTAAGTGCAGGTATGATGGATAGAAGATACAGACAAATGAGAAAGGATGAGACTGGAAGCAAAGTCTGGAAAGCAGACCCCAAGAGGGATTGAATGTCATATTGATGAAATTCTATGTAGGAAATCTGGATGTCCTCAAATGTTTAAGGCAGAGAACATTAGCAGATACACGGTTTTAAAAGCTAACCTTGGCAGCAGAATGGAGGATGAGATTGAAAAGAATGAGACTGGTGGTGGGTAGGACTATGGAAGACATTTTTGCAGTATTGTAGGGAAGATGACAAATGTCAAATAGGGGGAAGTTGCTTACACAGCACATGATGAGTTTACATGTGTGAACTTGTTGCAGGTGGGGACTGGTGAAGTTATGGATGCAGAAATGCTTGCTGGTCTCACTTTCTGAAAGACAACATAGTCATAATAGTTTATTGCCCGCTCTGTAACACTGTTCTCTGTAGCAGCTCCCAAGCAATATTGATGACTTTCCTTCTTCACCCATTGTTGTGCAGGCTGGAGTTTGTACTCTGGTCTATATGATCAAATGTTCTTGTCCCATGCCTTACGTTTTGCATGCTTTTCCAGTTCATATAACTTTTAGAGGAAGATCCATATTACTATGCATCTTGTATGCATTGCTTAGTGCATGGTAGAGGGTAATAAAACAGTAGGCATCAAATAAATACTTGTTAAATTGAGTTAAAGGCTATTACCTGAGGTGCCTGGAAAAACCATGCATCATCTGAGGTCTCTCAATGTTGCCTCTATGCCTGCATCCTTTCCCTTCCTCTACCTGCTCTACTGCCCTTACCCAGTTTTAACGTAGAAAGCTTCTTTTCACCATTTCTAGGAACTCTTGCTTGCTGCCCCTGCAGCAGGTGCGGTGCTTTTGCTACCTATGCCAAATGATTGCTTACTTAATTTCTAAGCTCCATGGTGGTAGTTGGTCTGCTGTTTTATCTCCACTTGAGTGTGGTGTCTGACGTACCGTGAGTGTTCCATAAATATTGGTTAAGTGAGCACGGTTTGCGCGGTCTGTGTTTGCAAACCTGAACATTTTAAAATCTGAATCTTCAAACATCTGGATAGAAATCCCTGGATATACTCTGTGGATAAAAACACACGACCATCTAGGAAGACACTGCACTCTTTGGCTTTCTAAGTATAAAAGTAGTTTTATATTTTTGAGAACTTTCATGCAATTAAAATGCTGGAATAAAAACAGGAGAACTGTTCAAATTTCTTCCCGTTCTGTCTTTTTTGAGCATGCAAAATATTTGTTTGTGTGGTTATTTTCTCATGTATGCCATTTATAGCTTATAAGTTCTTGTGGGGTATGAACAGTAAGCATCACAGAATCAGAAAGGCAAACATGATAGCAAAGTTCACACACATGTGCATGTACACCACATGGACACATAGAGACACAAACACAGACAGACACAGTCATAGACACACAGACACACAGATATATATACATACACAGACACACTCAGACATAAAACACAGACATACAGACACACAGATACACAGACATGGACACACAGAGACACAGACACACAGACAGACAGACAGACAGACACACAAATAAGAAAGGCCCCATTTTAAAGAGTTTTACATGATGGGATAGTGTTAGACTATCCAAGGCCATAGACCATACCAATTTTGATGTTCTGAGATACTCATTTTAATTATACAATACAGTGAGTAGTTTCTTGGAACATGACTCTTTGTAGAGGCAGGTGTGTACTCCGAGGACAGGATGTAGGGTGGTTTTGGGATTTCTTCCTGGTGAACCCTTTACCAGAAGCTCTCTATAAGGCCTCACATTGTCACTTTTCTGCAAATGCTCACTGTTACCATCTGGGAGTGATTTCCCCAGGAGGCACTAGAAGGGGAATCAATTCCCTCCTGCCAGCCCAAGTCACAGATAAGAGTCACTTAGCACAGTGATGCAATAGCCCAACTCTCCCATCTTCCACATCAGCCACGATCCTGGTGTAACATAAGAAAAATCCAGAAATATCTCAAAGGACCTGGCTTTGAAGTGTTCATAGATGCCATTATACAATCCAAAAATAACTTTGGAAGTGACCAAGAGGCTACAAAGTCACTGTTAAAATCTAGAGTCAGAAGATTCTGTTCTTTCTACATTGACATGGCCCAAAGCAATGGATATTTCTAAATCATACTTTGGATTGCTTCTTAACAGAAAATGTTTCAAAAGTTCTGAGCCCAGGTAATTATATATGATGTACATTAAAGTTGGCTAAAAGGTGCCACTGAAATTGCCACCAACTTCCCAAGGTTTTCTTTGATTTTGAATATTCAACTCTAAATTAATAAAAACAGAATCATGTGTATTTTGTAGAACATTTTTCCATTTAGCTTTTGTTTTTCTATCGCGCTGGGTAGTGCGATAATAAAAGCTGGCTAGATTAATTGAACTGGCCCAGGCTATCTCGCGAGAAATTGTTAGCACAAGAACAAATATCTATTTATTGTGATATTTCTCCATTTGTATTATAGCATCATAATGAGGCATGCTGCAGCTGAAGTAGCGCAGTAAACCCAGATTATGAAAGTACATGAACAATAAATATAAATTCATATTAATATATATAATATAACTAACAAATTGAAGTGTAAATTTAATTACTATATACCGGGCAGTTATCCCTCACTGTTCCTGCCTCCAGTCCCCAGGAGCCATTTCCTGTTTTTGAATGGTAGGAGCTACATCCTCATTATTTGGGTAGCAGTGGCACTGTGGAAGTGAGAAAATTAGGAGGCTGACATACTCCTGCACACAGAGGCCAGCTGGAATGCCAGACGATCACTCAAGAACCTCCACCACATTGCCACAGACTGGTGAGAGAAGCACAAATTGTTAGCTAGATGTACTTGGCATCTTGTAATTTCACGAGGACTATCTTTGGGCATAGTTATTTCTATAGAAAGTGCGCCTCGCCTTCCCTTTTGTAATACGAGACCAAACCATGGAACAATCACAACAAAAATGCCCTTTGCCAAGTTAAACATCTTTATCCTCAGGGAGTCCGGTGGATGGTAGGCATTAACGAGATCAGCCTGATGTTGGGTCTGATGTTATCTGGCTGTAGACTGGAATGTTCTTGTTACTTGGCTCCTTGTTATGTAGGGCAGAAATAAAGAACTGAACTCCTACAAACAGGGTATTCACCAAAAGACCCTGAGAGACCTGAGCAGATGAATGACATGGATAGCTAGAGAACAGAAGTGCTAGGCAAACAGAGAAATGATGGCATAGTGTGTCGTCTTTACTTTTAAAAGATTACTCTAAATGTAGAGACATCCAACTTTAACCTTAAAGATCTAGGATATCTATGCCTATATGTTTACATCCACATTTTTCATTGATACCTTCCCTGTGCTTGGGAGGAAGAAGGAAATGAAAAAAGAAGTAGTTACTAAGATGAGACGTGTGTGTGTGTGTGTGTGTGTGTATGCATGCAATATATATATTTTTTCCCATGTGACCTTATTCTGGCAGAATAGCTAATCACTTCAAGAACAGTATCTATGCTGTCTCCATGTCTTCTACTCTTATGAGCTTTATCTTGCTGAAGCAGCATGGAAGGTTATTGTGAAGCAGGGAGTGTGGCTTGTGAGAGTAAGACAGTCTGATTTAAAGTGAATAAATAAATTAACTAAATAAAAAAAGATAGGCTAGGGCCAGATGGAAGGGGAGGAGGGCCTCCCCTATCAGTGGACTGGGGGAGAGGCAGGGGAAGAGAAGAGGGAGGGAGGGCAGGATGGGAGGGGACGAGTGAGGGGGCTACAGCTGGGATACAAAGTGAATAACTTGTAATAAATAAAAATAATAAAAGACAGAATGAAGGAAAATGCACTCTGTAATCTACAGTGATTGCCTCATACAAAAATGATTGCCAGTGGGCAAAATTTTGATATCTTTCCAACTACATTGTGTGCTTGGAGAATGGATATGGACTTAGTCCATGTAGTATACCCCCAGTGGCGAGCACAATCACTAGTGGATTGTAAGTGGCCAGCTAAACTTGAAGAATTAATCCATAAATGAATGAAGGCAAGAGCCAATCTAAAAACAAAACAAAACAAAACAACAACTATGCTTGGGCTCGGAGCTCTGGGAAATAGAAGGAAGGGGGCTGTTTCTCAGGGAAAAAGACAGAATACCGTTGAGAATCATGGTCCTCAGTGAGTATTAAATTAGGCACATAAAAATAGATTTGTGACAGGAAGATAGTTTATAAGTAGAAAAATAATGTACTTGCTGGTTTGGCTTACCTGTTCTTTTTTTTTTTTCCCTTTTCTTTTAAGGCTGAGAATTTAATCAAAAAAGAGAATCACTAAGAAGGAAAGTGATTGGAGAAATGGTTGATTAGAAGGGAAACAAGCCTTTAGAATATAAAGAGGGAAAGGGAAAATTTGTCAAGATGTTTGACAGGGAAAGTGACAAAAAATTAAAATAAAGTAAAAAATAAATAAAAATAAACATTTTCAGTAGGAATAAAGGCTCTTCTGTGGTTCCCCAGAAGCACAAAGGGTGGAGGCAGGTACCCAGAGAGGCATGGGATGGAAACAGTGACCAAAAGGAGGCAGGAGAATTGGCCTCTCATGTCATCAACAATCTAGAAGTGGCTATCATGTATGTAGAAGAAGACGTTAAACCATAAGGAGGATCTGTCTTCAGCTCTCTTTCTTCCCACTTGGATCCCTGCCTTCAGGATTGCTTCCTTTCAAGCCAGGGAACTTTCACTGAGCGGTGTGACCTTCCTAAGCTCCTCTAGACCTTTATAAACTGTTATCCAACCATCAGAACTTGCCTGGGATCTCCGTGTAATTTTCTCAGGACACCTACTTCTGTGAGGTGACAGAGGAAGCTAATTGGTCTCATCTAGTGAAGTAATTCCTATTGCAGGTTTTCTTAGCTAAGGGCTGTCCTGCTGGCTGCATATACCAGCAGTGCAATCAGCACAGAGTGAGTGATCAGATAGGCTTTTATTGTATCAGGCCCTGGCCAGATGCAGCTGAGTCTGGTAGGGCGGCACGTGAGCTCGGAAAACAGACACTGGAAGGATAGACAGGGTCCAGTCTATTCTAACCACATGCTCAGGGGATTATCTTCTCTAGACATGGGATTCCTCATCTCTTAAGAATGAAGAATAGATTTCCTATGCACAGTTTCCTCAAATATTAGAGATAATGTTGTCTACTTCACAGGGTTGATTTTAGGATTCAAAATATGTATAAATGGTGCTAGTTCCATTTATCATTCCTTTATTTATCTATTCACTCCCAGGTCAATAAGAAAGGTGAAACACAGAGAGGAAAGATGGTGCTTTGAGCTCACTCAGCTGGGAGGTTCCAGAGTTGCTATTTACAACTGAGCAGTTATCTTCTGGTTCTTAACTCACACAGTGTCGTGTGTGTGTGTGTGTGTGTGTGTGTGTGTGTGTGTGTGTTCCTTTACAGTTCCTCCCGATGCAGAGATACTTCAATGTTCTCCTTACATCACTGAACCCTCATGGCATTTCTGTGCAATGCTACTCTCCATGCTTTGACACCAGGGAAGCAAAACCCAAAGAGCTTGATGTTAGACCAAATTCAGACAGCTCATTAGTCTGAGTTAGCTCTTGAAACCAAACTCGAAACTTATACCTGAGACATCAACTTAAGAGAGAGCCAGCCTTAGGCCCAACCTAGGTACCTGCAACTATTCTATGTATCTGGTGGGTCTGTTTTGCTTTGCTCTTAGAGTTTTCTGATAGTAGACCTCAAACCTGCCTGGCTATGTATTGTAAGGTAGATGAGAGGCTGGAAGGGAGTGCGTGGGTTCAACTGTAGCTTTGCACCCTTGCTCTAGGGCTAGGGCCGGTTGTCTCTTACTGGTGCTGCTATTGGCCAGAAAAAGAATTAGATTGTTAAGAAGGTGCAAAATCACAGTATAAAATCAGATAAGCCTAACGCAAGTTGGGAACAAATTCCATCATAGAGCTGCACCCTGCCTCATAGCAAAGAAAGAGCCAAAAAACCATGCCAAAAGCTTCTTGGATGAAAACTGACATTTTCTGCTGGGGAGACAGAAGTGAAAGCTCTGATTGGAGGATTATCTTATGAATAGTTCTAAAATATTTATCATCATTTTAGGTCATTTATTCATTTACCCTTTTAATGCTCATTTATTTTGTGCCACTAGGTCGAACTTAAAAATCAAGGAGTGGTAAATCACTCTGTTTTTATACATTGACATGAATCAGGAAGTGTCTCCATCCCCCGGTTTTAAAAACAAATGTTTTTGAGAACTACCAGAGCATAGAGTGTTCTTTCTGAAATATGACCACTGTCATCAGTGAGAATGCTAGATTTTTCTCTGATTGGGCTATGAATTATTGCTATAATTTCTGGGTAACTTTCTGCAGTTTGAATATTTCAAGAGGAGGAAAAGCTGGTAAGAACAATTAAGTTTGCCATTCCTTCAGAGTTCTGACGACCCCTGCAGGCTTCCTTCTGGACTTGACTCAGGCAACCTTCTTGCTCAGAGAGCATCATCTGCCCTGCATTCCAATGAAGACCTCCTTCCTCTCTGCCCTATGAGCATTCAGCACAAGCCGCCATCTATCATTGTCCTCCAGATTCTGCAGGGAAGTTATCTCCCTGTGTGTCTGTGCCCCTTGGAAAACAAACAGGGCAAAGACCACATCTTACAATCACCTGGTGTCCTCAGCATCTGGCATGCAGCCAGAACACAGTAGAAAAATGTTTGCTGATCAGCACTGAAATATAAAATGACCATGCGGCTATAGAGAGGGTGAACGCTGTTTCCGCCTATACAAGGTTCAGTGTTTCAAATTTATCAATTTAAAAATGCCATTTCCTAATGTCACTGAGGACACACAAAGAAAAGGTGAGTTATCTCCCAGGTCAGAATTTATTTCCCAGGTTTTCACTATTTTGCTTATATAATAGTAAAGAGTATATATTTAAAGTATCATTTTTGTTTCTTGGGCTTGAAGGGTGCTTTTGTTACTGGACTCATACCTTCCTATTTTGGCCCTGAATCCAGAAGACATAAAAGAGGTTTGACTCAGCCACTGTTTAATACCACACAAGCCTTGGAGAGAAGACTGTTATATAAGATAATGTGTATTTTAGGGTTTTTTCCCCTACAGTCAATACCTAGATGTCACCTTTAAGCTTCATAAAGGTGCTGTAATCCAATGTGTAGGAAAGAGAGGTCCCCTGCTCTCTCTGCAGTCCTTATAATAAAACAAATAAATAAAAGCAATTGATTAAGGGTTAGCATTTTTTTCTTTCTTTCTTTACATACACTTGTAATTCATTTAATGCAGGAAGTGGGCTGAGTTTTCTTCTTCTTTCCAATTCAACTGCCAGAGAACTTTCCTGCCAGCCTGCTATTGTTACCATGGCAACAGGACCATGGTGGCAATAATATGATCTCATGGGCCTTGTGTCAATAGCATCAGATCATCATGCTTGAGGATAATTTTGACAATACATTTCACTTATGCATGCAGGGTTTATTAGCATTTGATTGGTTACCAGAAATGCTGTGCATTTCTAGATCTAGAGCAAGAGCATCTTCAGGAAGGCTAACGATAACCCTTACATGTTATCTTGAGTTGTGTGGTGCTTGACAACTTGTAGAGTGCCTTCCGATACTGTAACTACTTCTGTTGCTATTAGCTGAGATGGGTCTAGTTATCCCTATTTTACTGAAGAAGAGACAAAGGCTCCTTTAATGTGCTTGTGGAAGGTAGCAAACCAACTCTTCAAATGCTGAGGGCTTCAGTTTGGGCCTTCAAGAATCTCTATTCCCATGTGGAGAATAGAGGAACCTGAGGGAAATGCTTTGAGGTGTGTAAGGTAGATGCTGAAAAGTCAGAGTTCCAATAATTTCAACATGTCTGTGACCAACAGCATTTACCTCTTTGACTTCTTAAACCTCTCACCTCCTCCCCTAAGGCTTCCCTGACACCATATGCATAGACAGATGCTTTTCCCCCCACCAATTATAGCTTGAGTCTAATTTGTTGTTAGTTGCATTCATTTTCCCACCATAAGCTCCTTGAAGACAGAAATCATGACTTTCATTCTTAGTCGATATAAAACCCTGTTCCTGGCATAGGACCTGGTCCATAATAGATATACCACCAACCCTTGCCACTTGAGATGGATACCCATGGGGTAGATAAAGTTCTTACTTTCATATAAAGCCTAAGGCCACTTGCCTAGGGATGGTGCCAACCACAGTGGGCTGGGGCCCTCCTGTACAATCAAAAATAAAGGCATTCCCTCCAAATGCCTACAGGTCAACCTGATCATGGCAATTCTTCTATAGCTGTCTTCCTCTCAGATGACTTTAGACTTGTCAAACTGACAATCTGAGCCAACTAGGGCATCCATGACACTTGACTTTCTTGTTTTTTCTTATAATCATCATTATTTTAATATTTACTCTTTTATAAAGTAGGTTTAAAAAATAAAACATCTGGGTTTTATCTCTGAGATGTTGGAAATTGAACTGAGGGCTCCAAATGCTAGGTAAGTTAGCCACATTCTCTCAGAATGAACATCTGGATACAAAGTATTTCTAAATAAAAATAACTTAGGTGGAAATATATTATTTGTAGAGAAAATCTAAAATTCTAAGTTAATATCTATTGGAATCCAAATTAAAAAACAAACAATGAATGATACAAAAAGACAAAATTTCTTTGTATGTCTGTATGTCTGTATGTCTGTGTGTGTATGTGTGTGTGTGTATACACAAGCTCTACAGCGAACATACGGAGACCAGAGGACAACCTGTGGGAGTCAGTTTTTTCCTTCCACCATGTAGGATTCGGGCGTTAGACTCAGATTGCCAGATGTGTTTGATGGCAAGCACTTTTACTTGCTGAGCCATCTCAATACTCTAGGAAAAAAAACACTTTCAAAAACAATTGTTATATAATATAAAGTCTTAAATATGAATGTAACAGAGTGTAGACTAGGTTTAGATTATAAAAATTCAATTATCTTTGGGTTAGAGAAATAGCTAATCAGTTAAGAGCATTGGCTGTTGTTGCACAGAACCTAGGTTTGATTCCAAGCAACCATATGGTCATCTGGTGGCTCAAACTGCCTGTAACTCTAGTACCAGTGGGGTCCAGGTATACTTGAAGGTGAAACAACAACACACATAAACGAATAATTTAGAAATTTCTATTATCTTGCCCCCAAACAAAACAAGAATATAGATGGTTTTTCTGACACTCAAACATCTGAATTTTTCTTCTGTGTATTGGTGTACCCAAGGGGGAGGTAGCGTTGGTTATGCTCAGGTGACAACATTTTAATGAAGCAACTTTCTGTTATGCAGCACCGTTCCCTGAGAAGGTGATTGTGCGGTGCCTGGTGATAAACTCATTATCTAACTTAAAGCTTTTCACTTGCAAAAAGAGGTTTCAGGAAAGAAACTATTTTACTTACCAAGCTAAAATGTAATATTATTATGCTTTGCAATGCTATGAGACCACCCTCCCACCAGACCTCCAGCCCACCCACCCACCAGACTGCAGATAAGCTGCTATTCATTTGTTTGAATGAAATACTGTGTGTGCTTCTCACTCACTATAATAGTAACTGTAATACACATAAGGAAAAGGTAGAATAAAAACACGAATGTGCTGTCAGAAGTGACTGCAGTTGGAGATATGACTGAGTTGGCAGGGCATTTCTCTAGTATGAATGAAGCCCTGGGTTCAAGTCCATAACCTGTGCATGCTGACACAAACCTGCAATCCTAGCACTCTGAAAGTGGAGGAAGAATGATTTTCCTTAGCTACATAGCAAATTTGAAGCTAACCTGGGCCATATGAGACCCTGTTTCCAAAAGACAAATTAGTGCCTTGCAAGACAGCTCAGTGGATAAAGGTGTTTGCCACCAAGTCTGATGACCTGAGTTGGATTCTTTGGACCCACTGGAAAGAGATTCTGGTGGAAGGAGACACTAATTTTTACAAGTTTTACTCTGAGTTTTGACATCCTTGCTGCATCATGTGCACATACTAATTGATTATTAAAAACCCAAACATAAAAATATTCCAGTTAAAAATGATTGTAAATAACAGCTCAAGTTCAAGATCAGACATTTTCAAAATACATTTGACTTGGAAATCATGCATCTTCTACCACTAGGACTCCAGGGTTGTCAAGAGTAAATGTTTGCAAGGATCCTTGTCTTAGGGTTTTAGGCTGTGAAGAGATACCATGACCATGGCAACTCTTATAAAGGAAAACATTTAATTGGGACTAGCTTACAGTTTCAGAGGTTTAGTTCATTATCATCATGATAATGAACTATCATCATGCTGAGAAGCATGGTGGCATGCAGGCAGACACAGTGCTGGAGAAGGAGCTGAGAGTTCTACATCTTGTTCCACAGGCAGCAGGGAGAAACTGTGCACTACACTGGATGTCCTGAGCATATGAGACCTCAGAACTGGCCCTCACAGTGACACACTTCTTCCAACAAGGCCACACATACTCCAATAAGGCCATGCCTCCTGATAATGCCACTCCCTATGTCCAAGCATTCAAACACAAGAGCTTTGGGAGCCATACCTATTCAAACAGCCACAGGCCTCTAACATATGGGTAGAGGCATTAGGTAAAACTTTTGGTATTACAAACAACAAGAATGGCAACAAAATATTAGCAGCAACCAATACCATCATCTTTATACCAATGAGCACGCAGAACTTCACTATCTGCATCAGGCTGAGCAATGTTCCAAAGGTACCGGGTCCTGTCCAGAGAATTTACAAATAGCAATTTACTTAGAGAAGGGATCTTTGTAGATACATTCAGATTAAGGGTTTGGAGATGGGGAAGATTATTCTGGATTATCTATAGTGGCCCTAAATACAGAACTTTGTATTTGATAAAACAGAGGCAAAGGGAGATTTGACAGACAGTGGAAGAGGCAGTGTGACTGTAAAGAAAGAGAGTACAGTAAAATGGTCACAAGTCAAGGTTCACCCATCAGCTACCAGATGCTAGGGGAAGCCAGGGGTCTATTTTGTTTAAAGCCTCCTCAGGGAGTGATGCTCTGCCAATGCCTTTATTATTGGTGCATCAATGGTGACCTTGGACTTCTGGCCTCCAGAACCTTGAGAGAATAGTCTTTTATGACAGGCGACAGTGCGGTGTGTTTGTACTGGAGATCAAATTCACTACGGCTTCTTGCTTGGGAGGCACACACTATACCACTGAGCTACATCTTCATTTTTTTTCTTTCTTTTTAAAGTCAGCTAGTGTGTTAATTTGTTACAGTTGCCATAAGAAATTCAGTTATGCATCCAGATACTGATACTATCATGCTGCTGAATTTTGGTTTCTCCCCCCTAAGCCTCTTATAATTTTATTCCTTTGTTCTGATGTTGCTGGTAAAGCTAAACCTATTAAAGTATCTTTCAAGGTTATGCATGACCTGCTGATAGGTATGTAAAATCACTGTCTTTTTTAGACCTACCTACTTACAATTGGAATTGGCTGGGTAGGAACAGAAAGTCAAGGTCAGCCTTGAAATGCCTCGTTTTCCTCTCCGTTGATTTCCTCAAACATAGAACTATAAATTTGTGTATAATCTCATCCATCTGTATAGTTTGAATCCACTATTTTTTAAATCAGTGATTATAATCAATATCTAAGTAATATATTTATTTCTCTTTGTCAGAAAAAAATAATGATTCCTTTACATGCAAAGGCATTGATTTTAAATCTAGAGATTCAATGACAAATGTGACACATTCCCTGATCTCACTTAAATTCTTGCTGAGAGGAAAAGAATTTCATCAAGTTGCAGACAATCAAAAGCAGGGTGTGAAGATGCCATCAGGAAGGTGTGGACACACAGCTGCCATTCAGAGTTCTGGCTTAGATGAATGGAAAACTAGCAATGTTCCTCTGCCATGGGACCCACAGAAGGGCACTGGACTCATGAGGTATGTGTCATGTAAAAGGAATGACAATGACAATGGGATTTCAAGAGGTTTTGTAGGAATAGTGCATTGACTGAGGTTTCTCCACTGCAGATAGTCTTGAATGTACCTCCAAAGTTTAGACTTTTAAAAAAGTAGCACATATTGAGTAATAGCTAGAGGTTTGTATTAGAGGACTGATGGGATTATAATTTTGCTTTATAAGATGATGCCAGGGGAGTGTGTAGGACAGATATAAGTGCAGATGGACTGTGTTGGAAGAGTTTAGTTGGCAGGTTACTGTGATGATTTAGAATAAGGGGCAAGGAGGGCCTGGAGCGTTTTTCAATATTATGTGCCTCTATGTGTTAAGGTGCTCCCATGGAGTGTTGGTTTCTATAAAGATCTTTCCTTTCTGTTTGTAAGGAGAAAGAAAAGAGGAAATTGTCATGTTGTGAGAAAGGCATCGGTGTATGGCATGACCCAGTTTATTTATTGAGAACCTGGTGGAAGTAGGTTCAGTATCATGTGATGCCACTGATTCTGGCAGTTGCAAGTTAAGAATAACCATCCTACAGGATAGACAATGGCTTCCCACTGAGGAGGTTGCTAGGGGTCACAGAAGTGAATGAAAAGAGTTGTCCCGACATGCCCTTGATGGAGAAGCTGACAAATGGAGTGAGTTCAACTCAATGAGCAACAAGGCCCAAGGGTAACAGTTTTACATTATGGTTTGCTTCCTGGAAGTCACTGCTGAGCTGACACGGTGGTGGGAACGGCAGCTTTGACCTTGGCCTTCCTGACGTCAGCACAGGAAGATTTCTGTAACCATTGAGCCAAGGCGCTTCAGACCCATAGCTAACCAGGGAGATTTCTCAGTCTTGTTAAAAGTTACACAAAATAGCAAAAATTCATTCTTTAGAGACAAGCATATGAATGTTTGGTGTTATTTCTCCTGCTCTGTGAGGAAAATTATTTAGTCTTCTTAAGCCTGAGACAAAATTGGGGATTTTATGACTACCTAGTGAAAGAATGCATGGCAACTCTGAGCTGTAAACAGGAAGGTCCATTTCATATTTGAGATTTCCACAAAGTATTTGTTGATAATATGTTGAGAAGATTACAGAGAAGGAAACAATCCTGGGATGATGGGAGAAACACCCCCTAAGAAGCATATGGCTTTGCTAAGGTTATTCAGTTTGCTAAGTTTGCCTCAACTCTATCTGGAACTTCTTTTTTTGTTGTTTTAATATGAAATCTTCTGGAATTTTTAACAGGGAAGTTAATCCTGTTCAACTTTCCATTGGATACTGCAGGTATGTAAAGAAGAACTAATACAGTCCTTTTCTAGGAAATGGTGCAAGGCACCTCAGCTTTCTGTGTGTGCATGGTAAATACCCCTAATACAAAACAACAAACAAAATGCATGTATAATCAATTTAGAAAAATGTTTAGGGGCTCCATAAACATGTTTTCATAAGTGCATGCTGCCTGCCAACTTGCCTGACTTGAAGAGTTACCATAACAACCGGCAGCCCTCCCAGCAGCCTTGGCACTCTGTAGTCTCAGATCCTTCACCGAGAATTATTATTATCTTGTCTGAGCCTTCTAGCTCAATTGTTTAAAGCATGGTAGTAATAATGCCATGGTAGAAGTTTCAAAAGTACATATTAGTGATAAAATTCTCTCCATGGATCCTCTTCCAATATAGCTTGGTCATTCACTCAACAATAATTACTGAATGCTAACAGCTATACAGGTAATGTTCTATTTGTGAGAGATAAAGTTATAAAATACAAAGCCAAAAACAAAACAAAACTTAAGTCGAATCAAAACAGAATAAAACTTCAAACCTCTAGAACTCAAAATACCAACTAAACCAAAAATAACAACAAAATTGAAAATGTCAGCGGTGCTAATTCGGTGTGCGAGGTAATGGGGGCAGGGGTCCAGCCACTAAATATGCAACAAATAAATTCACAAGCAGCTGTATAGGAAGGATGGCAGGCATGGTGTCAAGGTGTAAGAAACTTCTTGATGTGGAGTCATCTGAACAAAGACTTTCCTGGGAAACAGTGTTTGAAACAGCGCTGCCTGTGTGCAGGGGGTGTGCAGGGAGGGTTCTCGCTGGATCTAGACACAAAGAGGGTGGGATGGCTGATCGGCACACTCAAGGCAAGAGTGCTATGTGATGAAATCAGAGAGGAAGACGAAGCCTGTTTGTGCAGGGTCTCATGGAAATATTTTAGATTTTATTCTTAGTGAGATGGGAAACTCATGTAAGAGTCTGATCAGAGGAGTAATAAGTCCTGCTACAATTCGGGGAAAAACAAAACAAAACAAAACAAAACAAAACAAAACCACTTTGCCTTTAGGAACTTTAGGGTCAAGAAGAAGGACAGACCAGTCAGAAGGTTATAATAGTAATTCATGGATGATCATTTGGCACAGGTGGCAAGTATTGAGAAGTCATGAGACTCTGGATATTTTTAGAGATAGTAAGTAGACTCTGCTGATGGAATACATGAGGAATATTAAAGGATTTCAAAGACGATAGAGGTTTTTCTTTCAAGCTCTAGAGAAATGAAGATAGCATCCTCCCCCAAAGACTGAGAAATAAAAGCATGCATAATTGTGTGTGTGTATATAATGTAAAATTTAAGATGAAGTTCTAGATATGTTAATGTTGAGATTTCTATGATACATCTAAATGGGCATATCCGGAAAGCAACTGCACAATATCATGAAATACTTTTACAGACTCCAGAATTCAGGGGAAAGTCTGAACTGAGGGTATAATTGTGAAAGTCATTAGGGTATGTATGGAGTACAGGCACTGAATGAGCTCACGTGGAGTAAAGGTGAGTATAAAAGAAGACCAAGAAGTAAGTGGCTTGGCTTGGGTTCATTGCTGTGAACAGACACCATGACCATGGTAACTCTTATGACGGAAAACATTTCATTGGGGCTGGCTTACAGTTTCAGAGGTTTAGTCCATTATCACCATGGCGAGAAGCATGGCAGCATGCAGGCAGACACGGTGCTGGAGCTGAGAGTTCTACATCTTGACCCACAAGCAGCAGAAGGAGCCTTTCCCACATTGGCATAGTTTGAGCATACATGAGACCTCAAAGCCCACCCACAGTGACACACTTCCTCCAACACTGTCAGAGCTCCCAATAGTGCCACTCCATAGAGCCAAGCATTCAAACACATGAGTCTTTGAGGGTCCTTCCTGTTTACACTGCCATAATAAGCTTTAGTGCAAACAATGACGGAGGAGTACTCAGTCTTATTAGAGGAGGAACACCCAATAAGGGAGACTGAAGAATGACCAGAAAGGTAGAAAAGCAAGAGAAACAACTATGCTGGAAGAGAACAGATTCAGGCACTCATCATTCAAGTCAAACACTGTTGACTGGCAAATAAAATGACAACCAAGAGCTGACAACTGGATTTGTCCATGAGGACACCGTGGTGACTGTGCTTATGCTAGTCTTAGAAGGTTAGTGAGAAAATGTTTCCTGCTAGATAAGGAAAGATTACTGCTAGAGCTTTAGAGCAGTTTTGTTACATGAGGAGTTGAGGATGGGGTGCTAACTTGGAGGCAGTATAGGATAAATAAAGTTTTAAAATTCAAGTTAGAAGTTATTGTGATATGTGTAACTGATAGGAATCATCAATGGAGAAGGGAAAGCTGATGGTATAGGACACATACACACACACACACACACACAGAGAGAGAGAGAGAGAGAGAGAGAGAGAGAGAGAGAGAGAGAGAGAGAGAGAAAGAGAGAGCACTTTAAGTACACAAAAGAGGTCACATGGCTTGAACAAGATTTCAATCATCCATTTCACAAGGTTAAATGAATGCCTATAATGTTCCTCGTATAAAACTAAGTGCCAGGTATAGAAAAACGAATAAAACATGTTCCTGCTAACAAGAGATTTCCTTCTGAAATAATTTACATTCAATGTACATGATGATGATTATACGAGAGAAACATACCCTGGTTTCATTATGGCACACTGATTCTTAGGCCACCATGCCACAATAAGACAGGAGATTCAAGAACTTCTTTCCCATAGTGCCCCAATACTTTTGGATTGTAGTACTGATCAGAGTAAGTCAGGCAAGAGTCTTGAGCATGATTTAACACTGTAGTTTGTACAAATAAAGCCATGAAGGGGAATTTGAAATATATTCTAAAGGCAAAATCATTAAGACTTGGTGACTGATCAAAGCAGATTAAGATTAATAAGAGTAGGGCCCAGTGAGAAACAGCAGGCTGTTTCATCTGCAGTATGCCAGAGAAACAAGTTACCAACAGCATAGCTGGACAAAAGTCCACAGTCTTCTCTCCTTCCATCCCTCCTCCTCTTTCTTTTTCTCCCCATCTTTTTCCTCCATTTTAATCATCCCCCCCCCAGTCTCCCTCCCAGATCATTTCTTTTTTTCCTTGTGATTCTGGGAATTGAATGTAAGACCGTTTGTAGGTTAGGTAAGAGTGTTACCACTGAACTCCACACACAGCCCTAAGGCATTCCCTTATTTTTTTAAAAAAAGAAAGTATTGCAAACACTCAATGTTTCATGAAAGTTAAAAGGCGCCATATATTTCTGCTGGTGAAGACAAAATACTAGGCATGCCCTACGTATGATATTACAAACACAAGCAAATAAAATAAAATCAATATGACACTAGACTAGTTTTTGATGCTGCATAAGAAAATTGCAAAGAAGGAGGAGGCAGATGAGGAGGAAGAGGCAGGAAGGACAAGGTTCTTGGTATTAATTTTCTTATTTTCCCATAAAGAAGTTGGAGAAACTCAATGAAAATCAACCTGAACATACAATTGCAGTTCACAGTGGGTGCAGACTTCACCAGACTTATGAAAACTACTAACCTAAGGGCTTCAGGCTATGAGACACAGGTGATCTAGGCATCTTCTTTTGAGTTATCTCTTCCAAGAAAGAAGCCATACAGTGTCACATAGCATTTTTCAAGTTTTCATAGTCAGGGGCTCCCACCCCGAGAGGGATGAGAACAGACACCCAGTGTAGAGGAATGTTAATTCAGAAGTTGGCTGCTCTGGCAAGAGATCACACCCAAAGACCTTCTAGGTCTGTGTGATCTGGCTGGCAAGAGATCACATCCAAAAATCTTCTATACAAACATGCCTTTAATCCAGGAGACAGAGGCAAGCAGATCTGAGTTCAAGGCCAGCCTGATTCAGAGCAAGTTTTGGGTAAAGCTTAGATCCAGGTGTGGTGGTACACACCTTTAATCCCAAAAATGAAGTTAAAATTAGTGTGTAGAAGGATGTTCCAATGTTGGAAAGTGCTCTCTAGTTCTGTGGCATAGAGACAATCAGAGAAAGACTTGACAGAATAGGATACTCCCAACTCTCACGAGAAGAGAGAGAAAAAGGGAAGCTATGTAAGAGGCAATACAGTTTTACTGGGACAGAAATAGACAGGATGCAGATAGAGAACTCAGGTGAGACTCAATGAGCTAGAGAATGAGGAGCCAGGAGGTTAGTGCAGATTGCTGGAGTTATTTTGAGGTCAAGAAGAGCAATTCAGAGGCTGAGAAAGAATCCAGATTGAATCAGGAGAGGAGTTTGAACCAGAACAGCTGAGTTGAACCAGCCATCCCAGGGCTCAGTAAGAACAAGAAAGGGTGAGCTTATTAAGCAGTAAGTCTCAGAGGCTAAAAACATTCTAGGCCTAGGTTAGGTTGTATGGAGGCCAGAAGCTTCCAGGACTAGGCCTAGGTTAGCAGACAGAGGCAATGATCCTCTAAGACAACTGAAATAGGTTGAATAAGAGTTCATTTTACATCCCTAAAAGGCAAAGATTTCAAGTATGGATAAACTGGAAAGCTCAGTCCCGTTGATCTAATGAGTTTGATGGCATCCCTCCAACATACCTTTGGGTGTTGAGAAGGCCGCAGCAAGCAGAAAGAACACAAAACAAAGCTTCATGGGGCCTGGGATCATCTATCCCGGTTCTCTTTAGCTTCTAGAATTTATTACACCCCACTTCTTTCTAAGAGGAGCCTGGGGTAGCTCTCAATGTCTTGGGAAGTCTTAAATGCTCTTGTGTTGATTGCTTTATCTATAAAAGCAAGGAGATTATTCTACATGCTGCTCCAATTCCTTTCTCATAGACTAACTGTCTGCATTTGGTGAATATAAAATGTTAACAGGCTTAGGGGATGGCAGCTGAATGTGTCTTAGTAGATCCAACTGGCATTTTGGAAAAAAACAAAATAATGGTGGAAACTTTGAGTTATATGTTTAAAAAACTAAGCCGTGATAAGAGCATGCAATATATATATTTGGCATGGGCAGTATGAGTTTATTTCTTGAGGTAAGATTTCAGCTTTTTGTTGAAGGACATATCTTTCTCCAAGCATTCTTTGCAAGCCCACAGGCAAACTCCCACCTCAGGAGACTGAATAATTTGCCTGTAAACTATCATATTGAGATTGGGGTGCTGAAGGAGGTGTATATGGAAAGAAATGCTTGGAAGAGATGCTTACTGAGATGCAAAGGTGATAGGACTCTCAGGGGAATCTCACTCATCCCATTGTTAGGTACTTTTCTCTATTGCCAAATTCTTCTTTAAACATGTCACCCACGATTCTGGTATTTCCATACTCTGAGATGGCAACAATGATCCAGGCAGACTGTCAATATTTCTCTATGTTTGAAAAGGGGAAGCCAAGTACCTCTGCAATTCCAGGGAGGAAAAGCTTGGAATTGGACTGTGTGATGCTTTATCCAGTGGTGACTTATAAAACCATGGTGTTCCCTTTTAGTACAAGAGGGCACTTTGATAGGGCTGCTTGCAGTATGGAATCATTTCCCTCTGTGACAGCCATCATTGGTAACGCCAAATCAATAAATGCCTTAGAAATTTGGCTGCACAAAGGTCCACAGACTCTTGGAAATGGTTGGCTTGCTTTCTTTACCTGTAGAAACCTTGTAGACCTGGCAGACCCTTGTAGGGGAGGTGCGTATCTTACAGGTCTCCTAGTCTGTTCTGGGCTTCTCTCACCAGGTGGATGGTGGGGATGTTTTAAAATCCATATCTTTTTCTATTTCCCGCAACAGATCATATTTCCTTTATAAGATGAAATCATCTTTTGCTGAGATGGGGAAGTACATACCTTATTTGAAAAGATACTCTAAAATGTATTATAAAAGATTCTATGAATGAACCATATTTTAAAAAACTGAAAATGAGCAGCATTTATATTGAAATTCTCAATCCTCCAACCAGCTGGTTGAATGACCTTGGGCTAGTCATTTAACTTTTCTGTACCAATTTCTTCATCTAACAAATGTGCTTGATACTCTCTTGTCTCTTGGGGCAAATTAGAACCTACATACTGTAATAGATTCCGAAAATGCCTATTTCAAACTCTCATTGTCTATAAATAGCATGTGGCTGGCCATAGGAAGACACAGCATCATTAGTGTCTGTTTTGGCTTTGTGGTTGGTGAAATTAGGACACAGGGCCATGAATGAGTTACCCAAGACTCTGAGTCAGACTGTTAGGCAGTGCAGAAGACAGCCTTCTTCTGAGCACTCATTACTTCCTCTCGGGATACTGCTGTGCCACGTAGAATTGAGGTGGAGACCTTAGCCGCACTGACAGCTGATCTGAACCTGTTTGAATAGCTTCAGGAATTCCAGTCAATAAACAGGAACTGGCTTGCTCATCTGTACATTCCTCTCAAATCAGTTGAAATAAATTCTCAGCACTTGATTTTCTGACCTGGTTCTCAGCCATTCAGCACCAGCCTGTAGTCTGGCATTATAAGAGATTTTTCCAGTCTGTTGGGTGGAAGTAAGCCAATTCTGAGACCATGGAGGGAAGCAGCATAGACACAGAATCCAAGGAGACAAGAAAGGTTCTGAGGCCTAGGAGAAGTAGAATTTGGTAGTAGCAAGTCTGGATAGGTTCAAGGGGAGGTTGCTGAAATATCAAAAATAGACTATCCCAGGGAACTGGTCTGCTCTGGCTTGGAGCATGGCAATAACTAAAGAGCAGACATTCCATGTCCAGTTCTTCTGGGCATGATCAGCTGGTGCAGCAGAATGAGACAGATGGGAGCATTTTAGGGCCAGGAAAGTCGGCCTCCCTCCTACTGGGACAGGACAAGTGCCGAGGAACCGATAGAAACACAATAGTGATGAAAGAAGCTGGACTCTGAGGGCTAATCAGTGTCCGAATAGCACAGAACAAAGAGCAGGACACAGTTAAAGCGGGTACTCCAACAGGAAGCACTCATTACAAGATAAAGAAACACCCAAGGGTGTGCGGAGATCATGTTCCCTCCTATACAGTCTAGGAGTTCTGGGTCAGACTGTCCTCACTCTTCCAGACAGAAGGTCCCAAGTCTGATAATAGGCCATAGTCATTTAGCACAAAGCATATCATTGGTTAAAACATTGGCTAAAAAGCAATGTGTTACATAAACTCAGAGACTTGAGCAGCATGCACACGGACGAGTTGAAACCAGATGGGCTCCTAGCACTGACAGAGGAAGAGGACACAGGCTCAGGCTACTACCCCTAACCAAGAAGGTATCTGCATTGATAGCCACTGGCAAAGGGAAAAACCAGTTTTCTTCAATGGAGTCTCGCTGGGTATGTCAACCATACCTTGTAAAGTATCGAAGAGTAGTTGGCCAACACAAAACCAACTCAATGGTATTTTTGAAAACTTTGTCTTATTTTGCTCTGCTTGGACACTTTCCCCCCCCTTAGTGGTCATTTTTTTTGTTTTGTTTTGTGTATGTTTAGTTTTGTCTGGGTAGGGAAATGGGTAAGATCTATAAGGAATTGGGGGAAAGACAAAAACTCATCAAAATATATTGTTTGAAAAAATTATTTTCAATAGAAAAGTTTTAAAAGGAACATGTTATATGTGTTACACAGTGTGTAGGGTAGGACAAGACTGAGGGCTTGGGAGGGATCCGAGACCTACTGATTAAGCAGAATTAGGGCAGCAGAGTAGCTCTGGTGAGCGGCAGGAAATACTTGATGAGTAGCCACAGACACACACTTTGTTAGGTTTGGCTTGATCTTAAGAGTAGGCCATGGCTCAAGCTTGAGATCCAGAGGCAGTGACCCAGCTCTGGACGGTTGGAATTATGTTTAAGTTCAGAACCAGAACAGAGTGGAGAAGCCCAAAGACAGCTCTTTGTCCTCGTGTGACCTTGTTGTCAATTGAGTCTGACAACCCAGAGGAAGACTTGTAAACAACTCTGCATAACTGGGATATGGAGATGAGCAGGAGATACTACCTAGTTAACTAGTAACTAGTAACTCACAGCCAGTGACTGGTAACTGGATTTTATATACTGGACACTGCCTTGGCTGTTTCCCAGCAAAGAGAAGATGTCCTGCATTACACTGAGATTTTTAAGGGATGGCTATGTCAATTATGGAAAGATGTGAAACTGTTAAAATTACCAGTGCTCAGGGATAACAGGATGACAGCTCCTCCAGTATTTATTCCCATAATTTTATTATGTGAACAAGCCACAAGCAATGAACTGGTTCCTTATTTACTCTGAAATGTTATTTGCGGTAAATTTGAGAGGGACACGATTTTGGAATTTCAATGTCCACTTCTATGATCTCTGCCACTTGCCGCAGCATGGTGGATTTAAGTGGCTACCAAGGCACACCGATGCTTGTCATGCCCTTAGCAACTTTAAAAATAATGTTTAGTGACTTGCTGCACTTCTGTCTTGACATATGATTTTGCTTTCTGAAACATGGAAGACGATACATTTATATGTAGGAACCATTTGTTTGGGAGGCTGGTAGAGTAAAATTTAATGGATTTTTCCTCCTCTGTGGCTCTTGAAGAAATAGCATGTGAATCCAGATTAGGTGGTATCATTGCATGTTTCTGTCAAAACGAATTTCTACTTGCCTAGGCTGTCTTACCCATCGACGCTCCCCTTGATCTTATTCTCACAGAGAAAATCACCATGTTTTATCCATCTTTGTGGCACAATCTTCATATCCTCTGCTTGCCCATCAGCACTAGTGGTGTTCTCCATCACCAACAGCATCTCCTGCTCCCAGGCCTCCATTCCCAGCCCTCCCCCAAAGCCAGGATATTAGTGTGAAAATCCCAGGCTGTTCTGCTGCTCCCAGCACTTTATACAGAACTATTCAAATCTTGGAAGAGAGCACTTGAGGTGCTAGTCCAAAATTATCTTTCTAATTTCACTTCCTGTCCCCTTCCCATTTCCATCACACACAGAGCCTATGGCAATAACTCTTTTCTCAATATTCTGCCATGGTCTTCATATCTGTTGGAGCATGTGGTTTTCTCTGCCTAGAACTTCTGTATTAGTGGACTCTTTAAACATACACTTAAATGGATGGTTCAGAGGCTACTTCTGTGTCATATTTCTTGCTCCCTACAGTTAGTAAAACCAGACCTTCAGAATGCCACTTCCTGCATTGGAAGTATGTCTGTGCTGGTAACGTTTAATTCTACCGTTAGTGATGATTTGTCTGTGGATCCATCTCTTCCATCTGCCTAAGATTTATGCAGTATCAATGGCATTCACTGCTCATTATCTTTGCTTTCACACTGTGCTATCAACCTTCAGGGTTAGTAGTATCTCTGATGCACAATAAATGTTCAACAAATTCCTTTCTGGAACAAGTGGTTATGTTGTATATTTTAGCCAAACAAAACTAAGTTTCCAGAAGTGTTCTGAATAATTTGTCCGTGAGAACCCTCTGCCCTTCCTTGTCTTTTTTTTTCTCACACAGCCACCATTGCTGTAAAGCTTTTATCATAGTTTTTAGCTTGAACTTTTCATTAGACGCAGGCCATTTCTCCGCGTCTCCTCATCTTCTGAGACTGTAAATTGTCCTGTTACTTAATTTGTAATGGGAACATATTTATTTTCTGTGATGATGACTCCCTTGAGTCTTCCTTTTTCTTAGCTACATAAAGTTAACTTCCTCAGTGGCGAATTAAGGACAGATTACAAGCAGCCTGGGAACCAGGCTCCATCACCACAGGGGCCGCCTACTCAGCCTCCTTCTGTTCAGCCATCCGAGAGTTGCAGCTGCTAAGCCATCTCTGGGCTTCTTTCCCCGGGTTTCTCTTGAGCTGAGAAGCAGAGAGAGAGGAGAGAGAGGAGAGAGAGAGAGAGAGAGAGAGAGAGAGAGAGAGAGAGAGAGAGAGAGAGAGAGAGAGAGAGAGAGAGAGAGAGAGAGGGATTGTGGGGGAAAAATCCCTCTCTCCATTTCTCCAGCAGTATCTGTTGGTGTCTGATCTTGAGTTTTCTAGGCTCTCTTCTCCTCCTCCTTCTCCCCCTACCCCAGCTGCCTACCATCTCCTCCTACACCCAGACCAGCAGTGACTGCTCTCCAAGGCTCCCCCTTCTTCCAACACTGCCGCTCAGTTTCCATAGCAACAGAAAATGTTGGTGGGAAGCAAAGATGCTGAACTGCAACTAGTGTTGGGGCTGGGAGGAGGAGGTGAAATGTGGGCCTCTCTGGAGGCTTCAGAAGGAGGGAAGGGAAGTACCTTGGGACTGGGGGCTGGGGAGAATGCAGCCAGGTGAGAAGTCCTCAAGAAAGTAGAGAGTTCAAAAGGGAAGTGCATTGACAAGGGGAAATTGCTTTGGTTAGAAAACCAAAATAGGAAGAAATAGGAAGACTTATAAAAAGTAATGGAGAATTCTATATATACAGTAGTTGATTCAGAGGTTGTATTAAGCAGAACACTGAGAACAGATGATCTCATTTTGAAGGGTGAGTCGTGGCAGGCAAGAAGTGTAGTGGTAAAAAAAAGTAGTAAGGGTTCTCAGAGCTTAATAATATATTTATGTGGAAAACAACAACAAAAGATGATTTCAGACTTGGGTTTGTGATGGGCATGTCTTCTTTGAGCTGATGGAGTTATGAATATTTATATCAAAAGCTATTAGTGAGGATCAAGGGAAACATAGTACATGAAGCAGACACTTATAGTGTATAAGGCAGATTAATTTTTTTAAAAAACACTTTAGTTGATGAATGGTATTTCAAACTAAATTTAAAGCTAAAGTTACCACTCAAAATTCACCCAGAATTGTTAAGTG
Source organism: Pachyuromys duprasi (assembly GCA_028658305.1). NCBI lineage: Eukaryota > Metazoa > Chordata > Mammalia > Rodentia > Muridae > Pachyuromys > Pachyuromys duprasi. The sequence goes on from CM053766.1 coordinate 79,364,355, forward strand.
TTTTCTTTATTAATCATTTTCAGTTTTGCATAGCTCTAAATATGTGATGTCCTATTACCATGTACCTAAACCCATGGTTCATATGTAGTACCTTGCTACCCATGGTTCATATATGACATCTGCTATTATATGCCCAAGCCCATGCTCTCGTAGCAATACTCAATGTTTGTCCTTTCATCACACAGAACCATCCTGGGCTTCTGGTGAGTCCTTCCATGGTGCTTGTACCTCTTCTATTTGTTCAGGCCACAGTAACATTGGTCTTGTAACTTTACACATCTCTTCTCTCCCTTTGCCTTAGGAGGCTGCTACAGAAACTGTGTTGCTTGTCCACAGTCATGCTTACAGTGATTCTCTAACAAATCTATGCCGCTACTTCCTTCAAGACTGCAAAGTGAGAAATGACAGAAAGCTATCTAAGAAGATAGATACCTAAGGACCTCTAAGCTGTACCTCTGCTTTCCTTCTTGTGCCTCCTACATCAGTGATGATAGGCAAGCAATGTTTAAGCATTGCTTAAGTGACATTCGTATGCTTTATGGGGATGGACTGAAGCTCCACTTCAGTCCATGGGAGAGGGAAAATTGTATGGTTTGTATCATGTTTTTATGCATGCAAGCTGAGGTACAGAGATACGGAGTACCTGACTCAAGGTAACAAGCTGGTAAAGGCTTGGCTGGAATTTGAATTCTGATGGAATCTCTGTCTTAATTATTACATTGTACTACATCTGTATGAGAAAAATAATATTTAGGCTCCTTAAGGAAACTGGCTTGAAGACAATCCTACTGCTTTCATAGATAGCTGCTTTTTTTTCCTTACAGAGTATAAAATAATAAAGAAGTTCTACCTTCTGTCTCAAGATATGTTCTGCACTCATTGATTTATATCTTCTTTTTTCCTTAAGATTCTGGAGAAAAGCCGGAAAAAGAATGCCATGATCTCACAACAGTGAAGACAATCGGAGAAAACAATACGGGTATGAGAGATCTGGCGGCATTTCTAGTCAGGAAGAAAGGAAAAATGCTGGCCCATGCAGCAGGGCAGAAGCAACCCAGAACTGAGGTATTTGCAGACAGTATCAGCCAACAGAAGCATCCGGTTTTGCCCACCAGAGCATTCAGGGTTTCAGTCTGAGAAGAAGACAGGCTAGAGGAAGAAGTTGCCAAGAGGGGCAGAAGATGGGAAAGAGTTTTGAAGTCTGTGATTTTAGTAGTGGCTTTTCTGTCTGTCTCCCTCCAAACACACACACATACACACACACACACGTGAAATCACACACTCATGTACACACTCTCATGTGCACGCGCACAATCACCTAGAGGTTAGACAGCTATCTTTTCTCTTCTTGTGAAAATGAAAATAGAAGCTGATTTTCTCAAACATTTTTAAAGGTCCCTCTGGGTGTGGTAATCCAGAGTCGCAGATGCAGTGGAATCTGGGTTACACTGGCTCTTATGTGGACACATAGCTTTCTTCAACATGGAACCTGGAAGTCAAAACTATGCTTATGAATAGAACTTTCAGATTGCTTTTCCATTGCCTCTTTCTAAAATATGAAGAGAAAGCCACTCCTTGCCAAAGAATGGAACATAACTGAGAAAGAGGAAGTTAAATGCAGAGCACAATAGAAACAACCAAGTCTAGAAACTAGTCAGGAATTTCACCAAGAGCACAAAGCCTGCAATGCTTGATGGCTCAAAAGAAGAAAAAAGAAAGAAAGAAAGAAAGAAAGAAAGAAAAGTATGTCCAGAGAATAGAACAGAAAATAGAAAGCTTTGTGAAATTGCAAATAATATTGAGCATATAGTTTTCTTTCTTTGTTTTTTTATGGTATCTTCCTTCCCTCCCTCTCTCCCTTTCTCCCTTCTCTTTTCCCCTCTCCTCCCTCCTCTCCTTTCATTTCTTCTTTTTCTTCCTTCCTTTCCCCTCTGTTCTTTTCTTCTTCACTTTCTTTCCTTCCCTATCTTATTCCACCTCCCCAACCCCTTTTATACATGGTCTTGCTTACTTGCCCAGATTGGCCTCAAACTTGCCTTTTTAAGTCCTAGCATTATGGGAATACACCACCATACTGGACTAGTTGCATTCCATTTTGTTTTGCCTGGGTAGCCACTGGTCACAAGCCACAAGAGGATGACTATTGAATACTTGAAATGTGGCTAATGGGATAAAGGAATTTTCAGTTAATTTGAAACACACAAAGCTAGTGGGTGTTACATTGGTGAGTCTAGGGCAGACCACAATGGTTTCTAACTATTCCTTTTTGGAAGTCTTATGTTCCATGTTTTGAGGCCACTGTTAACTTATTGGTTCTGTTAGTGCTGCCGTATTATCCATTTTAGTGATTGTAAGCAAACTCCTAAGAGAGAAGATAAAAATGAAAAGAAATAGCAGGTGGCCCCAAAAGATGGCTCAGTGGTTAAGTGCTTACGCTGCTCTTTCACAGGGTACAAGTTCAGTTCCCAGAACTCACATTAGGTAGCTCACAATTATTTTTAACTCTAGCTCCAGGGGATCCAACACTCTCTCTAGCATCCATGGCACTGTCAGATACACATGGTTTTGACACACATATAGTGAATAAAAAATGTTTTTTAGAAGATGACAAATGCAAACTAAAGGATAAGAAATACCAGGGAAGGATGAAAGAAGTCTGATATCTTGGTAGCTCATAAAAGGAGGGGAGGAAGGGACGGCCGGTGGAGAGAATAGTCAAAGAATCAAAAGAAGAGAATGTTTCAAAAATATGTGCTTATGCTTAGAATACCTAAGAAGTGCAAAGCAAAGGGGAAAAGGCAGCAGCTTAGGTACATCTTAGTGACACATAAGGATGTGGAGATAAGAAAATCCTGACACTTCCAGAGAAGAAAATGTCCTCTTGTAAATGACGATATTGTTGGACCTCCCCTTCCACATCAAGTCCACCCAAGAAAACTCAGCTTCATCCTGGAATCACACAGGAAGCCACAGAGTTAAAGTTAATTAGCTTTAGGGGAAGGACTTTGCCACATTTAAACTCACAAGGAGAAGTTCAACTCTTGTGTATTCTTTACTGTTCTTCCCCCCCCCCCCATTTTTAATAAAGTTACTAGAATGTTTGCTCCAATATTGGAAAAACAAAATAAAGAAAGCACGCAAAAACAATGAATTCAATTCACGATAGTAATGGCAGGGAGAGTTTCAGGTTTACACATATTTGGTAGTCTCAGAGAAGTCCAGCTTCCAACAAGGGCCTCTTGAGGGGTCCCTATACAAAAGTGTAACCAGAAAAATACTACAGTGGAGACTGTAGAAATCTTATAGATGAAATAATGGTAAAAAGTGAGAGAGCAGAAAATCAAACTGGAAAATGGAGTCATTAAATTATTAAAAATGAGTAAAAGGTAAGTTTTAGGGTGACTTCCATGTTCCTAGAGTGGATAACTGAATGGTGGTGAGTGGTAGCCATCTTTATCAATGTGTGGTCCCAGCACGAGCAAGCAGAAAACTTTTCTTCTTGATGAGGGTCCCCCTACCTCATGAATGTCGCAGAGGCAGAGAAACACTACACAATGAGGACTTTACCATCATGGAGGAGGCATCACCTGGGTCTTTACTATTACACAGTGAAAACAGGAGAAGCCAACACTAAAGGCAGTAGAATTTCATAGTAGCTCTCTACCTGTGAGTCAAAACTCACAGCCTCTGAATTTGTGCACTAAGATTCATTCTGCAACCACACCGTGGATGTAGGCAGCAGGGTCAGTAGATAACCACCGGGAGGTGATAAACTAAGAACTCGTGGTACACATACTGTCTGGTGAAGCTGCCAGAAGGACAAGGCACACACATGTTTGAGGTATTGTTTCCGGGGGGTGAAGCTGGGAGTAGGGAGAAGATGCCACAAGCTATGTTTCTATTTTATCTGTACCCTGGTTTTTCCATTTGAACATTTGTATACACTTTATCTCAAAGAGTTTTTTTTAATGTGCTTTGTTCTTTCATTGTCACTCTGAAAGTCCTTGCCACAGTTAGCTGGTGAAGTTGCCCTTGCTATCATTGCTCTTGTGTCTATGTGAACCAACTTTTGGGAGAGGGCAAGGTTATAAATCAGGTAATTAGCCAGCCATGGGCATCCATTCACCTCTTGCCACTCCCACCCTCCTGGCCTTCTCTTTTCCAAGAGTCTTCTGGGAACATGGACTGGAGAAAGCTTTTATTTAGGGCCACCATTGTTTTGCTTGTATGGTAATAGAAAGCAGAGGAACCTTAATTTTTACCCTCTAGGCTTCAGCTCTAGACCGCTGTTGAAGGTGAAGTGCTGATTACAGCTTTTAGAGGAAACTGTTTTCTCCGCACTACAGAGTGGTCTTCTGAGCTAGTATGAATAAAAACGATTCCTAACAGGATCCCTGACACTAAAAGTCCCCACTGACGCCTGTGTAATTATCATCCCTGCACTCGAGGCCTTGTCAGGCCGCACAGATAATCACCTACAACTGAAGCTGCTGGTTAGCCAGTCAGTCAGCTGATGGGGATCTGCAGAGGTGACAAAGGAGGAGAAGCCCCTGCAATGTCCTTTCTCCCAAACCCTGAGAACTAACAGGAGCTGAGAGATGCAGGAAATGGAAGCAGAGGCATGCATAACAACAGAGGACTGGCGGCAAACACGGCCAGTCTCCATCCAGGGACTAACCAGGCTGGACCCTGCTTGGCTTTCAAGATCAGACATGTTTAGGGAGGTATGCAGCAGGCAATGTGCATTCTCGGTCAAACAGGCCTGTGGTGGTCCCGGTGAGGTGGAATAAGAACTGAGTCTTCTGTCGTCTAGTTCATGATGACTTCCTTTCGTTTTTGCTCCTGTGTACTGACTGGACCCAGCTACTGGATCTCTGCTATGTGTCACAGGCCAGTTTGTTTTGCACCTCTATGCTAATTGCAGGTGTTTCCACTTGCTAGAAGAGCTGCCTTTGTGGCTTGGCTTGTCAGCTTGCACGTCTTTCCAATCTATCAAGGACAAAGTGGTGTATATATTTGAAGATGGCATAGTGAAACCCACTGTTTTGTATGCCTACTTAAGAAAAAAAAAAAGGCTTCATGCGAGCCTAACCTCTGCTGTGGAACTCAGCCCAAGTCCCTCCATTACAAATGCAATTAGTTACAGAGCTGAAGGACTTGCATGATTTTATGTCTATTTCTCTAGTAGATGGTAAGCTTTGTGAGAGGAGGGAGTAGGTATATTATCATGCTAAAATAATTTGAATAGTAATATATATAAAGTACATAGGACAGTAGTGCCTGGAGTTGAGGTAAGATAAGACATTTGCTATTATCACCACCATGACTGATTTCATAAGCCCTACCCTAATATCTGGCACATGAAAGTGGCCAGAGAGCAAATATTTCTTCATTTGGATTTTTGGAACATTCTAGAGACACTGAGTTTTCTTGTTGAGTCAAGCAGCGGTCCTGGGTGCAGGGTGAGGATGCAGGTATTTCCTTTACTGTTATCAGGACTGAGTATCTGAGAAGATAGAGGGTCAGGTAGACAAGAAGTACAGTGTGTGGATGCTCTAATGACAGGAGCTATTGAGAATATGAAAGAAGGTGAGTTATTAAGACCTGGAGAGGACAGGAGCGCCACAAGGACCAAATATATCTGGGCACAGAGGTCTTCTCTGAGACTGATTCTCCAATCAAGGACCATACATGGATAAAATCTAAAACCCCCACTCAGATGTAGCCCATGGCAGCTCAACATCCAAGTGAGTTTCCCTAATAAGGGGAACAGGGACTGTCTCTGACATGAACTCAGTGGCTGGCTCTTTGACCACCCTCCCAAGGGAGGAGCAGCCTTGCTAGGCCACAAAGGAGGGCATTGCAGGCAGTCCTGATGAGACCTGATAAACTAGGGTCAGATGGAAGGGAAGGACTATCAGTGGACTTAGAGAGGGGCAGGGAGGAGAGAAAGGAGGGAAGGTGGGATTAGGAGGGAGTGAGGGAGGGCGCTACAGCTGGGATACAAAGTAAATAACCTGTAATTAATATTAAAAAAATAAAAATTAAAAAAAGAAAATAGGTTTTCCGCTGTCTCTGAGACAGAACCTCAGTCCTTAGGATGGTGTGTGTGTGGTGGTTGGTACTATCAATATTACAAGATTGAGTTGACTAGGAAACATGTATGTGACAGTGTATTTAGACTGGGTTAATTGAAGTGGAAAGACCCACTCTGATGGACATGATCCCATGGGCTGGGATTCTGGACTTAATAAAAAGGAGAAAACAAGCTGAGTGCACACATTCTCTGCTCTCTGCTTCCTAGTTGTGGATGCAATGTAAGTAGTTTGCTCATGCCAGCCATTGCTATGGCTTCCCTGACATGATGGACTAGACCCTCAAACTGTGAGCCAAAATCAATGCTTCTTTCCTCAAGTTGTTTTCCTCAGGCATTTTGGCACAGTAATGAGAGCAGTTACTGATCCCTTCTGTTTGGGAGAAAAACCTAATATAACCAGTAACTACATTTTCATCAGTGCTAGCTAGAAATAGCCCAGCCAATCAGCCTCAGACAGATGTTGCCTTGCTGCCACAGTAGGGGACATACATGAGTCTGGGAAAGCTTATCTAGGGGCAGTGATGGGTCAGTAAGCTGTCTACCTACATGGTGCATGCAGAGTGCTGGAACCAAGATTTTGCAAAGTAGGAAGCATTTTCATTCAGAGAACCATAAGAGGACCCTGGGGTTGTCCCTGACTAGGATCCTCCCTGTTTTTCAAATACTCCCTGCATTTGGACATCTTAACCTCTTTGTTCATGATTCCACTCATTTTTTTTTACCATTCACCCTATTCTCCAGTGTTTACACAAATATTACTCAAGGCCATTTCCCTGGAGTAGAACCTCCCACAGTTTTCACTGGTAGATGAATAAAGTGTGCACATAGGTCACTCCCCTATGAACAAATGGATAGACTTCCCCAAAATCCACTAAATTTTTTTTCCTGAACTTGCCACAAAAATTTTCTACTTTTTACTTCAGATTGTCAACACATCCTGAAGGATTAAGGACGCAGGTATGAAACCCAGATTTATATTTTGAAATGCTATAGCACATTTCATATGCTTTATAGTATGAATAGTTTGAATGCAGGTTTAAATTATTAATCGCTGGGGACAGAACTACTATATTCTTATGTATTCAAATATCCCTCTAGAAATTATTACAGGGTGCTGGAGAGACAGCTCAGTGGCCAAGAGCACCTGTTGCTGAGCAGGATTCAGCTTCAGTTCCTAGAGCCCACATAGTGGTTTACAACAATCTGTAATTCTAGTTCCGGGGAATTTGATATCCTTTTCTGACCTCGATGGGTACCAGGCATGCACTTGGGTGAACATACATACATGTAGACAAACACTTATACACATAAAATTAAAGGAATAAATTAAAATAATTTTAAATTAAAATCAATACAATCTGAGCAGCTATAGTTAGGAGGACATTTTATAATGAGTGAGTGTCCCTGAGTGGGTCAGAACTAGAGAAGATCTAGTTCTGTGGGTGTCCTGCAATAGTCTTCCAGTAACTTCTACTGGCAAAAGATCATGTGCCCATTGGCTTACTTCTTCAAGTGCACATACAGCCAGTTAGTCAAGGTCTGCAGTGAGGGTGAGTGGGATAAGATGATGCAGCTCCTCAGTGGCCTTTAGAGTTGTTTGGTATGAGGTCACTGAGATAGGCAGGTTATGGATGCCTTGATGTTCCTAGGCTAATTCGGGTAACCCTATCGCTTTTTTCCAGTGTACTCTTGAGGGTGACAGCGGCAGAGTCTTGTGAGAACTTGTGTGCATCACTGCACTCTAAGCTGGTTAATCAGGAATTCTAAAGTGGTTTGCCAGCTCAACAGAGCAGATTCTCTTATCATCATGATTCATTGCCTGCTAGGAGCACACAGCTGGCCTTAATCTAATTCTTACCATCACCTTGCAAACTAGGTGATACTATCTCCAGTTTCCACATGAGAAATAAGTCCACAGAGGTTAAGTGACCAGTGCACAGTCTCACTCCAGGTAGCTGAAGAGGCTTGGCTATGGAAATAATTCTGTGCCTTAAAGTCTCACTGTCTTTCCAATTCCTACTTTTTTTTTTATAACTGAGGATCTAAAATAAGCACTCACCATGGTCCTATAATGCTACCCCACTTTTAATACAAGTTTTTCCTATTTTCTGATAGTCCACTCCCTCTTAGATGGGTCTTCAGGTATCCTGGGATGATCTTGAACTACCAGTTTTCCTGTGCTACCTCGTAAGTGCTGGGATTATGTGTACCTAGTTTTACGAAGTGCTGGAGACTGAACCTAGGAATTTGTGGCAAAAATTATAGCAACTGAGCTATATCTCCAGCATGAGACAGCTTTGCAAATAGCTTCTCTATTCTCAAATCTCCCTCACTATCATTGTAACTCACCATAAAATGGAAAGCATCAGAGGAAACACAGCTCTGCCTTCTCCACAGCTACCAGACAAAGGAGTGGTCATCCTCCATGTCTTCCCTTCAGTTGGAGAAGTGATGTTCTTACCACCAGCCAATCCCTCTACTTTGCCTCTGAATCCCAAGCCTTTCACCACCATTTTGAAAATCAATCCAGTAGGTTCTTCTCCAGTACTCTACCTTTCTTCTCCATAATTCCATTCAATATCCAAACATGCCTCCATTCTCTCCTATGTAACACAGTTGTATAGATCATATTTTCGTGGCCAGCTTACTTCTGCTCTTCTACCATCTGGTCTTTGGCACTTCTTTACTACCTGTCTGCTACTTCTTCCATGGCTTCTCTGGCTTCGTCTTCATGGAATGTGCATATACGAAAGTTTATATGCTTCTAACACCAGTGATTACCTTTCTAGTTCCGTATGGCCTCATTTCTTACCACAATTTTACCCACTGAAGTTACTTTCCATGATACAAGGTTTACAGGAGAGGTCATCTCCGGGTTTAGACACTGAATCTCCGGAATCATGAAACCATATAAAAGGTAGAAAGATTTACATCAGTTGAGTGAAAAGAGAGCCTCAAGGGTGCAGGCAGGAGTAGGGAGGCTAGACAGAGAAGTACAGCCCTGGGATGAGGGGTACCCAAGTGATACACACTCAGGAGAGAAAGACTGGTCAAGAGAATCACAGACCACAGGTAGATAAGGTTAATAAGGACTGAAATTGGATTTGGGCAGTTAGCAGTACATGGCTGGTCTTCATTTATAAATAACTTCAGGATCAGGCTGACGTCATCCAACCTGACTTATTGAGCTGAAAGGCAAACCAGGGGGTACAGACATTTCTTTTGAGAACTTTTGTTATAAAGGGGAAAATAGTGAGAGGACAGACTCAAGGGCGGAGAGGGCTGAAGGAGAGTTTTGAAAAGAAATAGGTTATATCTGACCTTGTTTAGAGATCACAGAGGAGAAGGCTTACCTAATTCTAAGCCAATTCTGCTACAAGAAAACAGAATCTATTCCTTATGTCACCCAGATTTAGATAATGTAGTTAAAGCACAATCCAATTTTAATATGGCTTTATTCTTTCTATTATGTCATAATGACTTGGTGTAATGTCATAATGACCAGGAAATTGACAGGTTTCATTTTCTGACTCTAAAGGGTCATTCACTACACTCTTCTCCAAAGAGAATCACTAAAACTCATCCAGAAGCTCTTCAGTGGTTGAATTTGTCTGGATAATCTCTTGTTTTTGTCCTTTTGAAAGACTAAGTCATATCTGGAACTGATGTTACCAGCTCGGATGTTATTGTTAATTTTGTTTTGGGGCAGTAGAGAATTAGATGGACTATACCATTTTTTCAGGCCTGGTGAAGCCCCGATGTTCAGCTTCCTCTTTGTGGACTATGCTTTTCTGATTTAAATAATGTGGAATATGACTTGTATCAAATAAACTTGATATATTTTGGTTTCAAGGACTTGAATTCCAAGATCACCTTCAAATATATAGAAGAACAAATCTAATTTTTTCTTGCCAACCATATAAAGAGACGTTGGCCAGTAAATACAAGGTGTGGAAATCCTGATTAACTTTGCTCAATAAGAGGAAGATAAGCAAAACAACCTGAAACTTAATTCTGTGGACTGAAGCAATAGAAATCAATGAGCTAATGTTGAGAAACCTGTCATAGTCATTCACTTGCTTTTCTCTCCTCTCTATACACCTCTATAATCCATAACTAGTGTCCTAAGGGCTCTTATTTATCAATATTATTTTAACTTATATGGTCTTAAATGGCTGGATACTTTCTAATGCATGTGACAGACACATGCCAGGTTACAGAATCTAGGAAGAAGGCAGGGAGCTGATTGCAATAATCTATGGGGTATTGTAACTTTGTCTCTCTTGCCTGTGTGTTCTTCTGGGTTAGAATATATAGTCATTGGCAACTTATTATACCTTAGAAGCAGTTGCTACAGGAAGACAAATCATGTCTTCCATGAGCACTGCTGCTGTTAGATGTACCGTCTCTGGTAGGCATGAAATGAACCACTCAACTCAAAAGGCTTCACAGACCAAGGCAAGCCTGACTTGAAATTCACTGTGTATGGTGAAAAGCATTCCTAAGTCTGGAACAAGTAATTTTTTTTCCTTTCTATCTTAACTTTTCTCTTGGTACTTCTCTGATCACTATCTCCCCAAGAACAAGAGCTGCTAACACTCATTTGTTTGTTCTGATTTACACCTTCTAAGCTTGTCCATTTATGACATTCCCACAACCATTGGAAACTTTTCCTTTAGAGCTTAAATTGGCCTGGTTTTGACTTTTGACTTTAATTTAGCTAAGCAACTATTTGATTGTTATAGCGTTGTTTAGTGATATGGGGAATAACACATTTATTGAAGGTTGTTACTAACTTATGATTCCCCCAAACAGATACATTGAAGTCCTAACCATTAGCCTTTTAGAATGTAACCTTATTTTGAAAATAGGGTCTTTCCATTTGATTAGGGAAATAATCAAATCAAAAGAGTCATGAGTTTGGTCTACAACCAAGTGTGACTGCCTTCCTTACAAGAAGAAAAATGTGGGCATAGTCATGTAGACCCAGAAGTCAATGCTGAAACACAGGAGTAAAGAGGCATATTCAAGGAAACAGGCCCACAAGATAGCCTTTCCTCAGAATCAACTCTGCTGGTACCTTGAGCTTGGACTTATTGCCTGACATAATCTGAGGCAACTGCGGACAGAAAGGAAGGCGAATACTTGCTTGATGGTGCAGGACTTGCTTTGGTTAAAGCACTGGTCTTCTTAAGAAACAGTGGGGAGGAGATGGAAAGGTAAGGTGTAGTAAGAGAGAAAAGTTCAACAAGAGAGCAAAAGTATTGAAAACAGGAAGAGCTCTGAGAGTGGAGTCAGTAGCTCCTGGGTGCCTTTGGTTGAAACATTTGCTGCAGAGGGGAATGAAGATTCTAACTGTAGTCAGAGAGGGGTTGTCCATCATAGACAGCTGGCTTTGTCATCCTAGCTCTGCTAACAGTTTTCTTAAACCATGCTGAGTCTCGTTCTCTTCATTTATAAATATGGATATACTAATAATTACTGATAGATGTGGAAAGTGTGTAAGTTAATTTATAGGGACCTGTATAACATTTAAAACATTCCATTCATCAACGTTGAAAATCTACTATTATGTCAGGCATTTTACTAGGCTTTAGGAATACAAATGTAAATAATACCCAATCTATTCCTTTAAGAAATTCACTCTCTAGGGTAGAAATAGAGATCTGAACAGATTAAAATAATTTCAAAGCAACATAAGGACTAGCACAGGGCTAAAAACAGAGCTCTGTGGGTGCTCTGTGGGTGCACTGGAAAGGGAGTGTATGCCCCCTAAGAGGGAAGGTAGCATTAGGAAGTATTTCCTTGAGGAAATGATTTTTAAATCGGTTCAAAAAAAAGGAAGAAGGAAAGGGGAAAAAGTGAAGAAGGAAGAGAAAGGAATTCCACACAGAGGGAAGACAGACTTGTTTTACAGCTGTGTTTTCTAGATCTCATGCCTCTTCAGTTTGCTAGCTGAAAATATACTCTAGTCTGCAAAACACCATCGAACTCCTGAAAGCTGGATCTTGCTCTGCCCTTAGCAGCAAGCTGAGGTTATCTTTAAAACAAACAGACCCTCAGAATCCCCTCCTGTAGCCACCTGCCTGTTTCCAGCCCGCCCCCACCCCACGCCTTCTTCTCTTCATATCTTTCTCCTTACTTGTTTGCTTCTGCTTTCTTTCATTAGACCTGGAGACACAGAGGATGAACGCCGATTTCTAACTGTGGGGTAGGGCAGCAAATTGTGGCCCAAAGATTAATCTAGCTGTTTTAATAAATACAATTTTACTGGAACAAAACCAAACCCATTCATATTCGTATCATCTACGGCTATTTTACTGCAACAGCAGAGACAGAGAGATTTGTTCACAGAGAGCATACATCTTGCAAAGTCTAAACAATTTACCATGTGGTCCTCCACACAGATTCACAAAGTCTGGTCCAATATTTATGTATGGTGGGAATTTATAGGTGCGGGGAGTAAAAGCACAGGTAATAGAGGCCGGAAGGAAATTTTAAGAAAAGGTGCCTTTGGAAGAGGCATTCATAACTTGTACCTAGAAGGCCAGAAGAGAACTGACAATTGAAACACGTGACAACTGAACTCAGAGCCCAAGGATTAAAAGGAGCTAAGAGAGAACGACAGTGACTCTTGGCAGAGAGTGGTGTGTGCAAAGCCAGGCAGTGAAGAAAAAGCCCACAGTTCAGTTCCCTGCTGCATAGAAAAGAAGTAAGAGATAAGGCTGGAGAATTAGCTGGGTCCAGGTCAGCAGGAATCCAAAATGCGAGAGTCACATTGTGGATTTTGGAAATATCTTACCATCTCTTACACATAAGAATGTCTGAAGGATTTTAAGCTCCGTAGATGGAAGGAAACACGAGCCTAGGATCAATCTGCTGCAGTTGCAGTTAACATTTATTGGACATTTATTTTATGCCAGATCTGTGCTAAATGCTTCGTATGCATACATGCACATGGAAGTTCATGGTGAGCAATTGGACAGGGCTGGAAAAAGTATGAAAAAGTATGAAAAAAGTAAAGCAAGGCAAACAACATGGATCTGTAGCATGTCCAGAAAGTAGAGGATCTCGCATGGAAACACAAGGACACCAGGGTGGGTAGAAAGGGCAGCGTAATCCCGCATAGCTGGGGTCAGAGGGAATGGATCGGGGTAAGGAGTGGAGAGAGAAGATCTCACAGGCTAAGAGGGCAAAGAGAAATGAAGTGAAGGGGAAATGGGTGAGAATCTGCCAAGAAGCAGATCATGGCTGACTTAAAAGGGAGCAGTTTATGGGAAAGTTGGGAAACAGGCTGGATTATGGAGAGGTTAAGGCATTGCCTGGAAATGAGAAAATGAAGGTCACAGCCACTGAGCAGGTTGCCTGGGAGATCTGCTCTTTTAAAGCAGAAAGAAATATGCTTCTAGCTGGGTTTCTTAAATTTAGTCTGTAACTCAGCAGTTTTAGTAAGTTTTTAGACTCACGATGCAAATTCCTCATCCCAAATATCTGGTCATTTGAAGCAATTCTGGAGATCAAATTATGCAAATGTGCTCCATGACTAAATTACAGGCTAATTCATGTGAACATTAGTTAGTAATGGAAGCTACATTACTGGGTTATTAGAAAATGGGGCAACATATTTTAATGCTTAAAAAAATTTAATCAGAGTAACTTCCAGATGGAGGAAAATGCCCCTGTCCATCACCAGATTAGAAGCATGGCTGACATCTTCCCTAAGAGTCATTCTTTCAGCATGGTCATCCTAGCACATGCCCTTGTTTCGAACTTTCTGTGTTGTACAAGCAATCAGTACCCTTTCCCAGTCTGATAGCACGAATGGGAACAATTAATAGCTCTCTTGGCCCCAACATTGTGCCCTGCACAATGTTTTAAACAGCTCGGAATATTAATACAACCATCCCACAGAGCATTGCTTCTGGATCCCTCATGAGATTGATTTTGCAGATGAGTAAGCTGAGTCATAGGGAGACAAGACCGTGCTGATAAGAAGTCTTTCTTCCTTCTGTCCCCAAACACCTCTCCACTGTCCTGCCTCTTACATTTGCAGTTAAGCTATTGTCCAAATAAAAAATGGCTTCCCTTTGGCAATGACTGCTAGATACAAACAGATTTTAAATGTCATGGTCCAAAAAAAAAATCTTTTCTAAGAGACAGTTTACCACTACTCTCCTAAATGAGTTTGGAAAGTTATAGCTGCTTTTGTAATATAAGGCCACTCACTCAACCCAAAGCCCTACCTGCTTCAGAGACAGGAAGGTAAAGGAAATAGGCCATTTTTTTCTGTTATACCTTTACATTGCAGAAACTTTACAGATTTGCCTGAAAAAAATCTTTAAGTAAGAAATCATCATGGCAATGATTATAATGTCTCAGCCATTAGGGGCAATTTATTTCTGTACTTCCCAGGTCTAACTTCTTACTTGGATGGCGGTTTGCTAAGCCTTAAAAGGTCATTTTGCCAGATCAGCTGCAAACAGAGCTCTTATTACAGTGAAGCATGCAAAGTCTGGGCGATCTGCAGGTCTATTAGCACGCAACATGTACCACAAATGTGGGAGAAAAGTTTCAGTTAAATATGTTCTCATCTTTTGTTCAAATCTATCACTTCCAGTGGCTCCGTTGGTCTCTTTCAGTGTCTAATGGGCACTGCTCACTTTGACCTCCAGTAAATGCTTTATGAATGCTATCCACCCAAGTTCACCGAAATGCCACTTTGTGCAGGTCTTCCAGTATTATTTTTATAACTGACTCCATAAAGCCTTCATCCTGAACACTTTAACAATGGTCAGACTACCCCAAGTCCACAGGTCACCAGGAGACACTAAAAGAATGACATAAGGTACAATTTCATTCTTTCTCCCTTTAGAATTTACAAATGGAACTGTTGGTTAATGAGCACCGTGAGGCAATGACTCAATACTTCTCTAAGTAATACAAGCCTTGTAACATAGTCTTTATACCATCAGTCTGCTGTAGTATTGCTCAGCAGTTATCACTGTTTCCATTTGCCTTGTCTTTGTGCTCCAACAGCTTGTTTGTACTTTACTCCATGTACTGTAATTTAATGTAGGAAAGGTTGCTGAGTGATGCTGATTTATGGAAAGATAAGGGTCGAGATTCCTGTCTTAAAGTCCATATTTATGAAAGAACATTTGTGAGATGCGCACGTAAATCCCCAGGGCAATAATACACCGTGACTGAGGTAGGGTCATGTTTTGTTTAAGTGTTTGTTATTAACACTTCCTAGCATATGGAATATATTTACAGAGGACTTGATTCCTGAATGAGACAATTAGTGCTCCATACTCTCATTGTCAAAAAGAGATTTTTAGCTTATAAACAAGACTGGCAGTCCAGCCATATCAATCTGTTGTGTACACAGTGTTTACAGGTGGATTTCTATGTATACAGCATTACATTAGGAATGGAGAGAAAGGCAAGAAAATCACACACAAAACAGGCTTTCTGAGTTTCTATTCTAGTTGAGTAGACAAGGTATACACAAATGCCAACTTAGTTCCTAACTCTAGAGGCAGAACGATGGCTGCAAAATACAACCACTGTATGAGTTCAGAGAAGACACCATGCTACAGACTAGAGTCCTTAAACAAGGCAGGGAGAGCTTTGAGAGTAAAAGTATAGGAGACAGAAAGGAAATGAGAGTACCCGAGGATCAGGAAGAGGACATTAACAGCAAAGTCATTTGAGATTTTGACAACTTAGGAAGCAGTAATCTAACTTAAAAAGAAAGATGGTGGTAGCAATTAATATAGTAAGAAAAAACAAGCAAGTGCGTTCTGTACAACAATGGACACATCCCTAAACTACTTGTTGGGAAAATAAGCAGCATTAAAAGTTAGTCACGTTACAGTTACATACATTGCAAAGGCTAAAGAAATGCTCGAGGCTCAAAGGCCCCTTAGTGCTCCCAGGTCTGGTGAGAAGCAGGTAGATTATGCTCATGCAAGAGCAGATGTGACTGACGTAGGTCTTTAGAGGAGCAGGCGGGGTGAGACCAGGGAAGACTTCAGACATGTTACTTGTGATGTAAACACACACATGACTTTCCCAAAGTCCTAGCTGGCTTTAGGTCCTGTAGTAGCCTTTCTTGAATTATACCAAATTCTATTTGATTTGTATATTCAAGGATATACAAATCTGGATCTAATCTGGGTCCACAATGTTCTATAAACAAGAATTAATGCATTGAGCAGAAGTTTGTAATTTTTCCTTAAACATATGGAAAATAATTCCTGTCTCTAGAGACTCAAGGGTAAGTATTAAGAGCCTGAAGGAGATGTGATGATAGTTGGTAAACATTTAAAAACACAGGGGAAGGAGCTTCCTTCTTCACTAGCCATGCTCAGAAATCACTAGTAAGTAATCTTTACTAAAGTTAATGACTAACATTAGATAAAATCAATGATATACTGTGTTTATGTTTAAGAGTATATAGAACAGATTTAGCAAAATATTAAGCTTTCAATAATTATTTTCTTCAAAAATTATTTCTAAGAGATGTTTAAACTTAATTCATCAATAGGATATTGATTAAATGAAATATTAGCTCCAGAGAATGTTTCTAAACCAAAGTGCATGCATGAATGTCCTATGACATTTTAACCAACATTAAGAATATCCTCTTGATGTCTACTCTTCTAAAAAGCTAATGCGACCTACACTACATCATAGTTAATGGGAGCATGGTGCTTGTTGCTTAGGCAACAGAATGAATAAATGCAGGTCAGAATGTGCTACCAGAAAAAACAAAGGATAGAATATGAGACCAAATGGAAACTGAGCAGGTCTAATAGATTTTTACATTAGTGAAATCTGTTTCTTAAAGTGGGCCAGTCACAGTGTGCTTTAAATTCAGCATTAAGTGGACAGTGGCAACCAAAAAATGATTACCATAAAGGTAGACATTCTTCTCTCACAATATTGGTAGCTAACAAATGGTGTATGATAGCATGCAATGCACTAATTGATGACACCATTTCATGATTTGCTTCATTTTCACAATTCATTCTTCTACATGGTAAATCAAAGCTGTTTTGTTTTTAAGTTCTGTCTCATGGTAAAAGTCTTTGGCTTATCTGAGCTAAGAGGTGATCTTATTTTCTGGAAGATTATATACAATACTTGGAAATAAACAGGTAAAACCACAATCTATGATCAAACTTTAATTTTCTCACACTGCTTGGGATTTTTGCCATTTGGACACATTTTGTGCACAATTCACACAAGACTGTTCCTCACTCTCTTTCCTCAAATACTTCTTTAAAACCAGAGTGATTACTTCCTAGTTAAATATGTTCAAAGGGGGGATTACATTTTTTATAAGTGTTTAACATTCAGAGAAAAATTAAGCTGAATTAAAGTCATTCTGTGTGGCCAATTAACTCAGCAAATCTAAAACCCAACTTCTCACGGACCAGAATAAATTTGGACAAGGGCTCGGGAATGACATGCCCATTTCAGGTAGAGGCAGAGGGAAAGAGTAGCTATGTAGAGATGTGCAGTTAATATAAGCAATGCTAAAATGTTATTCAGTTAGTTAGCTGGCTACTCTAGTCATTAACGCTTACTGCCTAAGTAAGACTTAAATCTGCTCAGGGCAGTAACAACTTCCGTTTCTATCCTATATCAACACCCACAGTGTCTCGACTGTATAACCAGTGGCTGGCTGGTGGGCACAAGAAAAATCAAAGCATAGCTCATTATTAAAAACACAATAAGATCCTCATAAAGGATTATATGCATATGTTACTTAATGTTCATATGATGGCCCACATTTATGCATTTAAAAAAAAAAACCTTATAGGCATACACATTTTTGTAGGAGTGAAAGTTTAATCATCTCAACCTTCAAATCTATAATAATTCAGTCAAGTTTAGAGAAAAACAATCTTGTAAAAAACCTGAGAAGATCTGACTAGCACTCAGTGTTTCATGCTGCTGCTGCAGGTGTCCGCCCCAGCATTTTCTCCCAGAGGAGCTATTAAGTGTGTCTATGAGCCGTTGGTGTGCTACATGCTTTTGACATGTAGGTCTTCCTAAATTTAGGGATCAGTGATAAGTGTGATGAGACCTTAAATGCAAAGAAAGGTGAGAAGGGCTGTGACGTAGCTTGTAGCTTAAAGGAGCTTAACAAGAGGAACTGATGAGAACTGCAGGAGGTCTAGGAACGATTAGAAAACTAGATTGTCATTTGCACCCCTCCCATGTCCCTCCTCCTCACCTATATGCACAGTGAGAAGTTTGCACACACCCGGTTTGCACTGAACATAGAACAGGACTTGGAAGTACATCAATGCATTTGGTACATCTGCCCCTTTCTGTATACTGACAGCTAATTGACCCAAGTGTTTGTTTCTCACCTAAAGTGACAAACAATACTTCATCGCTCTTCAGTCAGCTTGTGGAAGGAAGTGCATGCTCTCGCTAATCGACCGGCTGAAGCGGCTAGCTAATGAAGGGTCGTCCACAGGCTTTAAACTGCTTATTGAGTGATTAGCAGGAAAAAATGATCTTCATACCATCAACAGAGCGGATTGTCTAATTAATCACAAATGCTGATGTGCAAGTGAAATAACATGTCTCCGAAATCCAGATTTAGCTGAAGCGTGGTATAATCTAATTGTATGCTAAGATCACAAATTTATAGGGGGAAAATCACACAAAGAATGACATGGAGAATATAAATGTTAATCTTCTTTCAGAGCCTATAAATAGAGCTCTCACCAATTCATACAACACACATGTCTAATGGATGCATATAGATCCCATTTTCTAGTCAGCGTTTATATGAACACAGTAAGTTTGCTGTAAAGGCATCCAATTTTCTGATGCAGTTACATATATAAAGCTGATCCATTTCCGTGCAAATCAGGCTGCCTCTGAGCCATGTAAGACACATAAGAAGCAAAGACAGACAAAAGGCAGCTCCGTGGACACAGAGAGCATCTTACCATAAACTGTACATTGTCAAATCCATTAGCCATCAGGTGGTTCTCGTACTGAGGTAGCCCAATGCTTTCCAACCATTGTCCCACTGTTTGGACAGGGCATCTGGGTCCTGTAAGAGGGTGAAGAGGGAAGCGTTTTAGCAGGGAGTAGCCGTCCACGGGGTAATAGCGGTAGTCCTGGGCTGAGAGGTGGCATTGCCACATCATGCTCCTGGGAAAGTTGTTATCAAAGGAGCCCGCCAGCTTGACAGATTAATGTTCTCAGCGAGAGAGCAAAGTCAGAAGTAAAACATAGTTTGCCAGGCAGGCTGTGGAGTATGACTTGATCCTAGCTCCACATTTCTTACATATTAATCTTTACTACCGACCAGTGCGTCATACAGCCCCCAAAACCAGGCAGGAGAAGAAGGCATATCAAGCTGTCAGCTTAGGCTGCTCTGCGTTCTATGTGACTGTTGGAGTACTCCACAATGAGCAATGCACGGCCAGCAGCCAGAATTCTTTTTATCAACTACTCCTACACTCATCAGTATGCAGCTCCATGCTCCTTGCTCCCCCTCGCTCGCTCCCCTTCATTACCCAGCCCAGGCTACACCTCGCATTTTCAATAATAGCCATCAGATAAGGCAGATTTTTTTTTTTTTGTCTGCAAGCTGTAAGCCTGCTGCTGCTGCTTCCTCCTACACACCCATCCAAGCGTCAATCTTGAATGATGAGAGCAGTCAAAACAAATGCAGAAAATAGCAAGACTCAAAAGCAAACCAAAGTGCTTAAATCTGAATCGAATCTTCGTCCCGGTTATACATTACCGAGCTATTTGTTGTGGGATTTTACGTTTCAAAAGACACCAGGAAACGCGAAGCTTGAACTACAGCTCATAACGAGGTTCACCACAGGTTCCCTCTCCCCTTTCCTTTCTCGCCTTTCTCCCTTTTCAAAAGCATCAGGGGGAACTGTTTCTGATTGAAAGCTTCGCTGTGCAATTATTCTCCTTCTTTACCATGCAGTATCAAAGTGAACCTCTCGGGATTGTTTTTTTTTTTTTAATTTTTGAATTACTGCAACATATAGAAACTGCATTATAATCTGCAAGTCAAGAAAATTCATTCCAGGTTTGTTCTAAACAAGGCACAAGAAGAGCCTTTCCCCCTCTGGTATGTATTTATAACTCTATCTACCAGGCATTTCATTCTAAAATATCTATAAAGGTAACATTAACTGAGTAGAAATTTTTTTAATAAAGAAGAGCCCTAACCAAAAATAATTCAAGAATAACAGATGCAAGTGTGTGAGTTTTACTGAATGGCAGACAGACTGAGTAATTTATTTAATAATTGAGAGAAACCACAGATTAATAATAGAACCTGCAGAACTACCTCATCAGAGAAGAGACTTGAGGCTTGAAGAGAACTATCAGAAAGGTTGGGCTGGCCCTCATCCTCAGGAAGGATGTTGTTCAGGTGTTCCTGGAAGACACCATCTTCTGCTTGAATGCTGTCTATGACAGGGATCTCACCACCCAGCCAAAGCCTCCGTTCATTAGAGCGATATTTTACTTCCTACCTAACTCCTACTCTCTGGCTCCAGCTCAGCCTTTGGAGTCACACAGATTGGGAACAGAGCCTCTTCCACACAAAGTACTTCTAAAATTAAAGATAACTCTCACGCTACCCACCCCAACCTGCACTGGACTGCACCTAGCACCCCGTATGTGCCCAACTAATGTTTATTTGGTAAATGAAACCTTCATCCTTCTTTCTTTAACTCTCACCTTTCTGTCTCTTTTCTTAGTTTAAGGCCATTGACAATCTCCTTGGCATATAGACATTTAACCTCAAAACAGCATGCCCCCCTCTCCTTCTGCTGACACTGATCTCTGAAAGCTCATTCACCTCTGTTGCTTCATGTTTGTGGAACTGCCGTTTCCTCTGATTTTGTGTTCTTTGTTCCCTGATCCCTGGCCCAGTATAACCATGACCACTACACTGGTCTTCAAACTCTGCTGTATTTTTAATCCTTGAAATGTTTTACTTCATTTGTGCGTGCACTCGCGCACATGTGTGCACATACAGGCACACCACAGTGTGAAATATGAAGGTCAGAGGACAATCTGAATGAGTCTGTTCTTTGCTTTCACCACATGGGTTCCTGGGATCAAACTTAATCAGGTGTGACAGCAAGTGCCTTTGCCCACTGAGCCCTTTCTTGCCCTCCTACCCATGGTATTTAAAAAAAAATCTAATTTATAAACAGTGTCAGAATAGTCTAAGACACAGCCTTGGTAACTAACCCTCATTTCAAAACCAGGCTGTGGCTTCCTGATGGATTAAAAATGAACTCTCAACTCATGGTGATATTTTGGGGTTTTCATCTAGCTTTATTGACCTTTCTCAACAACCCTTTTATAGTTCTTAACCAGTGGAAATTTTTGCTGGTCTCTGAAGGAAGGTTGAAATATGTGTGGTAGGTTTTATTACAACCCTACAACTCTGCCATTTCCCTTATGAAACCTCTTCTCATCTTCCCAAATATAAAAAATTTCATTCTTTTCTCTCTTTAATGGCACATTTAGACCTTCTTCTATAACAAATATTTTCTAACTTACACCATCATTGTATGTGTCTAAGACCTGTTTCTTGAAAGCAGGGAATATGTTTTCCTCATACTGCACATTGAATGCATTCAGATTGTCCTTGATAATCAACATTATATACTCTCATAATTTAAACTACAAAAGTACCCTTATTTTCAGATTAAAAATTTTAATAGAATCATTTTGTTTTGTTGGGTTTGAATACATTTTCTAAAACTGTATTCTAAGTATCTGATTTCTTTATAAAAAGGAGGTATTGTGGCCCACAAGAGCAGGAAGAATGTAAGAGCTGGAGGTAGCAGGCACCTGTAACAAAACTGTCCCCCTGACATGATAGACTGCTGTGCACATGAGCTCATAGTGCCCATGATGAGGTGTACAAGACTTGCACAAGATCAAGCCCACTAAAACCCTAGCCTGGATCAGGGAGGGGCTGTGACATCCTGCTACCTCCTAAGGAGCTCTTGGCAACTGATGGCTGCTGAGGGGGGAAGGGTCAGTTATCTTCAAGAGTGGAGCCCCTGAGAGGCTATGTATGACCCAGCATATTGTCTCACCCTTGTGCGCACTAAACAGACTTTAACAAGTAGGTTTAAAAGAAGAGCATGTGAATGTGGGAAGGCAGAGCAGTGAGGGGGAGGGGAGGAAAAGACAGGTGCCTTAGTCAAAGGCAGTGAATAAATGCATGAAAATTTCAAACAAAACAAGACACTTTCGTTTTTGAAATAGAATTTTCAGGTTGGGGTATTTTTGTTCAGTATCTTCATCTTCTCATTGGGTGAGCATGCCTGGGTGAATTGCACTGTACTTGATTATACTTTATCTCTGTTTGCTTCTAGATATTTTAAGAATGTCAAAAAAGTTGTAGAAGTTAATGCATCAACTATGGAAGAATGTAATTATACAGCATGACCTGCAGAAGGAGATGAAAATAAGATACCACTGGTGAATGATTACATCTCAAGCTGTTCCCATGAGAAGTCAACAGTAGGTCTTATTTATCTTGTCATGGGGTCCACTTACAGTGCTCTTCTTGGTCACTTTATGAGAAGGTAAGCCAGTTCTGTAAAAACTGAGTAAACATTACAAGGGTATATTTTTGGTTTGGTAAGGCATATCCTAATTGGCTCACTCTTTAAATCCTATATCATCTTCTAAAATCCAAACCAGTAACCAAGTCCCTAGTTAAAGGACTATTCAAATCCTAGGAATTAACTCATGCCTGGTAAGTGAATGAATGAATGAACGAACGAATGAATGACTCTGGAAATAGGTTTTTGTTTCTTAACAAATAAAAAGGGAGAATAATTTTAAGGCTTAGACTGTTGTCTAGAAATACTTCAGAGAGGTCATTGGTTATTATCTATTTAAAAAATCTTTATATAGACTTGCTGAATTGTATCATTTAAAACGTTTTAATTTTTAATTTCTGTTTAGTAATTCTTATATGTTATCAAAATGCAGTGGGGGAGTGAATTGGGAGACGGTGAGACAAGAAGAGGATAGAGAGGAGGGACAGAGATCCTGAGTCATGTTGGTTTCTGATTTTGTTTTCTTATGAGTCAAACCTCTAAAGAATCCTGATTTAGGCCTAAAGATCACATTTGTATAGTGTCTAAATATATTCTTCATTTTACTTAAAATACTTTCCTGGAGTCTTGAAATTCATGCAACACATTACTGGGCGAACACCTTTATTCAGCTAGGACCTTTGCAATTTCCCAAAGTGATATGCAAAAAAAGGAGAAGAGGGAGCGGGCTCAGAGCTATTGTATCTGATAAGGAAACTGAAGCTCAGACTATGTGATGGGACTAGGGACTTTGTGTCCTGACTGGTGGCGTGGCTTGTCATCATTGATGATAAGGAAACTGAAGCTCAGACTATGCAATAGGACCAGGGACTTTGCCTTGGCACAATCTTCTGAAAACATAATCCTAGGAACTCCCCTCTTAGAAACAAGTATAATTGCTCAAAACTAAGTGTGGCAAAAAACAAAAACAAACAAACTCCAATACCCCTCCCCCCCAAAAGGGAAGGTTCTACAAAGTGTTCTAAGAACACACAAAAGATGAAGAGATACTTATTTAAAACATTTCTAAGCTGGTGAGATCAGAAGGATTCTGTGGCCAGTTGGTGATGGCTGGCTCCCAATTTCCCTTGTAGCAGAGTCCTTTTCACAGACACTCTTTGTGTGAGCACAGTCAGGACAATGGGCACCTTCTTTCCCTAGCTCTCAGTCTACAGATAGGATGTCTCATCAGAACAGACAGGCCAGCCTTTCCACTCTCCTCTAAGCTGCAGAGGTTAAATTCCCAGTGAGGACAGCTACAAAGTCAGGAGCTTCCTTCATCCACCCAGCTCTCTGTCATGGGGTCTAGTCTACTCCAGTCTGGGTAGACCAAGAGCAGTAAGGCACTGTGCACTTACAGGGTACAGATTCAATGCTTGGAAAGGTAAGCAGAGAAGAAAAAATAGGGTAGTCCCACAGTCCATTGCTCACAAGGACAGCACAAGGCTTTTGTCTAAGGGGAGGGTCATTCCTAAAAAATCTGAAGTTCTAAAGCTCGTCCTGGGGGTTAACTGCATCTGAATCAGAAGGTGAGAAGGATAATTTCAAAACCAATAGAGAGCCAGACACAATGATGTATACTTTTAATTCTAGCACTCCAAAAGCAGAGGCAGGGGGATACTGAATTCCTGAGCAGCCTTGGGTGCATAGGGAGAGCTTGCTTTATAGAAGTAAAAACAAGCAAACAAAAAGGAAATACAGAAAAAAAGATGATTTGGGAGCTAAACAGCTAAGGGGAGGTTACCTCAAAAGGGGATACTTTATTTAGGCAAAGGTCATATGGTATCCTAGTTTCAGAGAACCAGGGAAATAGAAGTATTAAGAGCCCTCTGCCATCAGAATGAACTTCAAAGCCTGGCGTCAAAACTGCTCACATTTCATTGGACCATACTGCAGAGCAATTTATGCTTCAGGTGCAGAACACAACACCACAACCACCCAGTGATTAGTAAAGCTTAATATCTACGTATCAGATGAGGTACAAGAGTCAACAGAGTGATGGGAGCAAGATGACAATGCCTGACCGGATGACATCTGTAAATAGATGAATACGATGTGTTACATCCACACAGCGGAATATTACTTGGCAATATAAACAAATGACTTGAGGCAGCATGCTACAACATGGATGAATCTTGGAAACATTATGATAGGTAAAGGAAGCCATTCAGAAACAGCAATTACTATATGTTCGCATTCCAATGATACAGATGAGATAGACACATCTGCACAGTGAGAAAGTAAGCTAGGCATTGTCTAGGATTGGGAAGGTATTTGAGGTGGCATGTAGAGTCACAATTAATGGAGCTGGGAGTCCTTATAAAAGAGGTGAAAATGTTCTATAGCTGCTTATAGAAATGACTGTCAACTTCTGTGAACATACCAAAAATCACTGATTGTACATTTTAAATGGGTGAACCGGACAGTAAATAAATTATGTCTTAATAGCTTTATGGCTATTTAATAATAAAATGTAAAATGAAAATTATACTTTGAAATTCATGAAAGCTGAACACATAGTTGTATTATTTCACACACACACACACATACATATATATACTATATCATATATATTGCTATTTTGGTACTTTGCTTTTTCTTTTCATCTTTATTTTTTCTTGGTTATTCCTCCCCTATTCCCTTCCTTCAGTATGTATCATCTATTATCCTTGCAAAGATATTAATATTAAAAAGCTAGGATGCAAATTCTCATATATTACCTCATTGTTAAATAGCATACACATATATCCACACACAAAGGCAGATATATTCAGATTTCATAAATATGTGGGGAATTTTGGCATCATTTCACATAAAAGGAATCAGATCACTTGCTTTCATGAGCCTTACTTTTCTGATCCAATAATATCTTATGCAAATTGCATTAAAGAAATTAATTAGTTCTAATTTAGTATTCATTGGGCATTTTTTAACGTTTAAGTGTATGGGGCTGGAGAGATGGCTTAGTGTGCGCTGCTATTGCAGAGACCCTGAGTTTTGCTCTCAGCCCCCAAGTGGAGTAACTCACAACTGAAGGCACCTGAACTCCTGTGCATAACACCCAAACACACACAAAAAGATGTAGTTATATACATATATATGTATATATATACTCACACACAAATGTAATTATATGTAAGATATATGCATAACTGTATACAAACGTGTATATATCTATGTATAATAACTGCATAGTAATCTATAACATGGCTATACCAGAGTTTATTCAGTTTTTTTGCATGATATCTCTAGTATCTCTTGCTTATTTTAATTTTTTCAAACTGGAGGCCCACATTTATTTACAAGAAATAATCATGAGGGAAGGTTCTATGACACTTTACCCTTCCAGGCCTAGCTTTAAAACGGTCATGAGATAACACAGCTAGGTGACATTGATAAAACCCATAAACTTCATTCAGATTTCACCAGTTTCACACACGCACACATTTCTGTGTTTATTCCTACGCGGTCTTAGTGCATGTGAAATCATGTGACCGCCATTGCAGGCGCAGAATCTCACATAGCCATTTATGGTCTCAGCCATCTCTCTCCTTGTATTCCACATCTTCTGGAAAGTATGAATCTGTTCTCCTTGTCAATCATGTTGTGACTTTAAGAATGATACATAAGTGGCACATACAGTATAGTATATCTTCTGGGAGTTGGCTTTCATCTCTCAGGGCATGTCTTTTGAAATCTACACAAACCGTTCTGTACCAATGGCATATTTCTTTTGATTAATAAGTATTATTTCATGGCATGGATAAACCAATTTGTTTAATTTTCCACCCATTTCTCCCAGAGTGATGATACCATCCGCAAAATGTGACACTCTCTAAGTCACTCAATGTCCTTCCAATTCTGGTGACATTAGGACTTTGTAACTTTCTACCTTTTTTTCCTCCTTTTCCTAAAACCAAATGTGAATTCAGGATGCTTTTCATGTACCTATCTAGCCTATTCTGAAACAGTTCTTAAAGTTTGCTGGTACTTGTTAAGATAATGATGTCCTCGTCAATTTCTAACATGTGCTGATAGTGTTTTCCTCCTATTGAACAAGTCATTCATTGTTTAAGCTGAATTCTTCCCATTGCCCCATTCTCTTCAACCTGCCTTTCCTGTATTGATTATAGTAAATATAATAACAAGCCTTCCTACCTTGACATCTCTGTTTTCGTTTCTTTGTAGCTTTGTTAGACTACTTTCTTACATTTTCAGAAAATATTTTAACTGAGTAAAAACATAAACAATGTACCAAACCTTGTGAGCTAGAGCTAAAGTGGCACTTTGGGGGAAATGGAGAGCACCAGGGTGCCTATGTTAGAAATGAAGAGTTTCAGGTCAGTAACTGCTGTGTCCACCTTGAGAAATGAGCATGCTGGAAAGAAGTAGAGCCCAAAGTGAGCAAAACCCAGAATATAAAGATCACCAAGGAAATGTATGAAACACATAAACAGAAAATCAATAAAAAAAAAGTCATTCAAACAAAAAGTTTCCTTTGAAATGATCAGTAAAATTGAATAACTTTATGTCGGTAAATTCAGCAACACACAGGAAATGAACAAATTTATTGGAAGATGAACTACCAAAGCTCACTTATGGAAAGCTCCATGATCAAAGAGCTCTCTGTTTATTAAACTTATTGTCGTCATAGTTAAAAATCTTTCTACATAAAAAATGTAGGACTTGATGGCTTGAAAAAAGAATTCTACAACATATATAAGAAATAATGCCAATTCTGCACAAACACTTCATAAAAGTGACGTTAGGCTAACATTAATCCAACACCCTAATCAGACAGAAGCCATATGAGAAAACACCACTGTGTTTACTAATGTCCATTGGGTATCGATGCAGGCAAACATTCAAGTTAACACAGCATAATCAACATCTCTGGAGATTCATGAAAGAGAAATAAAATAAAACACATCCAGATTAGAAAGGAAAAAAAGTAAGTGTTTCTGCCGATATATGACACTGTTTTCTACTTGTAAAATTTTATGAGACTTACAGAAAGTTTACCAGAATGAGGAAGTTTAACAAGGTTTTGGGATACAGGACCAATATAAAAAAACCAATTGTATTTCTGCATAACTAACTACAAACAATTATAAATTTAAATAAAAATAGTATTAAATACTACAATACCAGATACTATGAATTTCCAAGAAGCAAATACATCAAAAGCTGGGAGGGACTTGTATACTTAAGGTTATAAAACATAGATGGGATACATCACACAGGACCAAGATAAAGTGTGATAGATTATCACACTCAGCATTATTAACACACTTGTTCTTTCCAAATGCCTCTACAGGTTCAATGAATCTTAATCAAAATCCCTGCATATATGTTTGGAGTTAGAGACTGAAGTACATGTGAAAAGTAAAGGATCTAAAGAAACTAAATGGAAGTATAATTCTTTAAGAAAATTTGATAATCAAACTTCAGTAAAAGATTGTAAGTTCTGACTTTCAAAATTTACTGTAAGACAAAAAGAATACGTGAATATGCATAAATCATATCTGATAGCAAATTTATATCATGCATGTTTTATTTATATATACATACACATATACATGTATATAGTTGAGCTATCAAAACTCAGCAATAAAAAATAAAAATAAATGTTAAATGGATACAGGAGTTAAACAGGGGTTTCGCTAGAAAAGACAGATGGATGATCAATAAGCATGTGAAAAGGTTAATCACTAGAAGAACGCAAGTGAAATTTACACTGAGACCACACTGATTAGAATGCCTAAATTATGTCTAAAAAAAAAAGTAAAGTCTGAAAACATCAAGTGTTGACAGTGGTATGGGGTGATTGTGGCATGGATTGAGTGAAATTCCCAAACATTGATGTTGAAGTGTAAAATGGTTACAACCACTAATGAAAACAGTTTGATTGTTTCTATTACATGGCCATTCCATACTACTGGAGTCTACCAAGAAAATGAAAGCATATGCCAGGCAGATACCTGCAACCAAAAGTTCAAAGCAGTTTTCTCTGTAATATGCAACAACCGAAAGCAGCTTGAGATGTCCATTTCAAATCAGGTTGAAATAACAAATTGTGGTACATCTATACAATGGACATTTTTTTTTCAGCAATGAGCAGTTGAAACAGCATGTGACTATCTAAATAATTCTGCAGAGCAAAAAAAAAAATACAGGTCCCTCACCTAAATAGTAAATTCTGTGCAATTGTATTTATTAATGTTCTAGATAATGCAAACTTTTCTATCATGACAAAAAACAACCAACCAACCTACAAACAGATTGACAGTTACCTGGGAGTAGGAGGAAAGACTGGGAGGGATTAGGATCAGACAGGAAGGAACTTTGGGGGTGATGTAGTGGCCCATGTTCCTGTTTGTGAGAATGATTTCATAAGTCATCTGGATAACATCAAAGTGCACACTAAGGTGTGTGCTGTCTCTTGTACCTGTCTGTGTATGGGTGCATATGGAGAGCAGGGATTTAAGTCCAGCGTCCTCCTCCATCACCTCCACCCCTGTTGTTTGAGACAGAACCTCACACTGAATCAGGACCTCACGGACTGACTCAACTTACTAGCTAGCAGTCCCCAGGTCCATCCATTTTTACAGCCGCTGGTGGCGTCAGAGGTGCACAGCACTGCAAGTGGGTTTTTATGTGAGCGCTGAGTTACTCAGGTCTGCGCGCTTGTGTGGCAAACACTCTACCAACTAACACATCTCTCCACTTCTGCGATGGGCTGCCTTTTATAAATCAATGACACACAAATAAGTTGGCGTTAAATTTTTTCATAGAAGTAAAATAGGAAGAGGAAGGAAAGAGCGATGTCCAAGGAGAGTGAGGCTTCTTAGAGTAGTCAGGGGATGTTTCTGTGAAAACTCGGACAACGATCTGAATTCAGGAGATGTCATATTGGTGTCCAGGAAAAGAGTGTAGGCAGTAGAAACAGCATGCTGTCCTGACTGCTATGGTGGTACCAAGTGGAAGGAGCCAAGAAGCTGACCTCTAACCTCTACAGGAGTCTCACTTTTTGCTGCATCACCTTCCAAATGGTGGACGGCTGCATTCTCACTCCAGACTTTGGTCCAGAAACTTCACAATTGTACAATTTCAGTGCCGCTTTTTTTAAAAATTAGTTTTTACTTTAAAAAGTACAAAGAAACTAGAATTCTGATGATTTTCAGCCATCTCTTAATTAGGTTCTTATTAGGGAGGGGCAAGGTACTTCCTGCATTTCCTCAGCTTGTGCTGATGTTATTATAAAGCACTTCTTGTACTTGCATTTGGCCAAGCAGTGGGGAGAGAGCTTTGAATATCCCTGCCCTTGTGTGATTTTAGAGCCTCAGGGGAACACTAGTTTATCCTGTAGAAAAGAGGCACTTGAGAGTAGGGGATTAAAACCCAGAAACAAGACTTATTATTGTGACCAAAGAGAGAAGAGAAATATCTTAGATGAAACACAGCCTATGTTAATAGTTGTTGTTTTAGTGAAAGATGAAATAGTCAAGGTAGGTAAATGCTTTGCCAGAGGCAATAGTTGTATTTCCTAATTTGGAAAACAGCACTTGGAAAGAATGGAGAGCTTCTAAACAAGGGCTGAAAAGAAAGGAGCTGATTGGCTTCTAAAAAAAGGTAATAAATATTGATTTAGTACTGAAGTGACTGGCATAAGACTTTTCTTGTTCCAAAGAATATGTCCTTCCTGTAACTTTAGCCATATATAACAGAAGAGAGCACCTACTATGTGTTGACTCATCTGTGTGCTAGAGTCTGAATGTGTTCCCCAAATTCATGGCTGGGACACAGTCACCAGTGCAACAATGTAAGGAGGTTAGATCATGGCTCCACTCTATTGACTAGACTGACTTTGATCTTAGAAAGGTTTGTGGGAGGGGGTTCACTCTCTTCTGCCATGAGAAAAACAAAAAACCAAAAAACCCCACATACCCTCTCTTGCCTTTCTGCCTTGTGCCATGTTGAGGACATTGTCAGAGGGCCTCCTTAGATACCAGATGCCAGTACTCAATAGGGCTTCCAGAACAGTGAAAGAACAAATTGCTTTTCTTTATAAATTACTCAGTGCTCAGGTATTTTGTTATGATAGGGTAGACCATCCTGGAACAAGGCCGTGTCTCCCTTTGTGCTGAACTTGGCTGTGGTCAGGGTCTGTTCTAGTATGCCACATCTACGAGACCATTTTGTTTACACAGCTACCCTGTGAATAAGACCTACTGTTGTCATGGCCTTTCTGGGGGAAGGACATAAGACGGCATCACTGTAAATGGTCTGAAGTCATCTATCTGGACTTGAACCCGAGGGGCCTGACTGGAGGCTTTAGCAGTCCCTTTCCTTTGCTTCTCAGTTCTTGAAGGTGGGCTGGGAAATCGGTCCTTTCCAGGAGCCAACGCTCAACTGCACACATGCCAGTTTGTTTCTTTTCCTTGTTCCCATCATCTTTTCATTATTCTTGGCCTCTATGTGTGAGGCAATGAAAACAGAAGCAGGTTGAAGGACAAGTCCTAGCTCTTGGGTATTTTTATTTGATGGTAACAAAGGGATTTGCTGTGCCCCTAAGATTGCGGCTGCTATGTGGACTTACCCCACTACGCTGAAGGTTTGCCGGCACTGTGGGGTTTAGGTCAATAGCTGCCTCAGTGGGAGGTGGTCAGCATGGAGGTTGAGAGCTCAGACTTCTGAGCCAGGGTGACTGGATTTCAATCTTGGCTCCTTTCCCCTATTTCAGTATTTGCTGCTACTACTTTTAACAGAGCCATAGAAAAAGTACCATTTTGCTTGGACAAATCCCTGTGGGTATGCTGTTTTTTGATACCATGAAGGGAACACCTTACCTATTTATCTTGTTGTACTATCTGAAATTGAGATGAAATAGCACGTGTGAGAAAGCGCTATATTACAGAAAGATGATTTCAATGCTAGGGATAAATTGTCCTCACCACCAGGAAAACATATACTTGGGTTTCCCCCAACCAAGTAGATTGGTCTGGAGCTAGCAGGTCTTTTCTTTGCCTCCTTCTCTTTGTTTCCACCAGACAAAAAAAATGCATGGGGTGAGCTGCTGGGCCAAATAACAGAGAAAAGCTAATTGTGATGAATGGATAAGAACACCTGAACATGTGGTACTATCCCAGGCTTTGAGTTATTGAACACACGCCAGGAGCCACATCTTCAGTATCAGTCAGCCTAGCCTTTGGCATCCATCTGAAGGTGTGGCAAGGAGAAACCACTAAAGATGATTTTTTTCCTAGCTTCTTAATTAGCAAAAAAAGGATCAATAGTTGTTACAGGACATTTCAAATAAATCCTGGTAAAATTTCAGAGTCTGGTACAAGAGCAGAGTGAACTTTTATAAAGGCTGTGCTCACATGTGGGAGAGAGATGGCACATTCAGCTAGTAAGGGCGCTCTCTGTGCGCACCAGATTTCCCATCTCCTCTCATGCAGTGCTGGCACAGGAGCCAGGAGTGAGCAGTGCTCACCCCTGTGGGATGGCGTAGGAAAGATCCCAACATCTTTATTTATATCTAGAAAACAGCACTCTCTGATTTATCCAATCTTGAATGTCCTCCAGGCTGAGCCGTATAAACTGCATGGCCATGGTGCTTCTGGAGAAATATTAGCAATCAACATCAGAAAAAGAGATGACACAGCAAGGGCAGTGTGTCTTTTGTTCACGAAAGGACAGCCGGAAACAGAAACAAAAAGCAGAGGCCACAGGAGGAGAGGGATCAGTTGTTCCAGCAATTGTCAAAGTCTGAGGGTCAACAGAGCTCTGGATCCCTAAGTCAAGACTCAAAGAGGAAAAGGCTCCGAGATCAGACATTGATGTATAAACGCTAACGGGAGTCAGGAGCTCTGATTTAATTTTCCCTTAGGCCTTGCATTTTATTTGAACTAAAAACTTCATGGAATGCTTAAAGAAATACCAGCCTTTACTAAACAGATCTGACAACTTATGCACTGGGGTATGGTCTAAAATAGGAAATGGAATTTAAGCCTAAAATGCTAAAGTCTTCTGACAGACAACAAAATTATTCATATAGGCCATACCTGACTGGGAAAAGGACCCTGTGATTCTGTTGATTTCGTTTTGTTTCCCCTTCTTTTAAGGTATCTGACAGTTTCCCCCTCATAGAAAAGAAGATTCTTTGAACACCAGTGAGCTCAGGCCTCCTGCGTGGTAGCCTTTGGATTAAATCCAAGGGGTAAAAGAATGTGTCCTGGCCTTACGGGTCTTCTCGGTTGGTAGAGACACAAATATGATGCAAGATGAAGAATGCTGCAGTGGAAATGTGTAGAAAGTGCATAGAAAGAGCTGGCATGAAGAAAGGGTTTGAATGGAGAGCTCCCAGGGACAGCTATCTGATCTGGAGCTGGAAGGCTTACTTAGGAATTTGTAAGGAGACAGATGTGAGGTACTCCAGCAGAAGGGTCATCATGAGGTTATGTGTGTGAACAACTAAGAGACCCATGTTGCCGGAATTCCAAGGCTGGTGCACATGTGCAAGGCGGTATCTATCGACACCAAACTGGCAGGATAGGCAATCAGGACACGAATTCAGGGACTCGCATGTTGAGGAAAATCCAGCTATTTCATTTCCTGATAACAAATCTATGACGGAACTTCTGCCACACAAGTATCACATAGAGCAGTGGTTCTCAACCTTCCTCATGCTGTGGCCCTTTAATCCAGGTTCCCAGGTTCCCATGCTGTGGGGACCCCCAACCATAAAATCACTGCTACTCCATAACTGTAATTTTGCTACTGTTATGAATTATAATGTAAATATCTGATATGCGGGGCATCCAATATGCGGCCCGAACCACTGAATTGATAGGATAGGAATCACCAAATAATATAGGGAAGGAATCAGAAGTTGAAAGGCACAAGAAACCTAATCTATAAGCTTATAGATGAACATCGGGACCTCTCTAAAGCAGAGAGGATTCCAAACATCCTCAGCCACTTCCGCAGTGATCGCCTTTGCTGTGAAAGGCACCTAGTACACCCCGACCCCTAGAAGAAGTGAAGCTGGAGATGGAGTTTTGTCTAACAGCAGGGAAGTTCAGACCTAAGTGGCAGTCATGGCAAATGAACCCTCGTTAAACGTTGGAAGGACAGTGCTGAAATTCTAGGTGTCTAGGTTTCCTATGCATGAATTATAAACAGATGAAAAAGACATTACTTCACAAGTTTATAGAATATGATTGTGAAGAAAATCCAAGATATTGATAAATACGGAAAGCACCACATAGTGGACACTAAATATTAATGAAAATCATAGTAAATATAATCTATCATAAAAAAGCCACATATGGTTATGTACTTAACTATAATCAATATAATATAATAATATAAATAATGCATATATTCACAGTAATAATCACTTTATTTTTTAATGGTGGGAACTAGAAAGATCATCTTGAGTGAGTTAACCCAGAAGCAGAACGACATACATGACATATACTAATAGGTGGTTATTAGACATATAACATAAGATAAACATACTAAAATCTATACTCCTAAAGAAGCTAAACAACAAGGAAGATCCCAGAGAAGTTGTTCAATCCTCATTCAGAAGGGCAATTGCAGCAGACATCGGAAACAGGAGAAGACAGGGAACAGGACAGGAGCCTACCACAGATGGCCTCTGAAAGACTACTGATCGAGGTATAGAAGCAGAGGCTAAGACTAATAGTGAAAATTTGAGCAAAGTGCATAGAATTTCATGAAAGAAGGAGGAGATAGAAAGACCTGGAGTAGACAGGAGCTCCAAAAGGATACCAACAGAGCCAAACAAAACAAAACAACATCAAAACAAGCTGGGCCCTGGGGCCCTGCAGAGACTGATATGGTAACCAAGGACCATGCATGGGGAGGACCTAAAACCCCTGCTCAGATGTAGTCCATAGACTTAGTCTCCAAGTGGGTTCCCTAGCAAGGGGAGCAGGGGCTGCCTCTGTCATGAACTCAGTGGCTGGCTCTCTGATCACCTCCCCCTGAAGGGGGGGAGGTGCAGCCTTTCCAGGCCACAGAGGAAGACAATGCAGCCAGTACTGATGAGACCTGATAGGCTAGGGTCAGATAGAAGAAGAGGAGAACCTCCCCTATGAGTGGACAAGGGGAGGGGTATAGGGGGAGAAGAAGGAGGGAAGGTGGGATTGGGAGAGACAAGGGAGGGGGCCACAGTCAGGATACAAAGTGAATTGTAATAAAATATTTAAAAATCACTTTTTAAATTGAAGACAAAATCAATTTTGTTCTGTATCTGAGTCAACTGGAAATTTGATTTTGAAAGGACCCATCACTGAATTTGTAGGTTCATCTTAGAGGTTTTTACTGGTCTGAAGTAAATGTGTACGAGGGCTATTTGTTTATTTACCTGCTAAAGGTAGCTAATAGGTCTGTACTTTCTGTACTTTGAAAAGGCTCAAAATTCTTTTTTCATCTTATTGTTAATGCTGATTTGTATGTCTTGGTGAATCCTTGAAACACCATTGTAAATGGTTGGTTCTACTTCTTCCTATCATCCTTCATATTTCTTTGGGTACAGTAGGAGAAGTTTTTAGGCTATTGTAGCCGCAACTCTATATGGTATTTTCCTACATTTTTGGCCATTTCATACATAATATTTTTAACTTTTTTATGTTGAGCAATAGTTGAAAATTATAATATAAACCCCAAATAAAGAAAGAATAGAGCTGGCTTAGAAATGTTGAATGAACACACCAAAGCATTCTTATCCCATAACATAAACATATAATTAGGTAATTTAAAATAAACATTGGGACTCATAGTGACTCAAACTCATGGGAGTGGGAAAAAAAAGGTTTTCTTGTTTTCCTTAAAACTCAGTGCCAAACCTGGGACTCTGTTGTAGGCACCATACATCCTTTTCCCGACAGTGATATCACTCTCATTTCTGGCCCTTGGGAAGAGGTTTCTGAACACAATGCTCAGGGATGGCTGTAGAGCTCAAGTGTGGTGAAGAGGGTGGCTCATTAAGGTAACCCCACAGCTACCTAGTGTCAGTGGCTCTGTGTTTCTCCCTTCCTCCTTGCTTCTGGCCATCAGGATACCTCTGTCTTATGAAGATGTCATTTCCGTGATTGGACTACAAAATGTTGATCTCTGCCATTCCAGAAGACTCTCCCTTCTTGCTGGCTTGGACCGAAAAAGGTGGGTTGATGAACTGCACGCCAAGGGACTCAGGAAACTTCCACCCAACAGCCCCTGGGAAATGAGGTCCTCAGTTAAACTACTTAAAAGGAATTCAGCTCTGCCAATAAGCATTTAAGTGAGCTTGCAAATGGCTCTTTCCTCAGTGAAGCCTTCAGCTTCCAGTGACCACCAACACATTTGATGACGGCATTTTGTTTTCTTGAGATATTCTGAAGAAGGAAGCTAGTTAAGGAACACTTAGATTCCTGGACCATGGAAACTATGAAATTAAAAACACACTTTTTGTTACATTGTTAATTTTTGGGATAAACTGTTAAAAAAATCAAAGTGTAATATATATCTGGCCCTTATTATAGAAGCTTAACATATGATCCAAATAAGAACAATAAGTTGAACCTCAAACAGGAGGATTGTATTATTGTGCCTCTCCCTGCTGCACACAGGGGGAATGAAACTGTGGAGGTGTAAGGCTGGTGGAATTAGCAGTTTTAGTTGAGCCATTAGGAAACTGAGAAGGAAGCCAGCACGGACAAGTGTAGAACTGAGAGATGAACAAGATAGGGTTCCTAAAAACATAATAGGGAGCTCAACAAGAGGTTTCCCTGGAAACCTGAATCCTTTGGCTATATGTAGACGTATGGCCTCATCATAATTTTTAAATACAGATAGATATTTGAGGTGTATCTTTCCCCCTTTAAACTCATTTGAGTTGGAAGATCATGAAACATCATAAAATGGGCGTTCCATTTCTTTTCCTGGTTTAATAGACAATCGTTTTAACCTCTGTATAAAATAGCAGTGAATTATTGGTAACTCTACATGGATCGGTGAAAGAAGCCTCCACTACAGAACAACTAGACTTAAATGAAAGACAAACCTAAATAATAGCTCAACAGCATGCAAGTAGTTAATTGAGAGCTAACAGTGCAATGCTGATGATTGTTTTAGATTCTGTAAATCATAAGGTCGTTGTATATTTTGTTTTTCAAAAATATATATACAGAAGGCTGGAGAGAGATGGCTCATGATTTAAGAGCTTGTGCTGATCATCCAAAGGACCCATGTTCAGTTCCCAGCATCCACATCAGGTTGTTCACAGCCTCCAGTTACTCTAGCTCCAAGGAGAGCCAGTGCCTCTGGCCTCCACACACACCTGTAGTAACATGCACACACCCATACTCAGACCCACATCTGACATGCAATTGAAAGTAATAAAACAGATCCTTAACAAATGAGTCAGTGTTTCAAAAAATAATATACAGATAAAGTTTCTGACATGTTGCTATCTGTGGTAACGTATTTGACCAGTCAAATAACATTTTTAAGTTCTCATGGCCATGTAGCAAAGACTTAAAGAGATTATAATGTCGTTGCATTATGGGAAAATTATTATCAAGTTTAAAACAGTATATAAATGCATATGTTTCCAGTTTTAAAATGTATATCCTATTTAATAGAATGTTTGGTGGATTATTTTATCTTGAGCTTCTATTTTATTCCTTTTGTCTATGCACACATGTGTACGTGTGAGCGTTAGTATGGAAGCCATAGGTCAGCCTTAGATGGCATTCTTCCAGCATCGTCCACCTCGTTTTCAGATGCCTCTCACCAGCCTGGGGTTTCTCTTGTGGGCCAAGCTGTTGGGCTAGGGATCCACTTGTCTCATGTCTTCCACACTGGGGTTACAAGTTCATGCCGCCATGCCTACCTCTTGTATGTGCATTCTGGGGACTGAACTTGTCCTTTTTTTGTGTGGCAAATACTTTACTTAGTATCTCTCCAGCTACACTACTTTATTCTCTTTGTTTTAATAAAGCAAGCCTTCCGGTGTGGTACTATTTTTCTCATAAAAATTACTTGTTCTTATCAAAATTAATTGGCATGCAAGATGCAGGGGTTGTATTTTGTTTACCAGCTAAGGTACTATAAAGTTTGTCATTGGCATATATGAAAATGCAAGGAATGTTTCCCCAACATTGTAAATGGTGTTTCCTGTTACTGTCATATTTACTTGCTTTGTTCACTATTTACTTTTCTTCAACCATGTTAGTTTGAAATTAACATTGTACATGTCATCACTTCATAAATTGTAGTTCAGACCATGCACATGTAAAATAGCAATAATGGTGCTATTTTGTAGTTTTATATATGCTTTATATAAAACAGTAGGAAAAAATTATGAAATCCTGTCACATTCAAGTGCCAGTTCAACTACTGACCCCAGACCAGGCATCTCTTCAGATCATTCCTCTTAGCCATCGAGGACTCAACCTCACATCAGGATAATAAATACATAACTTCAGCATGACAAAAGACTACTGAGAGGCTGTGTAGACAAGGAGGCTGGCGATAAGGCAAACCCTGAGCTGGAACATTCATCTACAGAACAACTGTGATCCCGAGTCAACAACGCATTATGAATGCCTGGAGGGATGGTATTAGCTCGGACATCAGGGCAGGTATTTATTTTAAGGAATTAATGCTGAAAATATAAGGAGTGTATCATTTACCTTAAGAAAGAAGCTAGAGCAGTCCCGTGCATTTGTTTCCCTCCTGTGCTTGACGCAAGCTCATTTTGTAATAGGTAGTAGCTTAGGGCCATATGCCCACTAAGACTAAGTCGGGATGGAGCACTTTACAGAGTAAAGCACAAGGTTTTAGCTGTGTGACAGTGTGTAAAATCTCCACAGATGGTCTTCTACCCTACGTGGGGATCACTCTGAGTATCTACATTATATGCTGTTGGGTGAGCAAGCTGGATAATAATTAGAGCGGTGCTTGGGATAGAGTAACTCTCCAGTAAACATCCATTTCAACTGCTCACACCACATTATCATCAGTTGTCATGAAAAGTTCTTCATTATTTGGGCACACTCATTCATAGTCCATTCCTTCTTGTTTTAAAACAAGGCCTTCTATAGGACACAATGAAACCTATTATTTTGTATGATGACCTAAAAAATTAACCCAGGAAAGAAAAAAAGACCACACACACACACACACACACACACGCACACATGTATACACACAATTTACCTGTCTTACAACTTCTCTGCTCCTACTTATATTCCTCTTACCTCTCTCATCTTTGTGTATACTTTCACCATTTTTCCTGATTTTCTCATGGTTTCATTTTATTAATTCTTAAAGGTCCTTCCATCTCTTTGTAGAATATTCCCACTAATAAGTAACATCTCTGTATAGACACCTACAGTACACTTTTTGTACCTGTCACATGGTACTTTTCACTTTGTGTTTTATATTATACTACCTAACTTTATGATTATACTACATATTATTCATGAAACTATACATTGAGGCCATGGAGACAATGCTTTTACCATCTCTGTCTTATGCAGCTCCTAGCAGAATGTGCAATCCATTGAACAAAATGTCCTACACTACTATTTTAAACACAGGAAAAACAATGGGTATGAAGCATTTTTTTTTGTTTTAGATAAAAAACATACAAACAAAAAACCCTCCCAGGCAACTGGCCTAAGCAATGTTTCCTTTTCTGAATAGCTGAACACAGAGGCCCACTGCTGAGAGGCCTTTTCCTAAGAGAGGGGTTGATGCCTGAAACTGAGCGGAATTACTTTCAACAAGTGAAAACATGGCTTGAAAAAAAAACCAGAATTATAAAATAAGACTTGAAAGTATTAGGGCTCAGAACAGGATACCCCAAAGTCTCCTGGGGATGTAGAGCGCTCTACACTGCAGGAGTCTAGAAGGGCCAGGCAAGAGTCCCTTAACCTCCCCTCTTTCTTGTTCTGTCTTGAAGCAGGCCATCTGCTTTCCTCCTGAAGGTACTCCTGTGACAGGCACCCTGTCCCCTGGAGGAACGAAGGCCACAGCTATTACTATTAGTTCAGCACTTTTTCTCTAACTGCAGAGTCATTCCTTTTTTGCTGAACCTAAGCATCAAAACACAGCTTTCCTTGGGACTTTGGATCTTTATTTTTGAAGGTTCATTTGTCACATAAAACTTTTATTAAATAAATTAGCTTTGCTTTTATTATTATTTTTTCTTACTAACTGGTCCTTTGTAATAGGGGCATTATCCATAGCCCTTGTAATAGGATTAGAAAATTCTTCCTCTCTCTTCCCTTCAAAGGGAAACTAGGGGGTAGGGTGTTATTCTTAATTCTCAGTGTTTAGCTCTTAGAAGACTTTATCATTTTTCAGATTAGTTTTTCCAAATTTCCAACCACTCACTAGTGTGAACTCTTCTTATTGTTCTAAGGGATTTCAGCTTTCATTTGGACAATGAACTAGGAGAAGTAACTCTCAGAGCCTCAAAGAAAGAGATTTTTAAATGGCAAGTTTATTAACAAAATCATTTTCCTTTGTTTTTTCCTTTAAATGTACATGATAGTCACCACCACCTCCATACTGCCACCATGGTGTTCTTCACAATAAGAAATATTTATTTTAAGAATAATATTGACTAATTTGAATTTGGAAGATTAAAACAAACTAAATGTTTCTAAGGTGAAAGAATTTTTAAAGAGAAAATTTTCATTGAATACATGAACTACTTAGAAATACAAAAAATATCTATATACATATTTGAAGAATGTAGAGGCAAAGACAATATGATAGCCTTCATTTACTATCACTATTTTAAATGATTTTGATGTCATTGGGCGTACAAAAGAAATGTAGATAATAAATAGTTGAGTTAGGTTAATGCAATTTCCCCAGAGCTTTAACATGTCTATGAAATAAGGAAAGGAATAATACAAAATCAAGTTCAGTGTTCAAGGAACTTTGGAAGATAAGATGTGAGGGATTAAGTAGATTTTTTTTAATACCTGAAGTCCCAATTGTCATTATGAATCTCCAAGGATAACATAAACAAGAATTACTGTGGGCTTAAAAAATTTTTTTTTAAGTTAGGATCTTGTAACCTGGACTGTAAGTTCTCTGTAAAGATGAAGGCAACATTGAACTTGTCCTCTTGGCTCAGCATCCCTCTCTCCAGAGTGCTGGACCGTAATGAGCCCTTTACTCTCAACTCCTCTATCAGGAAGCACTGAAATACATGGAGCATATTTTTAAAATTCAATGCCTAAGTTCTCACAGTACTAGGCAATAGAATATTAAAATACCAAAGTATAGCATCATATATAATTAACAATTTATTTATGGAACCTGAAAAGCATAGGCTTGAGATGAAAGGGGTTTACCATTTAAAATGGGATGGTCCTAGATTATTGGACACTAATTGGTCTGTTGTTTAGATTTGATCACTCATTACACAAATACTCAGTTTTAACTTTCTTTATGTTAAAGCACTGTACCCAATATCAAGATAAAAGGCTTTAAGATGTCAATACATCTTTTCATTTGGGTTGCAATTTCACAGGCCTGTAAAAGCATTTTCATAAGAAAGCTAAAGGCTAACCAATATTACATATTAATAAATTATTCAGCCACAAAATCTTAAAGTAGTGGAAGACTAGTGTGAGAGAGAGGAAATAATTTCATCAGGGATGTGAGATGTGAACTTGACATAGAGGCATGATACTCAGTGTGGTGGTTTGAAAGAAGATATCTCCCACAGGCTCACAGCTCCCCTCCCATGCTCCTAGTGATATCACTATGAGATGTGGCCTCTTTGGAGTAGGTATGGCATTGTGGGAGAAAGTGAGTCACTGGGGGTAAGCTTTGAAGTCTGAGATGCTCAAGACAGGTTCAGCGTGACCCTCTCTTACTGCTGTCTGCTGATATGTATGTAGAATTTTTAATTACCTCTCTAGCACCATGTCTGCCTGTGTGCTACCACACATCCTACTATGATGACTAAATCTCTGAACTGTAAGCCAGCCCCAAGAAAATGCTTTCCTTCATAAGAGTTGCCATGGTCATGGTGTCTCTTCACAGCAATAGAAACCCTAATTAAGACACCCAGTTTAGTTTTATTTAAGCTCACAAAATATGTCTGAAATAAAACCAAACCAAACCCATGTTCAGGGTGTCAAGTTCATAGTAGAAAGGTTTTCTGGGATTGCTGTTAGAAACTAGATTCCAATCCTAGTTCTGAAAATCACCTGTCACCTAAAGCTTCAGTTTTCTTACTAAAAACCATATACTGTGAAAAGGAACTCCTACGGACGGCATGATAATGGAGTTATTTTTGCAGC
This sequence comes from Pachyuromys duprasi, assembly GCA_028658305.1. Lineage (NCBI taxonomy): Eukaryota > Metazoa > Chordata > Mammalia > Rodentia > Muridae > Pachyuromys > Pachyuromys duprasi. The sequence continues at coordinate 79,406,438 of CM053766.1, forward strand.
ATCTCCAGCCATATTCATCAAACCCAGCAAGATGTAGTGTGTCATATACAGTTGCTTTCAGTAAACATTTGTTCCACAAAGGACTGAATAAATGAATGAAGTTAGAGAGACCTAACTCTCCTCAGTCACTATCAAGCTGGGTGATCTGAAGAGAATCACCTAGTCACTTGTCACCCAGGCTTCTTATCTCTAAAGGAAGGGCTAGAAATTATCCTTAAGTCTCAAAACCTTATATCATTTTTGGTTAAATGAAAACAATTTCTGTAATGTTCTTTGGCCAACAGTCAGCACATACTTTTCATTACACAAATATTTTATAAATTACACAATTGGAGAGTGCCCAGTGGATATAAAGCATCGCAATTGAGTTAATAAAAAGCTATCAGTTGGACAGAAGAAGTAGCGGTCAATGTGTAGTTGTAACCTGGCACTTTTGGTTCAACAATGGTGTCTAAGTATCAGGCTAGAGGAAAACAGTCCTTAACTGATTATTCACAAGGACTTTAGATTATTATACCATTAAAAACATAAATAAGGAAAGCATAGAAGCTTGCCAATGCCTGCTAAGCCTCAAAGAACTAAAATATAATGAATGGAAACTTGGACATTTTATTCCAGTTGTAGGTATAGCTCAGCACTGGCCTGAAGAAGACGCGTTAATGATACTACCTTAGTCCATTTTCTATAGCTCTAACAAAATGTCACAGGTCAAGTAACTTACAAGCAATAGAAGTTCATTTGTTTGATGGTTCTGGAGGCTGAGAAGTCTGGGATGAAGAAGCCAAATCTGGCGAGGGTCTTTTGCTGCACCATTACATGTGAGAAAGCATCGCAACATGAGAGTACATGCCAGAGTGGGAAAGGGGGAACTCATGCTTTATACAGCTGCCCCTCCTGGAGCATAGGCTCCTTCCTGTAGTACTGATGTAAGTTTCTGCTCATAAGTGTCGGGGATACATTCAATCCCTAGTATCACTCACACATCTGTAAGTGGTTTCATATTCTGTTGGAAGTCAGCGAGAAGGCTGTATGTATGAAGGTGTTTGAGGTAGCACTTGAATTCTGAGGTATACTCATTCACATTGACATGAATATTAGGTGAAAAATGTTACACTATGGGCTTAATCCCTAGCATCGTAATGAAAAACAACAAGTATGTAACTAAATAAAAGAGAAAAACAATACAAGTGTCTGTTGGGTTTCTCTGTTGTCTTTGAAGGATTCTATGTTGTGGGAGGGAAGTTTCAGTAAACCACTAAGATGTGCAGATTATATAGTGAAAATGTGTTTGATTTTCAGACCATTAAGCTGTTGGCAGTATATCAACTAGTTAGGATCTGCTTTGATGAACTAACCTACACTATCTAGAAGGTGTGCTCAGTACTATTAAAATCATCAAGAAAATATATAAAATGGTGTTTTAATGGTGACCTAATTTTCGAGTGTGTGCATGGGGGCTGTGTGTGCATGTGCGCACGCAGGTGGACTCAGAAGACGTGTGCAGTTGCCTTTCTCTTCCTACCACATGGTCCCGGGGAACTGAACTAAGTTTTCCAGACTTGGCAGTAGGCACCTTTATTCACTTGCCAACCCTTCAATACCTTATTAAGGTTGTATTATCTGTATTAAAACAAGAGCTGTGTGCATAATTGTAATTTTTTTTAGCATTTGCAGACAGAAGTAGGCTCACTTCCAATCACAAAAGATAACCACTGCACAAGGCATTTATGAAAAAAGTGCTCTGAATATCACATTTTAAGTAATTGGAAATTGTATTGAAACATATTTAGATGAAACTAAAGTGTGACACAAACCATCTGTGAATAATATAGTTTGCATCTTTTAAAATTCTTTGGCTACATATTACACCTACTCTAACACAAAAATTACCAGATTATTCTAATAGTTCTAGTCTCCAAATCATTAAAAGTTTTGCCTGTCTTTAGTTGTCTTAGGGTTTCATTTCTATGAATAGACACCAAGACCACAGAAACTCTTATAAAACAAAACATTTAATTGGGGCTGGCTTCCAGTTCAGAGGTTTGGTCCATTATTGTCATGGTAGAAAGCAGGCAGACATGGTACTCAAGAAGGAGTTGAGATTTCTACATCTTGATCCATAGGCAGCAGAAGGAAACTGTGCCACAATGGGTGTAGCTTGAGTATATGAGACTTCAAAGACTTCCCGGACAGTGACACTCTTCCTCTAAGAAGGCCACACCTCCTAATAGTGCCACTCATATGGCCGAGCATTCAAACAAATGAGCCTGTGGTGGCCATTCCTATTCAACCACCACATTAGTATGTAGTATAGCATATATAACTTAAGAGTAGTACTTTGAAAAGTTTTATATGATATTTCATACAATACTTCCAGATGAAGCTCTAGTCTCACACTATTAAAAGGTAGAAATCTTTGATTTAACCTTTTTAATCTTTCTTCTTGGGTAACATATCACCAAATTTCGCTATTTCCTAATCCTTCAAACTTGACTTTCTTTTTGATTTTCATTGCCTACTTTATCTCTGGCATAAATTATAGACAGTGCCACTATCCTTATTCCTTGCAACAGTTAGAGAATGATAGCTCAGAACATGATGCTTCAAAATATACCTCAGCAACTGAGAAAATCCACCTAAGCAACATGTTGCCCTAACTTTTCCCAGTCTCTTTTTTCCAAAGAATAACCATAACAAGGTTATCCATGAACCATGCCTGAAAGAAGGTCACAAGACCCTCCTTCCAGGAAGGTCCTAACCTATATATGAGGGACAAAAAGAAGACTGAGCAAACAGCCTGGCTAAGCTACCTCTAGTTGGGCCACACTCCCACTGCTGTGCAATCAGACTTCTAGGTGAGAGCTGGCCCCTTGACGGTACTTAGGCACAAAAAATTGTGCAGTTTCCGCTTAGATCTTTGAGTCCCTATTTCTGAAAGCTATGCTGTCACATAAAACTCTTGTTAAATACATTTGTTATGGTTTTTTTTCCTTTTTAACTTATTTTGCTACAGTAGTATAAGCCTTGAACCCCACAACAGGTGATAAAAAATATCACTTTCTCTCTCTCAGAATGCTAAAGAACAAGAGGTGAATGAATTACTTATTGATTGTCTTTCAGGTTTCCCTATCCAGCCACCAACTCTCTGGGAAATTCATGTAAGATGTATTTTTCCATTTTTTTTCAGGGTGTAAATGTGATGGAATCATTTTTTAAAACATATGCTCAACCAGAATACATCTATTCACGGAAATATTTATATGTATTTGAAAACCAAGCTACATCTAAATTGGGGGTTTATGTTGAACAAAAATATAACTGCACACATTTGTAGAACATATAAGAGAAAATTCTTCAGCAAATCTTCTTTTAATGATGGGGTGGGTGGTACCCTTATGTACACAGACCACCTCCTGGTGGCTTCAAGGGCCATGCAAGGTGTTACAGTCTCAGTGAAGGCACAGTCCGCCCTTTCCTTCATATCGTTCTGAAACATGGATTTGACTATTCGGCTTTTCTTAAAGACAGAATTTCATATTTGATAAATGGCACTCCTTCAGACCGCTGAACTCATAAAAAGATGTTTATAAGGAGCAGAGAAAATCAGGGTACGAACTTATAGTTTAGAAGTCAGAAGAGACGTCTGAATATTTTGTAATGTATTTTGTATTGATATTATTAGCATCCAGCCTCAAACAAAAACATTGAAAATGTTGAGACAATGGGCACAGGTAAGTATCAGGTTTATCCCATATAATACTATCATTTTATTTTCTTTTGGGTATTTTAATAAGGTTTTTATTATTCTTAAAGAGCGGTTATCTTTTAGATTATACACAAGACTTTAGTAGATAAGATGTGATCACTTTACAAATGATCCAGGTACATGCAGAGGAGGAATGATTGGCACAGAACAGAATCACGGTGGCTGTGCTTGACGGTTGGGGCCGAGTGTTTATACACACGTGATCAGCATGCCATCTCTTCTTTTGTTATATTTAGGAATTTGAATATGAAAAAAATTTAAATCATGAGGGTAAAATTAAAGAGGACATTGAAAACATTTCATTGAGATGATTTCAAGCAGAAGTGACCCAGCATGAAGTACTTTACTAATTTGTTCCCTAAATGTTTTCATACCCAGCCTTGGTTTAATATCATGCTGGCTAAGTCAATATATTGGAGATAGAATCATGATCATTAATTTGCCAAGCACTTTATATTTTTCTTATGCAATGAACTGCATTCTCACTAGTAGAGCATCTAGCAGGGCAAATTATAGGACTCCAGTAACCATAAAGACAAGTTTCTAACTCTACCTCCATGGTGGTTTTGAACCTAGACTTGTAAAAACTCCATGCCATAGTGTTAAATGCTGATTTGGTCTAAGATGCTGTTTTCTGACTGGATCAACAGAAAACACTGCCCAACCTGCAGCAGCAGCTGCTGCTGCTGCACAGTCTGCTATATTTGCAGTGAGACAAGATTGGTAAAGGCTATAGAAGTTACTTAAGAAAGAACTTCACAGGGAGATGAAGCACAGAAAGGAAATGCCACTGAGAGTGGAATGTGGGGCAGATTCCTAAGGACATCACAGAGGAACAGCAAAGGCTGGGAGGAGTTGGGTCAGCAGGAAACAGGATGCTACATCTAAGAAACAGGAAAAAAGGATTCTTTTACTATTTCAGGAATAAAAGAAAGCTAAATGACACACTTTGCTCCTTCAGCAGGGAGAAAGGAAAAGCTGATGGCTCCTGAGAGTTAAAAAAAATGATGGTGCATCTGGTCATTTTAAAAAGCCATTGACATAAAGATGAAATAACAGGAGAATCACTATAACTTTGATGGGCAAGTGAAAAAAGAAGGATGCAAAAAGAAAAAATATGTATCAAAATTTATAATTTTATCGTGAGATTGATATGCAAAGCTACCTGACAAATTCATTATCCACAAATGATAGAATATTATGCAGCCAACAAAAACAGTGTTTTAAAGATTTTTAAATGACAAACGAAATTATTAATAATACAGCAAAAATCAGTGCAGAATCACATTTTTGTCTGGAATGGAATAAGCCAAATTGTTAACAGCAGTTATCGTTGATGGTGTTAGTGGAGATTTTTATATTCTTCATCTGTTGTGTTTGATAAGAATAGAAGATGACAGAAACCTGTCAGGTAGCTAGAACAGGAATTCCAGGCAGGAGCATCTCTGGCCAGGAAGATGGAAATGTTCCCATCAGACACATTGATTCCTGTCCTGGTTTTAGCTGAAGCCAGACATGCCAGTAGTGTTCCAGACCGAGGTCCAGAGAGTGCCAGAACCCCAGTCCAGCCACCATGATGGAAAGACACTTAGACACCAGACACGGCATGGATGAACCAGGTGGGCTGACCCCTCATCCCTGTTTCTGCCATAAGTCCTTTGTTCCAAGTTCATTCTCTGCTGTTGTGACAAGCACTACAACCAAAACAAATTTTGGGGAGGAAAGAGCTTATTTCAGTTTATGGCCCATCATTGAGGGAAGCCAGGGCAGGAACTCAGTCAAGAAAGAATTTATAATAGAAACCATGAGAAAATGCTTCTTGCTGGCTTCACAGCAGGGTCATGGTTAGCTAGTATCTTCTACAGCCCAGAATACCTGTCCAGACAGTCATACTGCCCCTAGTGGGCTGAGGCCTCATTAAGAAAGGCTCCCACAGACATGTACAGGCTAGTCTGATCTAGGAACCCCTCAACTGAGCACTCCCCACCCCATTCTCAAGTGATCGTCGACTGTGTGGAGTTGGCAGTTAAAATTATCTGGGGCATCCCGTAAAAATCTCCAGACTGTCAACTCTGTCACAACCCATTTCTTTGGACCAGTTCTTGCTGTACAGGAGCTCTTTCTGTTTTTGAAGCTTCCGCTCACAAACCCACAATAAACTTATTTCTAAAATACCACTTTCCCTGTGATCTGTGAAAGTCACTTTTCCAATCTGGTAGATGAAAACCTGGAGCTACTGTCTAACATGATCATCAGCTTCTGACACCATAATGACTGAGCTAAGTACTCCTGAGGTGAGAATCCCTTCACTGCATGTAAGAACCCCATTTTCCTCTGTTTCATAGTCATTTGTTAAAATTATTGTTATTTTTGTGTGTGTTCATGTTTGTGTGTTGTAGAGGAGATTTAATCCAGCAACAAGGCTGCTCTGTTGGGGGATCCTACCCAAAGACCTTCTAGGTCTATGTGATCCAGCTGGAAGGCAGACACATTCTGGATTACAGAATGATCTGGCTAGGATACAGACATACCCTTAGTATACACCCTCCCCCAAATGCAGGTAAGGTTAGTTTACAGAAGGAGGCAGCCATGTTTGAAAGTGATGTCTAATTAAGGGTCAGACAAAGTCTGAATCAGAGAAAGATTTGACATAATGAGACAGAGGCAAGATACATCCAACACTCATGTGAACAGGACAGAAAAAAGAAATTACTTAAGAGCAGTACAGGGAGAGAGAAGAGGTTTTTACTGAGAGTTTTTTCTTTTCTTTTCTTTAAATTTATTTTTATTGATTACAGTTTATTCATTTTTGTATCCCACCTGTAGCCCCCTCACACATTCCTTCCCAATCTCACCCTCCCTCCCTCTTCTTCTCCTATGTCCCTCCCCTAGTCCAATGATAGGGGAGGTCCTCCTCTACTTCCATCTGACCCTAGTCTATCAGGTCTCATCAGGACTGGCTTCATTGTCTTCCTCTGTGGACTGGTAAGGCTGCTCTTCCCTCAGGTGGAGTTGATCAAAGAGCCAGACCAAGAGAGATTTTTACAAAGAGTTTTTTTTTTTTACTGGGAAGTTTTAGGTTACAGGGAGAATAAGCTAGACACAGGTGAAGACAGAATGAGGCAGAGAATGAGAAGGATCCAAAAGATTAAAACATATTACCAGAATTAGTTTGAGACTAGACAGAAAAATTCAGTCAGAAGCCAAGAGAAGCCAGTTTAAATCAGTCATCTTGGAGAAGAGTTTGGGACAGAACAACTAAGTTGAATCAGCCAGTGAGAATTCAGAAAGAGCTAGAAAGGCTTGGGAATACTTCTCATCTCATCTCCATATCTGAGGAAGTAGAACCAACAGATGTAAATATTGAAAAACCAATGTGATTGAGAAAGCCCACCAACACTGCAGAAAGCAGAGGACGTCTGACAGAAACGTTGCAGAGGACAGGAGACATCTGACAGAAAGCCACGGAGGAGAAATTAGCCTGAGATCATCTCCACAGTTTAAGTTCTTTAAGTTCAACTGGAAGCCCAAAGAGACTTGGGAGCTACAGGAGCCTCTAAGAGAATGAATCACAGTAAGCCACCCCAACACATTATTTTAATTATATAGACAGACTTCTCCTGTATTAAAAAAATGGAAAGCTCCATTTTAGATCCCTTAAGAGCAAGGGTAGGCCTTGAGGGGATAGAAATGTCATTTGGAAAAGCCACCACAGTACTTACTGCAACTGTGACCACTGGAGTAACTCTTCCTTACTTTCAATTGTAATCTTTATATAGTTCTTTTCAAAAATATTGAAAAAATAACTGTATAACAAGAAAAAAATAGTTGTACAGCAAGAAAAATTAGCTATGATAGTACAAAGGCTTGACAGACAAAAGACAGAGGAAGTAAGAGAACAGGAAGTGCTTAATTGTGAACCTATGGTAAGGAACAAAATTGAGGATCAAGATGGCCCACTGAACTTATAGTGCTACCTCTTAATGAAATTGAGGAAAGGCGACCACCCTCACTAGCTTTCCCAGTTACCTGGGAACAAATGTCAGAAAATACTGAAAATTTATGAAATGAACAACTAGCCTGGAATCCTGTTAAAATACAAGATCTTAAACATCTTAAATGTTTAAGAGTAACTTATAGAACACACTCACCCTGTGTGAGAAAGATGTGACATACTGGGCTAAAGCTGGGTTATTCCTCAAGATGGAAAATATTTAGCAGCAGCTGTATTGAAATCTTGTTTTCAGTTATAACGGCTGACATGGTGGCAAGAAGAAGCCACAATTAAGAAAAATTGAAATACGTAAAGGTGTTAATACCATGAAGGATCAATTGTTAGGAGAAAGTCAATATACTGACTTAAAAAAGCAGTTGCCATTTGATGACTCTATTATTATACAATATACTTTCAGAGCTCTAAGAGCTACTTTAGTAGCTTTAAGAGACTGGGATAAGACAGAGGAACAAGGAGAAAGGTCTATGTCATTCACAGATTTTGTAAAGACACAGAGAGACTTCTACTGATTTCTTATAGAGATTAGCATCTACTATAAACAGGGCATTATCCAACCCAGTTGTGAGACAGGTATTAATTGAAACTTTAGTTTTCTTTTTTTTCTGGTTTATTTATTTATTTTAAAAAATATATGTATATATATTTATATTAATTACAGTTTGTTCACTTTGTATCCTGCTGTAGCTTCCTCCCTCATTCCCTCCCAATTACACCTTCCCTCCCTCTTCTCCCATGCCCCTCTCCAAGTCCACTGATAGGGGAGGTCCTCCTCTCTTTCCATCTGATCTTAGTTTATCAGATCTCATCAGGACTGGCTGCATTGTCCTCCTCTGTGGCCTGGCATAGCCGCTCCCCTCCTCAGGGGGAGGTGATCAAAGATCGAGCCACAGAGTTCATGTCAGAGAGAGTCCCTATTCCCATTACTAGGGAACTCACTTAGATATGAGCTGCCATGAGCTACATCTGAGCAGGGATTCTAGGTAACATCCATGAATGGTCCTTGGTTGGAATATCAGTCTCAACAAAGACTCCTGTGCCCAGATACTTTGGTATTGTTGCTCTCCTTGTGGTGCAAATGCACAGTGTAAAACAAAATCTTAGAACTTTAAAAAGCTTGATCAGCGCCCATGGATGAATAGATTGGAACTACTACTGATATTGACCCTAATGACTATATAATTGGACAAACAATAGCCAATAATCCTAGATATTAAAAGTCTGTTGTTTTAACTCTGAGAAATATTTGAAAGGGGTTTTAGGCAAGGCATTCCTAAAGACTTCTCTAGAAGTCCTCAGTATTCCAGGATTTGTCAAACATGTGGTATCAGCAAGAGATATGTGAGGTAATCCACTACCTATGGAAAACTCCCTTTGAGATAATCCTTTAAATATAGAAAGTTCACTAAGGGGGTTTGCTTGTACCCCAGCAACAAACAACACAAGCTAGGCATTTCCTTTCAGCAATCCCAGAGAAACTAGAGAAAACTAAATTAGGTATTGGAGAGCTAATGCATGCCACAGAAGAAAGCTCTGCCCTTGACAGCCATAAGTAAAAGTCTCACACTATCACTAAAAATTCAGTGCTATAAAATACCCACTAAGAGTTCATGGACCTTCCCCCCAAAGACAGTAGGAATGGTTTTAGGAAAAATTAGCATAACATCTCAAAGATTCATTGGACAACCAGGAATTATAGATGAAGACTTCAAGGGAAAGATTGAGATTATGGTTTATGTAAAGAAATAATGTGTAGTTTAAAGTGGGAGATAGGATTGTTCACCCTTTACTGTTTGTATATGTTAAAGGCAAAGCAGATCCAGTGTAAAGAACAGGCAGATATGGAAGTAATGGAAGACAGGTTTGCTTGTTTGTTTGCTTGTTTGTTTGACAATCTGCTATCAATGACCAGGGTCCAAAATTGAAAGTAAAATTAAATGGTATTGAAATTGAAGGTTTGGTGGACACAGTAGCTGATGTAAGTTATGAGAATCATGAAATCCACTTTAGCCCCTTCAGAAGGTACCTGCTGTTTGTAGGAATTGGAACATTATCCTAAGTAAAACAAAATATAAGACAAATTAAACATGTGGAACCCAAAGGTCAAATAGGAAGATCAAAAGCCTTATGTGGCAGATACAGCTATAAACCTATAGGGATGAGATCTACTACAACAATTGGGAGGTCAGTACCTATTTTAACTGACACTGTATATTGACGTCTTATGGAATATGGCTTGATTGTTTGGGTGTTTAAATGGGTAAGAAGCCTAGCTCCCTGGCATGGAACCAGAAATGGAATTCGAGTGCCTAAGTGTTTACTTTAAAAAGGGAAGAAATGCTACCTCTCAAAATGTGTAGATTCATAAAGATCTAATTGTACTTTGATAAATAGAAAGGGAGAATAAGATTAGCTGAAAGACACTGGATTGTAGGGGAAAAACCTACTGAATTAGGCCAACCTATATACTTTAAAGATGTTTAAACATCAGAATAAAATCAGGGAATGGGTTGCCTTAAGAAAGAGGTTTTGCCTATATTTCCACATGTGATGAAAGACTACGGGTTCCATCAAAATTGATCTGAGTAAGGGAAGCTTCCACATGAAAGGCCCAACTCACGCAAGGAAGAGATGTAGAAAGACTGCAGTTCAGATACTGAAGAAAACTGATCCCTCCTGCATGGCAGCAGCTCAACCACATGGCTAAAAAGGGACAGATCATTATTCAGACTCTCAGACTGGAAAACCTTGATGCTGAAGTGGACATCTGCTGATGAACAAATAATCAGGGCTGTGGTTATGAAGGATCATATCATCAGTGGATCTTCATAGGGACATTCAGACTGTTAAGTTTATGGGATTGATAATTGTCTTCTGTTTTAGTTTAAACAGAAAGCGGGAAAGTGTATACATGTATGTTTCGGTACGCATGTATGCATGTGTATGTGCCCATGTGTATGTAGAGGCCACAGATCAATGTTGGACATTTTCTTTCCTTCATCTGTCTCCACAACATTATTTTTAAAAGACAGTGTCTCCTACTGAGCCTGGAGTTCACTGACTGTCTAGACTAATTGGCCAGCAAGCTGTAGGGATTCTCCAGTCTGTGTATTGCAGGTGCATGTCACCACACCAACATTTTACTTGACCATTGGGGATCCAAATTGAGGTCATTATTATTCTGATTTACAAACTGAGCCATCTTCCCAAACTCAGTTGTTAGATATTGCACAATGTAAATAACTTACATAGTCAGACATAGTAATAATAATTAAGAAAAACAAACGTAAAGTGTAACTCTTAAATCTCTAACAGTTCAGTGCTAATTATCTCGTTTAAATAAGCTTTATTAATGTTACCAATGACTATCACTTTGATAAGTCCAATGAGTTCTTTTGCTTTTAATTTCTGGATTATGACTTATCAGCTATTCCAAGTTAAAATCCTCTGCTCATCTGGCTTGACTCTTCTAATTTAATCAGGCCTTAGTTATTACCCGGATGATGATTATTATGTATGGATATAAAATGTTCCTCATAGGCTCATGTGTTTGAACACTTCATCCCCAGGTAGTTGTGCTTTTAGAAGAGGCTATGGGCCTAGCCGGAGGAAGTGTGTTATTGAGTGGTCGGCTTTCAGGGCCTGTGACTCAGGTCTCTCTCTGTTTCCTAGTGGGCAGCCTAGATTCTAACAAGCCATGCCATAAGCTCCAACCACCAAAACCATGAGGGACTCTGAGGCAATACAGCCATGTTTCCTCTACTACGATGGACTCTATCCTTTTTTTCCTTTTAATTGCTTCTTGTCAGCTATTCAGTCATAACTAAAAGAAAAGTAACAGGTGTCGCTACAGCCTTGGCAATGACCATGGTAGGGTCTTCACCATTAGGCATTCTACGGACTATCACTAAAGTGTAAGTGCTCTCCTGAAAAGCAAGCAATGGCTGCTTTGCAAGGGGCTTACTTTACAGGGCTGACTTTCTAGGTCCTCTCTGGACCACTTACTCCCAAGAACTCTATGGTATACTTTTTGATCTTTCCTCAGTCAGTGGTGATAGGCAGAGTAGTGCTCTCCAAAGATATCTATTCCCTAGTTTAGGGAACAGGACTATGCTGCTTTATAAGACAAACATTCCATTGCGGACATGGTTAAGGCTGAGACCTCTGAGATGAGGAGATTATTTTGGATCACAAGGATGGCAGGACGATCCATGCTGCTGCTGTTTTTGTCCCCTGCAGTCCCAGCATACCATTAGCACTTAAATATTATAAATATCTGTGAGGCTGAAGAAATATTGTGTGCGAGTGTCTGCGAGTGTGTGTGTGAGTGTCTGAGTATGTGTGACTGTGTACGTGTGTGTGAGTATGAGTGCGGGTGCTCTGTGACTAAGTGGGAAGGCTAGCGATCGCTGCAGCAGTTGTAGTAAGCATTACAGGAACATAACCTAGACATCAGCTTCTAGAAGAACGAAAATTTTGGCAATAGTAAAAAGTATGTGAAGGTACAATGGTTAAATTAATTAAAAGTCAATTATGAGGTCAACGTGCTTCTGGCACTGCTCTCTCATGCTGGACTCTTCCAGTTCGCTACAGCTTTGGGTGTGAACCCACTACTTGCACAGTCTGCATTAGATGTGCCCCCATACCATAGAACATCAGTGAAGACTGCTTAACACATCTCAGTTCAGATTTGAGACCAATGCATGTTTTGAACTGTAGCAGTTATGTGCAGAGAGTTTTCTGCTCTTAAAGAAACATAATGGCTTAATCAGAGAAAACAAACACTTTTAATGTTTTTCTACTATTATTCTTCAGCATGTAAAAATTGAAGAATATGTGCTTAAACCATATTGTGTAAGAATGTTTGATTTTTAAAAAATCATTTGAGTTGCTGATATGAGTCTCATGAAAAAAAAATCCTCAAATGAATTTTGGCTTGAGATTAAGACAGAATTTCCAAAAATTTCTGACAAGGCTCTAAATATACTTCTGCCATTTTATACTATGTACTTATGTAAAGTAGAGTTCTTGGCACTCGTGATTATAAAATCAAAACATTGATCAACTCTAAAAAACCACTGAAGATGCTCTATGTCCTGCAGCCTCAGATATTCCATCAATGCTCTGTGCCCTGTGTAAGAATAAACAAGTACATCCATCTCATTAGTATGCAAATTTACCTTTTATCAATAACAAATGGTAATATCACACCAAGCATTGTTTAAGGGACATTTCTTTATAACTTGTTATCAGTAAAAATTTTACTTGTATACCTATTTTATATACTTGTGTACTTGAAGTCACATGAAAATTGCTCAAACGGAAGGCATGATGAAAAGATTAGAAGCTCTGGGTTAGATCTGGTGTTACCTCTTTTTCAGCTTGTTTAAATTCAGGGAAATGGCTGAAGAATATGAAGACATAATCTTACTACCTAAAAAGTTCCACAAACAGACATCTTTCCCTTTTCTTTTCTTGGTCAACTCTAAGCATTCATGTATTCACAAGGACTTGTTGCCTATCTGAAACGATGCTCCCCAGAAGGTACAGTCAACTGAAGAAGTGGTATCTACGGAGGTCAGGACTTTTAACAGCCAAGGAAGCTGTTCCATGGCTCCTGATCTCCACTGGGTTTGGAACTTAGTCACAGGAGACCATTTAGTTGTACTCAGGAGGCTGAGTTTGAGGTCAACCTGAGATATGCATAAAGACCCAATATCAAAAATCAAACAAACACAAGGATATAAAAAACTCCCTGACCATCAGGCTCCAAATGAACATACTAAATTTGATGCATAGTCATAATGATTGTGTTGGATTTACAATTACCATGAAAACCCACCTCTGGATATGTCTATAAGGGTGTTTTCAGAAAGACTTAGCAGGAGAGAGAAGAACCACCCTAATGTGGGCAGCCCCACCCTATGGGCTGGGGACCCAAAGGGCATAAAGAAAAAAGAAAGCAGAGAATCAACAATTGTGTCAATTTGCTTCTTGTGGATGCAGTGTGACGTCTACTTTACATTCCTGCCACGAGGGACTCTCCCTCAAGCTGGAAGCCAAAATAAATGATTCCTCTTCAAGTTGCTTCATGTGTTGTTTTCATGGCCATGAGAAAAATAATACAATCATGTGCTGTTCTGAAATATCTGAGTCCCCACCAGACTCTCAGAAGAACCTGCAGCTTACCAGAAGTTAGGTATCACTCATTGAGAAAGTTAGAGGGTGGCAGACTCTGTGTGCATTCCATTTGGGGAGACACCTAACTGGAAGCTGAGTCACGGTGCTGGTGCTCCGCGGAGGGAGAATGTTGTAAGATGTGAGAAGGGAAGGTTAATTGCTGCATGTGGTGAGCTAGGCCTGCTGCAAAGGCAATATGAGGAGGCTTTGTTAGGCAGCAGAGAAGGGAAGAAAGAATCACTGGAAATGGGTAAGAGAGGAAGCTGGGAAAGAGATTACATAGCATTCAGTCAGTCACTCTAATAATTGTGAGTTTTATTCTGATTATGACAGGAAAATGTTATTGGCTAAACAAGATTGTTGGGTGCCAGAGTAGGAATTCAAAGTTCATGAGGACACAAGGCTGTCTCTGACAAATGTTATTTCCCAATAGAAAAAGAAAACCCTAGAAACTTAAAATTCAGATAAGTATCCCACGAATGCTAAATAAATACTCTTAGCTCACTAGTCAGTAGATGTATTTGAAAATGATTAATAAGGAATGTACTGTGCTATTATTCAAGCTATCATGAGGGATATTGATTTAGTTCTTTCTGGAGAAGCTGAATAAATTTATTATACTTTCCAGAGACTTAGCCCTTAGAGAGTTACTTTAATGCGATTCCAATATACTCCTGTCTTACTAAGCTAACCTTTGAGGTATGCAAGAGTTTGTATGTTAAATCTCTCTTTCTCTGACTCTCTCTCTCACACACACATACACACACACACCCTTATCTCTATTGATGCAAAGAAGACCGAATAATAAATATTCTTTCTTGGCAGTGTTCACAATAACAAAATACAAGAAATCAAAAGTCAAATTACATGAGATCTTTGATAAGGAGAGGATGATGGGAAGGTTTAGCCTTTAGGTCATGCTGTGTGTATGTGGCAGGGAAATTGAACTAAGGCTCTCACATATGGGAAACTCCCACTACTGAGCTACAACCCCAGCCCTATGCTCAAGTTATTAATTTCTGTCTGAAGAAAATAAAAGGGTTTAATTTTCTAATAATTGAATAAGCAGGTACTTATTAAGGACTATTATACACAATAAACACTGCTAAGAGGTATAGAAAGGCTGTAAACTTTGGACTTCATTTATTTTTTTATTCATTTATTTGACCAACAATCCATCAAATACCATGTATGAGGTACTACATTTAGACAAAGAGAATAAAAACCAATTTATAGTCTAATAAGGATTAGAATAAAAGCAGATTTTCCTAATTTTAAATAAAAAGATTAGATTTTTTTTTCATTTTTAAAAGGCAGTTTGTCATGTCTTCCAGGCTGTTTTCAAAATTGTTATGTAGCTCAGGATGACCTTGAGCTTCTGATCCACTAGCCTCCACCCTCTGAATGTTGGAATTTCAGGCAAGCACCACCATGCCCAGTTTTGTGTGGTGCTGCGTACTGAACCCAGGGCCTCTGGAATGCTAGGTAAGCACTTTACAAGCTGAGCTACATGCCCAGCTCAAGATCAGCATATTTTTTTCACATGATCACTGTCGATTTTTAATCTCTAGCCTATGTTGGGATTTATTCTCCTCTCTTGACTTTGGGTTTGCTTGTAGTCAGTAGGACTGATGGAATAGATGGATGAGTTACTAATTAAATGGATAGATGATTGAGCGTCTTTAGTGCCTTTTGGGAAGTGCTATGGAGCTTGCTCCAGTAACCTGCCTTCTGTAGCCTTTGTGATTGTATGTATTGGCTACTTCATGAAAATCCCTTTTCTCTGTAAAGAGAGAAAGCGTATGCAACTGAAGGAATGGTTAGTTCTTACAGGAAAGGCCAATGTTCTCTCTGAAGATTCTACATTTCCACCTATTGAAAGAAACTGGCAATAGATTGGCAGGAGAAAAGCTATGACAAATATATTTGATGACAGTTTCACATGATACAGGAGTCTTCAGACTGCAGGCCCAAAGACCCAGGGTGAGTACCCATGCAGAAATATGATTGGACAAAAGAATATAAGTGAATGAAAATAGTTGTGAGGGATAACCTAGAATGGCCTGTCCATTTAGTCTTCTTTGCTTTTCAAGATACAGCATTTCTTCCTGCATATTTTTCCTAGAAAATAGAGGTCTTATGAAGCACTATTGATCAAGGATGATTTTTACAGCCAACTCTTACATAGAAGCAAGGAGGAAGAAAGTAATAGTTTCAGGTTTTGTATATGGCTTTGGGGAAAACAGGTGCTAGGTTTTATGTTCCACTTTGAAGAATAATAATTCTAGTCTCTCTGGCTTGCCACAGGAGAGCTTAAGGGGTGAGAGACGGGCAGGCTATGGAGGCCACAGAGAAACTTCACTCCTAGGCTGTTTTTTGGGGCTTGGTTACCATTTTCTTAGCTCTGTCACAGTCATTTCAGTCTTTGGACACTGGGCAGTTAAGTTTCATGTTGCCTCTACAATTTAGAAACATCTATTCTGTATGAAAGCCTAACTGAGAAAAACTTCTTGTCCTTGTTATATTAAGATGACAATGGAAAAGCAATAATATCTCTAGCCCCAGACAGTTTCGAACTATAAAATGCCCACACTACTGATATAATTTGTTTATGTATTTTGTCATCAGTTACCTGCCATTGTTTGTTAAACATCTCCCAAACTAGGAGGATTAAAACAATGAACATTTTTGTTCCTCTTTGTATTAGTATTGCAAAATGGCCAGACTCTGCCAAAGAGTGCTGCTGGTCTGGCTGGGGTCACTGTTGTGGATATATTTAGCTGTGGTAACTCAGGATACAGAGGCCTGCCCTTCTCTCTCTTCCTATAGGCTCAGATTCTCTCTCTCCATGTGTCTTATGTTCTTTCCAAATTGTCCCTCGAAGATGGAGGAGCTTCCTCACATGATCTGTCAGGGGTCTCAGAAATCCCAGGGATTGAGCCCCAGAACTGAAACTAGCACTTCCATCCCATTCTTTTGGCAGAAGGGAATCATCTGGCCAGTTTGATCAAGGTGCAGGAATGCTACAAGAATGCATAGTGAGAAAGTCTCCATCTGGTCGCCAGCATAATCACTTAAGATAACTTAAGCACTGCCTTGCTTAACTTGTAAACAATCAGGTGGACAGAGAACCTGGGAAGATAGGAGAAGTTCCTCAGCAATAAGAAGCCCTGGTCCTCAGGACCAGGACCCATGGACTTTGCAGTTCATGACCCTACCAGTGCATTATGCCTGGAAATCACCTTGCCCTGATTATCAACCTCTTTTTAGAACAGTCTACCCCCTCTTATCCATATTCAGTGAGGTCGTGCCTCACTGACATGGCTCTGGGGTCACCTCCGGGAGGAGACCTTGACAGATCATCACAGGTTCAGTTAAGCCCTTGCTTGTGAGCTTCTAGAATGTACTCTATGTTTGTCTGTTTCTCAAGAGTTACCACATTGTATTAAAATGTTTGGGAGTTTGCTTCATGGGTTTGCTTTTCTAGCTGGATTCTTTAGAACCTGAAGGCGAGAGTCAAGTCTGACTTTTGTGGTCCTGTCATTCTTATATACTAAGTAAAAAAAATATGTTAATATGGAGGTAAAATAGTAGAAATGTGTCTTCTGTATTCTGATATCACTATATTACCTATAATTACCAAAGGAACATATTAATATTTCAATAAATATTAAATGGTTGTTGGATACAGAAATTTATTGCTCTTAGACACTACATGTAAGTATAAACCCTGATTTTAGTGACCCAGTAAAATCTTCAGCAAGCTTCATAAAGATTTCAATTCCTAGCTGGGAAAGAAGCAATATGCCTTAGGCATAACTTTTCAAGTAATATCAATGTTTAATAGCATAAACCTTTTGGGCAGGGGTATATAGCTAAAAATAAATCTGTATTCTTTTGAAAGTGCTGGCTAAAATTCTGCAGGCATGTATTCATGCTACCCACACAAAAGTGTTCTCTTGCCTCTACAAAATAAAATGAAACATATAGGAAACAGAAATGTTTTTCTAAGTATGACAACTCTAGGCTGCAGCTGAAACAAGAGACGACATAAATCAATAGGTCTCCAAGGCAAATGTCAAGAATGATTTTGAGGTGAGCAAAATCTAGTATCTACTCTAAAAACATACTTCCTTCTTATAGTCATGTTCTGTCTTATGCTTGATGGAAAATGATTCATGCACCATAGTGTCTGTCACTTGGAAACTCCCAAACAAACAACAGGGTTACTATTCAAGCACATGTGTGTATTTTTAGGTGTTTTATTTCCTTTACATGCTTTATGTGGAGCTGTGGGTCTGTCTTTAACAATGTTTGCTCTAAAATTTGAAATCAAGGATGCTAAAGCATGATCTTCTGAAGATTCAATAGGATATCCAAAGGCCACAGAATATCACAACTGTCTTCTGCAGCTACCATTTTGTTCCTGATTTAGAGAAGCTCTGACATCTTGTAGGAGGTAAAGAGTGGATTTGTATATGTGGGTTTGCAATGCTGTTCACATGTGTCTCCAAAGGAGTTGACAGGCCTCCCCACAGTGAGAAGACTCCTCGCCCATACCGTATCAGTGGAGAGAGCAACAGAAAGTCCTCTCTAGGTATGTGCTGTCTCCTCAAAGACGCCTTGATCATCTAGCTCTCGTGCTCAGGTTGTCTTCAGAACGTCATCATTTAGTTTTTGGCTTACTGCCTGTGGCTGGATGAAGCTTAGCCCCTGAGTCCTGGCTTCTGGAGTATTAATTCATGGAAAAGTAAAATAGGAGTAAAAAGGACACAGCCTATTTTCTTAAATTATTTGTCTTTCAGATTCCTCATCCAT
This sequence comes from Pachyuromys duprasi, assembly GCA_028658305.1. Taxonomy (NCBI): domain Eukaryota; kingdom Metazoa; phylum Chordata; class Mammalia; order Rodentia; family Muridae; genus Pachyuromys; species Pachyuromys duprasi. Next base: position 79,425,214 of record CM053766.1, read on the forward strand.
CATTTAAAGGAGTTAAGTTTGATGGGAAGGCCTTCAAGCTGGATAAAATACTACCTCATGTGAATCTGACTCTTAGGGAACTGTGTCCCTTATTTTATAAAATGAGTAATTTAATAGACACTCTGTATGTCTCTGTCCCTTTGTCCTGTTCTGCACCTTTCTCTCTCTTTCTCTTTCTCTCTCTCTCTCTGTGTGAGAGAGATAGAGACAGAAAGACAGAGATAGAGAGATTTGCCTGCTTGTTACTAAGGAGTATCCTAATAAACAAAGAAGCTCCAATTACTAAGTTCTGTTCTTTTAGGTGACCCATCAGCCTTTTGTCACTTCCCCAGAGTCATCTGGGTACCCCAGGACTTTCAAGGACCATTTATGTAGCTGACATGCCTGTAATTCTAATTTCCAAAATAAAATTGCTTTGTCTGTGGAAATTTATCTAACAATAACAAAATAAAACTGTAATTATTGATAGTATGGAACATTTACTATCCATGGTATAGTTCTTTAAGTAAACACAGTAGGCAAACATTTTCTTGGAATCCTATGAAGTAGGCATTTACTGTTCTCATTTTTAAGCTTAAGGCCAGAAAAAGAGCCTTGCTGGGTTCACATTCCTGGTTAGAGTGTTAGTGGCGAAGCCATGTCCCGGCCACTCTGAATAAAAAGTCTACGTCTATACTACCTGATCTCATCAGGGTATAAAGTCTGTTTTGTTTCTTGTAAATAATCAGTTTAAAATTCTATGTCCTCCATATTCTCCTTAAATCTTGAGCATCATCAGAGAGTGAAGAGTTCCCCGAGCTCCTAACTGACCATGGCGTATACCTATGGAAACTGGTTGTGATGACTTCTGTCAGTATTCACGTCATTTGGGTACCCATCCTGTTCTCAGCTTAATCTTTAATCTCCTTGAGGATGATAAATTTTTAAGTTCCTTCTCTCATTTCAGGTTCTTGACGTTCAGTGACCACCCAGAACCATCTGACTGAAATAAGACCCCTCGTGAAACAAGATGTTTCGAAGGGCAGGATCTCATCTTAGCCTGGGGAAGAACCCTCAGTGCTGCCTGCCAGCTGACCCACTGATGTTTCTTGTCTTTGAATTCTTTAGTGGTGTGAAGTATGAGTACAAAGTGGGGCAGGTGACATCCACTGGAGGGCAAGCTATGCTAATTTTTGTTGACTGGCCCATGGAAGTGGTAACGAGGCAGAATTTCTGCCTTTGGCCAGAACAGACCTGGGGCACTTCTGCCTTGTTATTCATCTATCCCCTGGGGGATTAGCAAGCCAGGCAGGCAGTTTCTTTCTTACCAGGCAAACCCCAAGCCTCTTGGTGAAGTGACAAGAAATATGCACCCCAGTGCACATTTTTCCAAGAAGGCCCAAGGCGCAGTGCTAGCTCCCTCTGTGACTTCCACGCAATCTAGTCTGCCATAAAGAACAATTCAGAGTATTGTGCTACAGGGAAAAGCAAGTAAACAGAAAAAAAAATCCATTTTGCATATTGATTTTGTCTAACATGGCATTTGTACACATGAGTGACCACAGTTCTTACAGACCACTGTCAGGCTAATTCGTCCACAATACTGCCTGATCATGACATTCCCCTGCCCCTAAACCCAAGCCAGCTTTATCTCCTGAGACAGCTAGACTTCAAATTAAAGGTTCACTATTCTGTGGCAAATTTTCATTTTCATGTTTTCCTATTTTCTCAGAATAAGACGTTTTTCAACAAACAGTCTCATATACTTGTTCAGTACATTCCCATGCCTTGGAAAGCATTGACTTTTCTTCACTTGTAAATCAAAATTCTCTATGGTTCAAGTTGCAGTAGCTGATTTGTTCCCCACAAAACTTACTCTGACCTTGCCTGTTGGCAGAATACACTCTTCGGAGCTTTAACACTGCTTTTCTCAAGGTATAAATATATTTTCTTTCTAGTGTTGTTTATGTCTACTTAATCTGTAGGGCCTAGCATGTAACATTTAATAAATGCTTATTGAGTTAATATTAATATATATATATATATACATATATGCATTATATATACTTGCTTTTTTGAGGCAGGGTTTTTCTGTGTAGCCTTGGCTGTCCTGAACTCACTTTGTAGTTCAGGCTGGCCTCAAACTCACAGAGATCCACCTGCCTCTGCCTCAATATTACTGTTTATTTAATGAAGCCTTTCCATTAGTTGTACTTTTGGAAACAAAACATAAAATGTACATGAATTTATTATTTTGGGGGGTCAGAGACAAGCTGAAGTCACTGCCGTGCCTGCAGGGCCCATAGCTTCATGTGTATACCCTGAGAGTTTCCTGCTGTAGACACCCAACACTGAATGCTATCACTGTTCTCTGCTTGCTGAAAGGCTAATGCTTCTAAACCATCTCACATTCAGAAACCCAGTTTCTGGAAATAGAATCAGTCTGCTTTCCGTCTCAGTTTGTGTACTACCACTGTGATAAAACACTCAGCAAATCCGATTTGGGGAGGTCAGGGTTTATTTCATTTTTTTCTGCTTTTGGTCTACTGTGAAAGGAGCTCAGGACAGGAACTGAAGAGAGGAACCTGAAGGCAGGAACTGGAGCATCCCAACTTACTGTTTTGCTGCCCATGGCTTGCTCAGCCTCTTATCTTATTCTGCCCAGGAGTGAGTTGGCTCCTCCCACATCAATCCTTAATCAAAAACATACCCTACAGACTCATCTACAGCCCAATTTGATGGAAGCATTTTCTCAATTGAAGTTCTTTCTCAGATGAGTCTAGCTTGTGACATGTTAATAAAATGAAACACAAACAAAAACCCCAACACAACCATACTTAGAGAAAATAGAACACACTTAAAGATCCAGTCCCTTGGCCACAGTTAAATTTAGGGGGAACACTAGGTAGGATTCACACCCAGGTTTATATGGTTTCAAATCTAGAGTCTTCAGATTGTGGGTGTTTTGTTTTTGTTTTTCACCAACACTTCACATTTTTCTTTGAATGGCAGCCATAGTAGAAGTTTGTACTATTTTTTGTTATTATATGACTTTCGCCCCCCCCCCCCAAAGCATCACAAAAAGCTAGTTATACCTGCCAGTGGCCTGCTTCGTTCTAATAGGATCTTGGAGGCTAAGGCTTCATTTCAGTGCCTTCCAGGCCAACTACTCTTTACCAGCCCAGAGCACTCTGATTTGGAAGCCTGGCAGTTGCCCATTTTTGTGGCTCCTTTGTACTACTTTCTCTGTCTAGCTTTCTGTGATACAATTCTTCCCTAACACTGTCTCAGAGGCCGGTAAACCACAGATCTGGCTATCATTACAAAGAGCAACATTTAGGAAGAGAAGAGACTTCACCAGTGACTTGTTAGCTGGAAATTGTACATAGCCTCATCAAGTGTAGATTCCCTTTAAGTACTATGAAGAGAAACATTTCCAGGTTTTGAGGAGACCCATGATGCATGTGGGTGGGCAGGAGAGGGACTCTTTGAATTAAGGAAAGCAGCTTACTACAAACAGCAAACGCTCACTCTGAGTGCAGATGATACCAAACAGCATCTTATCAATTCTAAGGTGTAGTTCACTCATACTTTAACATCTCTGTAGGTGAAATGTGGCTTACAACTGACAGCTGTCCAACGATTGTAGCAAAACAACAGTCATCATAGTCATTAGGGCCTATGGTGATTAACTTCAATTGTCAACTTGATGCGATTTAGAATCACCCAGGAGATCTTCTAATTGTGCCAGGAGGAAATGATCTTGTCTAGGCTGAGGTTGGAAAGCCTGCCCACTCTAAGTGGCACCATTCCCTAGGCTGGGCTCCTGAACTATATAAAAAGAGAAAATGAGCTGAGTACAGTCATTAACCACCGTCTGCTTCCTGTTTGAAAATGCAATGTGATCGGCTGCTTCAAACTCCTGTTGACTTGATGCCCCCATTATGATGGACTATGCCCTTGAACTGTGGGCCAGAATAAACCCTTTCTCCCTAAAGTTGCTTTTCTCAGTATATTTTATCACAGCACCTGGAAAATAAGCCAAACACAGCTTTCACTCATCTAAGTATCAAATACGCCAGCAGAAAACATTACAAAGTGAGCAGAAATGGGAGCAGGATGCTTGTGCATAACTGCAAAGTGATCAGCCTGGGCTCTATGAACAGAGTCAATGCAGACTATTCAGAAGACTCAGGAAGTTCGGTGGAGTTCTGAAGTACTTGAAACTCCCTGTCAATCTCCTTTAAAGAAGTATGGTTTGACACAACATTCTGCATCACAGAATTTCATAACTGGACTGCTGTAATAGAATGTTGGGGTACAAATAGTGGTTTAGTCTATATCTCCTATCTTCCTTTGCAGCTTGGTGTGACCATGTGACTAAGTTTTAGCCAATGGTTTGTTAGTAGAGTGAAATAAAACTCTGAGCATCATGGTTTAAACAATTCCCTAAAGTGTATATGGTAAAGGCTTGGTCCCCAGTTGATGGTACCACCAGAAAGGGGTGGAAACTCAGAGGAAGAACATCATTAGGAGTGTGCCAGGTCAAGAAGGATGGTTTGTGACCTTGGCTTCCCCGCTTTCTCCATTCCTGACCACCATGAGCTGAGAAGCTGCAAACTCTCACACAGTCCTGACCACAGCCCCCAAGAAGTGGAGTGACCTGACCACAGACTGAATTCAGCCTCTTATCCTGAGAGTTGAAATAAGCCCGATCTCTGCTATCGCAGGTAAATTCTGTCACAGCAGTAGAATGCTGCCTCAAACACTGGCTGTGGGCTCTAGATGTCTATTATCAGGAAGGCTGATGTGGGGGAGAAACTGCAGACACATTCTTGCATCAAAGATAGGAGCCTTGTTTTAAAGGTAGCAGGATGACAGACAGAAGCCACAGGGCCATGATAACCTTGACGTCATCATGCCAGCCTTTAATGGCTGACTCCGACTCTCATGTGAGCGAGTGGTTAATCCATTTAGCCACCACTTTATTTCCTTCTGCAGTCACAATCATGTCTTTCTTGGTTTCATCTATCTCAGTCTCTCCTGCCCTAAACAACATGACTTAACTGCAGGTGCACATGTGCCAGTCTTGCAAGAAAGCTTTCTTGATCTGCATTCCCGGCTCCTTACTCCGAGGACCTGCTGTGTTTTCTTGCAATCTACAGTCTTTCTATCTTGGGTGAAGGAAGTCTCGCTTTCAAATTGTACTTCTATAAAGGACATTTTTTTTCTTTTCCAAAATCTCATTCCTGTTCATTTCAAACTTCCTAACTACAATCTTCAGCTTCCTTAGGTTAGACTCAGTGCTAATTGTATCCTCTATCAGCCTCTTTTTCTCTCTCTGCCTGTGTGACTCTTTTGCTCATCATGCTTCATTAGTTAAGTCAAATGGCAGCTTTTCTCATAGCCCCAGAAAATAGACTAGGCCTAACCTCTTCTACTTTTCTCTGAGCTCTTTAGCTGGGGATGTCTGATGCGAACTAATTCTCACAAACTGTGGAACCCTTATTATGCAAGTTTTCCCATTTTACACATTTATCAATCCTTAAAACCACTCTGAAAAAAAAGGGTTGTATTATTCTTATACTGAGACTCAGAATGGATAAAATGTCTTCTCCAGGAGGATTTACCCAGTTAATTATAGAGATCTTCAAACAGAAGGCAATCTGCATTAGGCTCGGTGGTGGATGCCTATCATCCCAACACTCTGGAGGCCAAGACATGAGGATCTAGTTTGCAAGGCCACCCTGGGCTATATAGAAGGACCCCATCTGTAACACAGGGATGAGAAAACAGCACAGTAAGTACAGCAACACAAGGGACAGGGCCCTGGGTTTAACCCCTCATACCACAAGCACAGGAACCCCAAACCCTAGCCAGCATTCTTCCTACTGCAGACACTGTTCTTCAAGCCAAAAATTAAGACAAAGATCGGGGCTCCTGAAAAAGAACATTTATTTGGGACATCTCGGTACAGAATGGTGGTACCGGGAAAGTTAATATGCTTTCTAGTTTCCTGGCCCAGGAAACAAAAATGATGAGAGCCTTTAAGACCTGCTCAGGCCAAAAAATAAAAAACTAAAAAATTCCACACCTTGCCTAAGCCCACTGAAGATTCTTTTCTTGACCTTGACAGATATTTCTCCCAAAGCCCTCTGAATTATTATGGAATAAAATGGCTTATTTTAATTTCCCTAGATGTCTTTATTGAATTCTTTCACAGTGTTTTATGGAAAATATCTGATTACTGATTCATAGAATAGAACATTATGAAATTTTATGCTAAGTGGCTGTCACAGTGGTATTCAGGCCCGGGAGCTTCGCTACTCCCGGATTCTGACCTGGTCCCTGCAGGCTCAAAGGGGGCACACTAAGCTCCTGCATTTTACAGTTTACTCCATTACTGCACGTTTTGAGCAAATCATGAAAAGAAAGTGATGGTGCCAGATTCCCAGCACGAGCTAAGAGTGAAGCACACTAACCCTGAAGTCAAGAGCTTGGGTTGTGGAATCAGATTGAGTTCCTCTGTTCCTTTTTAAATGAACTTGGTCAATTTACTTATTCTCTATGCCCCTCTCTTTCATGGTCTGTAAAGTGGGGATGATTCATAGAATGTCCCAGAATACTTGTGAGGATTACATAAGATGATGTAAGTGTTTTGAAGCGTGCCTGGCTCATGTTGAGGGAGACCTTAAAAATGAACTGTAATTCTTGTGGTTAAGAGGCGTCATCCTAACACTGTAGGGTGTGAAGGACCCTGCCTGAGCATGCTTGTGCCTCTGAATATGCAAAAGTGACAATCAGTGAGGTCCTGGTCCTTGGCATGATTCTTCTCATTCACCGTGGTCAGTGAGCAGGGTTCACAGGGTGTCGATGTCCTAGGTGATGAGATGTGTCTCTCAGTTAAGGAGGTGAATCGCTCATTACAGATCTGTAGTAACAGGCAGAACAAGTTACCAGTGAGTGTGAACCTTATACTCACCTTCACTAAACTTGTTTCTTCCTGATTGCAGGCACGTGACCTCCCTTTATATAGAGTGTTTGCTTTATAAAACTTGTAATTATGAAATTCATGTTCCCTTCTTTACATATGAATTTTTTTCCAGTCTCTTCAAATTTTATCAGGAATGCATTCTTTCTTTTCTCTTTCTTTCTTTCTTTCTTTCTTTCTTTCTTTCTTTCTTTCTTTCTTTCTTTCTTTCTTTCTTTCTTTCTTTCTTTCTTTCTTTCGACCTGGGAGTCATGCCTTTGAAATACAACCCTCAATATGATAATCTAGGCTCTGTGGAAGGGTAGGAGCCTAATTTTGGTAAGTGAAAAATAATAAACACAGATGGCTTAATTACACTGAGCAACCTTTTAACAATGTCCTTCAGTACTGCCCACTAGTTTGCCAAAGTGCTTAGAAATCCTGTTGCTTCAGGGTTAAAGGTCATCTCTCTTCTCTATTGCAATAGCATAGTATGAAGTCTTCCATGCCTGTTTAACTCTGTCTGCCATTATCTTTATTATCATCATCAGGTAGGACCTATCATGTTACAAATATTTCTATGAAAGCAAAAATGAAGAATAAAAGAAACTCCTTGTTTCTCCTCCCCACTGATAAACAAGATTTTGCTCCAGACTAAGGGAGGAGTAAAAGAGAAATGATTTACGGTGAGTGACAGGTATAGCTCAGGTTTCTGTAGATCAATAATAGTTATTACTGAGGAGTTAGAATTTTTCAGCTCTCTAGTAAAACCAGCAATCTTAGTCTGTGAAGTCTGGTCAAGTCCCTGGGATTAGGCTATCATCTACCTACTTAAAAAGTCCTTCTTTAAAAAGTTCTTTCAGGACTGGCACCTACCGCAGATGTCCTTTGAACGACTCCGCCAACCAGGGCATCAATGCAGATGCAGAGACTCACAGCTAAACTTGGTGCAGAGTGTAGGGAGTCTTATGGAAGAAGAGGGAGATAGAAAGACCTGAAGGGAACAGCAGATTTACAAGGAGACCAACAAGGGACCCAGAGGCCCCTGCAGAGACTGATGCATCAACCAAGGACCATGCATGGAGATGACCTAAACCTCCTGCTCAGATGTAGCTCATAGGAAGCTCAGTCTCCATGTGGTTCTTGCAGTAAGGGGAGCAGGGGCAGTCTCTGACATGAACTCAGTTGCCAGCTCTTTGATTACCTCCTCCTGTTGAGGTGGCCTCATCAGGCCACAGAGAAAGAGGATCCAGACAGTCCTGATGAGACCTGATAGGCCAGGGCCAGGTAGTAGGAGAGGAGAACTTTCCCTAACAGTGGACTAGGGGAAGGACATGGAAAGAAGAGGGAGGGTGACAACAGGAGGAGATGAGTAAGGGGGCTACAACCGGGATACAAAGTGAATAGATTGCAAATAATAATAATAATAATAATAATAATAATAATAATAAAAATAATAAAAGAAGTTTGTGGTTCAAGCAGATTGTCAATAGAAGATTTTACAAAGAAAATTATGGCCATTCTTATGCACTGCAAGGATAAACCAGGAATCTCCAAACCTTGAAGAAACAGGTGGTGTGTGTACAAACACTTAAAATATACCAGACAAGCAGATACCTGGAGGTCAGAGTTCTTGCTTCAATGGTGTTTGGATTTAACTGGCACAGAATCCCTGTTATCTTGCTTCTGGTCTCCAACTATCACCTTCTGATATGGATTTACCTCTGGGCCATGTTCTTGTGCATCTCCTGTTTCAGAACCTCTCCGTGCCCTCCCCTTCTCTCCCTTCCCTTCTCCTTCTCTTCCCTGCCCTCTTTTCTCCACCTCTTCACCTCTATTTCCTCTCCTCCCCTCTTCTCTTATCTCCTCCTCCACCTTCTATTTATTTATTAGGCGGTGGAGTAATGTGTGCCATGGTAGGTGTGGGGAGATCAGAAGACAACTTGAGGGAGTAAGTTCTCTCCTTTCATCATGCTTGGTGGTGAGGACCTTTATCTATAGAGCCATTGAATCAGTCTGCCCTACACTGTTTTCTTTGGCTAGTTTTTTTTTTTTTTTTTTTTTTTTTTTTTTTTTTTGGTCTACAAACAACAGCTCCACAACTGGTCAGAATCATTCCAGCAAGACAGAGGCTACAATCAGCTTAATGTTCAGTTGGCCATCTAAAGGCTTCCTACTTGTCTCTGGAATTTTTTCTTCTTCTTCTTCTTCTTCACCTCAATGATATGGCTTTGACAGAATCAGGATACTTCTTCCTCAAGTTGGAAGAGCAGAAATGCAAGGAAGTTAGGCTCCTTTTGAAAATGTAGAGCCCAAGTAGACATGTCATGTTGCAAATTATATTCACTCTATCAGTGATAAGTAGGGTAACCCACCGAAGCCTTTGAGGGTGCCATGCCTCCACTAGGTCTTAGATTTGTATGTATCACATAGACTGATACCTCTGTGGCTTTCTGGAGAACCATTTCCTAGATAAGGAAGTATAATAAATACATCAGAAACATTGACAAGTGACTAATCAAATACTTTGGGCTGGGATTCCTCCAGAATTTTACAATATTTATTTTCACATACCAGTCCATCAAATTTTTCTTCCTTCCTCTACTGGGCCTTCCAGTGACTGCCCAGTAGCAGTCTTGCATACATACTTCCACTCTGTTCTGTCTATAAAATTACCATGAAGATGTAAAATGTGAAGATGTGCATAGATAAGGACTAGAAGGCCCTTATGACATGCACATACACAAGCATGGGTCAAAGAGAGCACCACTGTGATAAGCAAGGGGTTATGGATAAAGTTTATCGTAAAGTTGTTATAGTGACATAAAAAGGAAGTATAAGAAAGTCAATGAATCCCTTTATTGAAGTTACCAACTCACACAGACCTAAATTCAAATCTGATTAAAAATACTTCATTATGTATTCATTAACAGAATTCAAATATCAAATAGCCATGAAGTTATTAGCCACGACAGCAGTCAAATTTTGTTCAAATATGAATGTTTACCTCTTGTGTATATGGATCTCTGTCATTACATTTGTTTTCTATATTGGCAAACATTTCTTTTTATTGAATAATTTAGACAATAAAGTAATGCATATTCTCTGTAAAATTGTCTGAAAGTTTAGAAAACATGTCAGCAAAAAGTAAAAAAAAAAAATCATTGGCAATCTCACCAAGAGATGGCCACTCCTCATGCCACTTTTGCTTCTTATTTTGCTAACTTGAAGTCAACAATTATGACCTTTGTAAACTATTTCAACATTAATTGACTGAAACTCATCGAACTAATTTTTCCCCTCAGTTTTTTAAAGTAGGGGCTCATTAGGAAGGTCAGCGCCGCCTGGAATTATGTAGCTAAAGCTGTCCTCAAACTTCTGATCCTCCTTCCTCCACCTCCTGAGTATAAATGTATGCCACCATCCATGCCAGGATAGGATATTTTTCCTCACAAAACATTTATTTATTCTAAGGATGCTGAGAGTAAAACATGTTTTTTGGTGGATTTCCTAGTAAGGGGAACAGGGACTGTCTTTGACGTGAACTCGGTGGCTGGCTCTTTGATCACCTCCCCCTGAGGGGGGCAGCAGCCTTACCAGCCCACAGAGAAGGACAATATGCCCAGTCCTGATGAGACCTGATAAGCTAGGCTCAGAAAGAAGGGGAAGAGGACCTCCCCTATCAGTGGACTATGGGAGGGGCATAGGAGTAGAACAGGGAGGGAGGGTGGACTTGGAGAGAGGCATGAGAGGAGATGAAGGAGGGATGGTGGGATTGGGAAGGAATGAGGGAGGGGGCTACAGCTGGGATATAAAATGGATAAACTGTAATTAATATTTTAAAAGTGTTTTGTGCAAGCAACAGGACAGGAGCATACCAAAGAGGGCCTCTGAAAGAATCAACATAGCAATGTATCAAAGCAGATATTAAGATTCACAACCAAATCTTCAGCAGAGGGCAGGGAATAATAATAAAAATAGGGGAAGTTAGTAAGACTTGGGGAGAACAAGAGCTCCACAAAGACCAAATTGAGCAGGGCACAGGGGTCTTTTACGAGACAGTTTCTCCAACCAAGGACCGTGTATGGATATGGCCTAGAACCCCCGCTCAGATGTGGCCCATGGTAGCTTGGTGTCCAACTGAAGACACCAGTAAGGGGAACAGGGACTGTTTCTGTCATGAACTTGATGGCTGGCTCTTTGACCCTCCCCCATACACACCAGGGAGTAACAGCCTGGCTAGATCCCAGAGGAGGACATTGAAGCCAGCCCTGAGGAGACAAGATGAACTGGGGTCAGATGGAAGGGGAGGAGGTCCTCCTTCCCCCCCCTCCTGTCGGTGGACTTGGAGGGGGCGGGGAGGAGATGAGGGAGGGATGGGGAGAGTGGGAGGGATTAAGGGAGGGGGCTAAGCTTGGGATGCAAAGTACCTAACCTGTGATTGATATAAAAATAAATAAATTACATTTAAAAAAAGTGTTTTGTGTACTTTTGACCTATGTCAAAACTATGACAGTCTCTTTTAATAGTTCTTTAACCATATTTATTTCTTTATTTATTCTTTTTTATTATTTTATTTAACAATTATTCATTTTATATCTCCATTGTAGCCCTTTCCATCAACTCCTCCTGGTCCCACCTTCTCTCCCTCTTCCCCCTATTTCTTTCCCCTAGTCCACCAAAAGGGGGAATTCTCCTCCTCTGTCATCTGCCCATAGCTTATCAAGTCTTATCAGGACTGCCCGCATTCCCTTCCTCTGTGGCCTGACAAGGTCTCAACATCAGGAGGAAGTGACCAAAGAGCAGGCAACGAAGCTCATGACAGAGGCAGCCCCTGCTGCCCTTACTCATAGCTTTATTTGTAATAGCCAGAATCTGGAAATAACCTAGATTTCTCTCAATAGAGGAACAGATACAGAAATTGTGGTACATTTACACAATGGAATACTACTCAGCTATTAAAAACAAGGAATCATAAAATTTGCAGGCAAGTGGATGAAACTAGAAAAGATCATCGTGAGTGAGGTAACCCAGAAAGACACACATGGTATACACTCACTTATAAGCAGATATTACCTATATAACATAGGATAACCATACTAAAATCTGCAGACCTACAGAAGCTAAACAACAAGGAGGATTCTAGGGAGGACGCTTAAATCTCATTCAGAATGGCAAACGGGACAGAAAGCAGAAGCGATGGAAGAGAGGAAACAGGATGGGAGCCTACTATAGAGGTTCCTCTGAAAGGCCCTACCCAACAGGGGATCTAAGCAGATGCTGATCATTTTGTTTAATTCTATTTTCTTTCTTAACCCCTTTTTCTCTGTCTTTTCTATGACCTTCCAGTGTTAGTCTGGTATATATGTTTTCATGCTTTTCTCTCATTCATGCAATCATATACAGATGGCTAGATAGATACTATGTTTTGAAAACATGAAATCCTTGTTATGTACATTAATATTTTTCAATATGCCTACAATATCCAATATGTTGGAAAGCATGGACATTTATTCGTATTTAATTTTTTTCCTTTAATAGAATAGTATATAAAAAGAAAAAGAAAATAAAAAAGAAGAAACCATGTCCTAAGAATATATACCAGAAATGCAACTACATTATTGTTCATTAGTGCTTCTAAGCTGTTGGAACAAGTATTTGCTTCTTATCCTTTCTCAACTGAAGAATGGACACAGAAATTGTGGTACATCTATATAATGGAATATTACTCAGCAATAAAAAACAAGGATATCATGAAATTTGCAGGTAAATGGTGGGAACTGGAAAGGATCATCCTGAGTGAGCTATCCCAGAAGCAGAAAGACACACATAGTATATACTCACTCA
>CM053766.1:79438509-79497982 GCA_028658305.1 Pachyuromys duprasi
GTGGAGAAAGAGGAACCCTCCTCCATTGCTGGTGGGAATGCAAACTTGTACAACCACTCTGGAAATCAATTTGGTGCTTTCTTAGACAATTAGGAATAGTGATTCCTCAAGACCCAGCTATACCATTCTTAAGCATACATCCAAAAAATGCTCAAGTACACAACAAGGACATTTGCTCAACTATGTTAGTAGCTGCTTTATTTGTAATAGCCAGAACCTGGAAACAATCCAGATGTCCCTCAGTTGAGGAATGGATACAGAAATTGTGGTACATCTACACAATGGAATACTACTCAGCAATTAAAAAGGAGGAAATCATGAAAATCACAAGCAAATGGTGGGACCTGGAAATGATCATCCTGAGTGAAGTATCCCAAAAGCAGAAAGAAACATATGGTACATACTCACTTATATAGACCTATAGGATAGGAAGGTCATGCTGAAATCTACACACCTAGGGAGGATATACAGGAAGGAGGTCCCACGTTGGTATGATCAATGCTCGTTTGGATGAACAAATGGGATGGACATTGAGTGGAGGAGAAAACAAGCAACAGGACAGGAGCATGCCAAGCAGGACCTCTGGGGGGGTGGCGGTCAATGTAGCGATGTATCAGAGCAGATATTAAGACTCTCGATTAAGCCATTGGCAGAGGTGAGAAGTGATGATAGAAGTGGAGGAGGTTGGTGAGACTTGGGGAGAACAAGAGCTCCACAAAGACCAAACTGAGCAGGGCACAGGGGTCTTGTATGAGACGGTTTCTAAAACCAAGGACCATGTGTGGATGTGGCCAGGAACCCCTGCTCAGATGGGGCCCATAATAGCTTGGTGTCAGACTGAAGATGCTAGTGAGGGAAAACAGGGACTGTTTCAGTCATGAACTTGATGGCTGACTCTTTGACCCTCCCCCATACAAGCCGGGGAGTGACAGAGGGGCTAGATCCCTGGGGAGGACTTTGCAGCCAGCCCTGAGGAGACAGGATGAGCTGGGGTTGGATGGAAGGGGAGGAGGTCTTCCCCTGTTGGTGGACTTGGAGGGGGCAGGGAGGAGATGAGGGAGGCAGGGGGAGGGGGGAGGGAAATAGGGAGGCGGCTAAGTTTGGGATGCAAAGTACCTAACCTGTGATTGATACAAAAATAAGTAAATTAATAAAAAAATTAATAAAAAACATACTACATTTCACAGTCCCAAAGAAGATAAGTAACAAGGAGGACCCAAGGGAGGATGCTTAACTATCACTCAGAAGGAGAAATAGAATAAACTGTAGAATTTGTTGAAGAGAGGAAAGAAGGTAGGAGAGGGAGCACAAAGAGAAAAGAGGGTGATGATAAGACCTAAGGAAGGGGATTTGGGGAAGGATGGAGAGCTTGCAGAGAGAAGAGGCCACCTCTGTGACTAGCTGGAGACCAGACAGGGTAGGTTTATGGGAGGATATGGGGGTGACTCTAGCTGAGACTTCTAGTAGCTGGGGTCATGGACACTGAAGAGGATACTCTCTAACTAGACACGACTCTTAGTTGGGGGGAAGAGAAACCTCATCCACCCCAAAAAACTTCAATCTAAAATTTACCCTGCCCACAAGATGTGCAGGGATAAAGATAGAGCAGAGATTGAGGGAATGCCCAACCAATGCCTGGCTGAACTTGAGACCCACCCCATGGGAGAGAGCCAACCCCTGACACTATGATACTCTGCTGTGCTTGTAGACAGGAGCTTAGCATAGCTGTCTTCTGAGAGGCTATACCCAGCAGCATATTGAAACAGAAGCTGAGACTCACAGCCAAACACTGGGCAAAGTGTAGGGAGCCTTGTGGGAAAGTAGGAAAAAGGAAAGAAGGACCCAGAGGTGCCAGGAGCTTTACAACAAGATCAACAGAGCCTACTAACCAGAGCCCAGAGGGTCTCGAGGGGCCTGAAGTACCAACCAAGGACCATGCATGGCCTAGACATAGGGCCCCTACACAGATGTAGGCAATGGGAAGTCTGGGCTTCATGTGGGTCCCTAGTAAGGAGAGCAGAGACTCTATTGCCTGCTTTTTGGTCACTTCTCCCTGGTGGGGCTGCCTTGCCAACCACAGGGGAAGAATATGTATTCAGTCCTGATGGGACTTGACGAGTTGGAGTGGGTTTGTTAGGGATGTGAGGGAGCTCCCCTTTTTCTGAGGAATAGAGGAGAAGGAAAGCAGGAGGGAGAAAAGGAGGAAGGAAGCTACGTTGGAATGTAAAGAGAATTAATTAATTAATTAAAAAATCAAACAAACAAACGAGTGATGCTTGAGGAATAATACCTGCTGGTGTCCTTTGTCCCGCACATGAACTAAACACAAACATACAACTGCACAAGCATGAACATACAAACAAACACACATACACACACGCACAAAAGTAGCAGTAAATAATAGGGAAAGACTATCTTCTCTGTTAAAACAATGGACCTGTCATCCTAGGAAATATTTAAGGAGGTGTTGTTTGATTATGACAGAGAGCTCATTTCAGTACTGGTGGGTGATGCTATATGTCCGATCCTTCAGGCCTCTTCTAGAGGATTTGATATTTGTCAAACTGTAGCAATGTATTCTTACTCTATTATTTATTAAAAACTGATACACTATAAGCAAGGAATAGCCCACAGAATATTACTCAACTATTTCACACTTATGGTTCACCTAATACCAAATATAACCATTATAGGCAATTTAAAAGTAGAAAATGAAAACCACACCCCGCCAATCAAAATGTATTTTAAAAGTTATTTTAGTTTTAAAGGACTATTTGGGGCATATGGTACTAAATTCTGGCGTCTAGTGTGCTAAGCACAATTGCTTGGCTTATTAAAGAAGACTTTTTTAAAAAGATTGGTTGAAACAGGCTAGCCTAGCAACAACCGTAATTCAAATTCTTACACAAATTTTCTATTATTAAATGATTCCTTTTGTTTAACCCATCCAAACTACATGACTAAATCATTCAGTGAAGTGTTACATAAAATAACAATAAAAATAAATCTCTGGATTTAGATAAAATAGTGTGCTTGTCTGCTAATGTATTCTACTACCCACCTTCCCCAGTTGGTTCTATTAAAAATAGTACTGTAAAAAGAAATAAAAAGCAAAAACTACAGCATGCTAGTTGCAAAGCATTTCACAGAGAGGCTTTTACATACAGTTTAAAGGTTCACTGGAAAGTTAACACTCCTGGAGGCAGGGAAGATGAGCCACACCCAGATCACTATTTGGGCTCTTGAGCATGACCAGGGTGTGTGTGCTCACTTCCCAGGCAGAGGACACAGGGCTCTGGTTCAGCCACATTGGGCCTGGCCTTACAGAGGGCTTTCTTGCTAGCTAAAGCCTTCCCTGCAGGTGATGATTGGATTTCACCAAGAGTAAGTGAGGTTGTGGGGTTATCTTTGCTGTCAGAACTACATATTTTCCAGTAAATGACCTAAAATTCCAATATAAAGTTAACTCTGTGATTAAATTCTTTACACCCTCATTTGAGTAGTTTTCATTTGTAACTAAAATTTAGATGAAAAGCTTAGGAGAGAATATGCTAGTTTGTTTCTCTTCAGATACAATATAACTTGCAGGATATAAAAATGCATCCTTAAAATATATTTAAAAGTTATTTTTATTTTATGTATATATTTGTCTGCATTTTATGTGTATACCATGCACATGCTTAGTGCCTGGGTGCTAGAAGAGGGTGCCAGATCCCCAGAACTGGAGTTACAAGTGGTTGTGAGCTGCCATGTGGGTGCTGGGAACTGACTAGGTTGTCTGCAAATTAGCCAGTGCTCCTAACCACCAAGCCATCTTGCCCCTAAAAATAGATTTATGGGCCAGCAAGATGGCTTAGTGGCTAAAGATATTTTTCACAAATCTGGATGACTTGAATTTGGTCCCTAGAAGTCACAGGTGGAAGAGAAGAAATTGAATATGATTCCTGCAAGTTGTCCTCTGGCCTGCACACACACAGAAGCATACACACACACACACACACACACACACAAAGATGCACACATTCAGGCACACACATAGAGACACACACAAGCCACATACAAGGTTACACAGATTACACACACATATGCACAGAGTTATACACAAACCACACATACACTAACATGCTAAACACACAGACACATACACAGTCACACACATGGATATAACATGTATACATACATATTCACATACACGTGCATCCACACACGCTCATATGCATACACAGACACATTCACACACACACACATACAGAAAAATACACAGAAACACACACATGCATGCACGCATGTACACAAATACATACACACATGCTCATATACACATATACAGATACACACGCACACACATGTGCACACACAATCACACACTACATAAACAAAGAAAAATTTTAATAAAAGGCTATTTTTCAGTCCTGTAATTCAATCTAATGCCATCTAGCCACCCACAGTCTATTTCGTCTTAATGGAATTATTTAGAGGTGGAGGACTCTTGAAGCCCCACCTTTGTATTGTAATGTCTAGCGCTTGATTATTCTGTGTATTTGCTGTTGTGTAACAACAGGGGCAGCCTGAGGAGACACTGTTAGTGCTGCATCAGTGATCTCAGTCTCATCAAGAAGATTACCAAATGATTCTTGGGAAGTATGAAAATTTGAAGAAGTAAAGAGCTTCCTTGTGACATAACAAAGGAAGATTTCACATAAAAGTCATTTATACTCTAGCCACAATCTTCCTGATCAGAAAGATAAGCCAGATTTTTCCAAATGTCTTTCTGTTTCATGGGATCTAATGAGAAAGGGAAGTCATGCATGCTTAGTAAGAAGGCAAGAGAATTTACACTTCATTGATTGCCTGCTACAGTCTAGGCTATCGAAACATAGTCTATAAGTTTGCAACACAGTATATAATCTTGCAGCAGTCTTATGAGGTAGTTGTTAAAAATCTGAACTAATAGGTAAGGAAGTTGATATCAAAGAGGCCACCATACAAGTCAATTGAAAAATTGGAATTTGAAGCCAGGACCCTGTAATTTCAAAATCCAAGCTCTGCAAGAATTGTATGCATGCGATCCTAGAATACACGGACATGACAATGCAGAAGGTGCTATCAAACCACGTAGGCAACAGTGCCAAAGACCTGGGCGTGGTTAAGACCAAGGGGATCAGCATCACGGCATTCTACTGTCAGTGCTCATCTGATGGACATTTGAATCTGGCTGCAGGTGGGAAATCAGGAATATTTGTGAAAAGTGTGAGAGTGCATGCGTGTGTGCGTGCATGCATGCATGCATGTATGTAAAATTAGGACCTGAGGGCTGATGAAGAATAAGTTCAGTACATTTCATTTGGTTTTTATTTCTACCTCAGTCAGCTTGCTTGGTTTTTATTTCTATCTCACAGCTGAGCTTGCTGGCTAAGTTTCCAATGACTACATAAGTAGTGAGGAACTTCTGCCCCTAAGGAAACTGGTTTCATTGAGCATAACCATTATATCATGCTATTGTGATTCACACAGTATGCTCCCACTTGAGCTGTTTCAAATTTTAGGATTGGTGATGAGGGGTTCCAACTGAATCCTGTTTGGTCCGACACTTTATAAGTAAATACTTGACCCTGGCTGGGGAGGGGCAAAATAAAAAGGCTGACGCAGAATGTGTGGGAGAATGGCCGTCTATGCTGCTCCGTCATGGATCTCCACTACTTAGCCGTTGTCCCTAACCATCCCACCGAAACTGCCCTCTGAGCTTTTAAGCAACAAATGTCTCAAATACTCATAAACTTTGTTAATGTCAGGCATTGATCCCTCAGTGGCCTTCCTAAGCTAAGTTCTAATACCTGGTAACTCATACTCTGTAATACAACTATTTCTTCTCACTCCCTCTGAATTTACCTCCCACTAATTTTGCTCTGCATCTCATCTCCACCGTCAAGAGAAAAGAGAGTAATAAGACGTCAGAGGAAAAAAAACAATTTGAATCAGTATATATTTTTTCTTTTCTTTGTCCAGGTTCTCTGGACATTTTAATTTTCCCAGGGTTTCTCTGGTATGGGCTGTCTAGTGGATTTTTATTCCAGTTGACAGACCATGACAGTTGCAGGGAATACAGTTAAACATAATGTGAAGATTGTAAGAATACCTAATTCCATAGCAGTAAGATACTTTATGGAAAGGCTTAGGGTCATTTTTTTGTATACTCATCATGTTGAACACAGTCTTTCTCATGGTAGGTCAAGATGAGAGCTAAGATTTAACATATGTCTACATGTGCTTGGCACATATTCCATTGCACATGTCTCCACCACAATCCTACATTAGTGTCTTCATTCTAAGTGGGCTAAGACCAAGCAGCCAGTGGAGAGTACTAAGGCTCCACTTTGAATTCATGTCTGTTTGACTCTCATTTCACTATGTGATTTTCAACCACAGCACTCAGTACCCAAAACACTATTTGTGGAGTGACATCTTTAAGTGGTTGTTATCACTACTCTGTGTGTGTGTGTGTGTGTGTGTGTGTGTGAGCATGTGTGCTGCAGGCTGTTAAAGCTGTGATTTATGACCAGCCTAAGGACCAATTGGAATGTTACATGCCAATCACTTAGTACATAATTAGTGTGTAATTAAGAGGCAAAACTAATGCACCTGCAGCGCCAGCCTTTGTCAATAGTAATGATTCCTGTGGATGGTGTCTCCGCTTTCACTTCAGTGCTGTCGCAGAAACTAGTAAATAATGGTGGGGGTCAGATGGCCAAAGTTGGCATAGAAAGAACTCTGAAGGGAGCAGCCTGTGGATTTACTTAATACTGAAATGCTGGTTTTACTTCATTATTTTAAGGACAGTAAGATTTGGGGCCCTTTTATGACAACTGATGATGTTGAATCAAGGTATCAGGCTTTTGTATTTGGTGTGTGGATGCACGTGTGTGTGTCCTTTTGCTACGAAATATGTGCTTTTGCTATGAAATCTACATATTTTCCACTGCTCTTGTTTAGCACGGACATGGTCCTTCTGTTATAGACCTAACTGTGGGAGCTCTAGACATCTGGCATAAAGGTTTAAAGCAACATGCGTGTCTCGGTACCTGCTGCCAGTCTCCGAGGAGCTTGCTATAGATACAGACTGCTCTGCTATAGATTTTCCTTCCCAGGTGATAACAAGATGGGGAAGGCTGTGATGGGAAGAGCAAGTTTGCCGTTGAGCAGTTATCTTTCCAGACATGTGACCAGGCCGCTGAGTGCCAACCTGGCTGGAGGTAGAGGAGCAACAGTGCCGCCTGAGCTCTCAAGTGTTTTTGGCACAGCCATTCTGCCGCTTGGACAGTTAAAGAGCACTTGGTTTGTCACTGTCTATGGCTCTGCCAGTTCCCCGACAAGGCATGTGCTGTGGTTAGCCATTTTAGGAATCATAGTATGAGACTTTAGTTATCCTAGTGAGGTTGTAGCTTGTCTTTTTTTAAATTTCGATAGTTTGTTCATCATTGATTTGGACTGTTAATTTTGAAATTTTTAATTATTCCACTAAAATACTTAGTGTTTTGATGACTATGTTGTTTAGCACCCCCTAAAATCTTGCTTTTTAGGGAAGTTCCTCATTCAACTCATCCTAGGCTGGGTTTTGATGATGAAGTCTAATTTCTTTAATGTGAATATTGTGATTTCTAAAGACATAGATGTCTGATATTTGGCATCATGTATCAGTATTAAGCAAAAAGTCAGTAAAAAGGTCTCAGATGGCCTTCTATTCTAGAATATATTAAATACGTTAAATGGTGACAGTCAAAAAAAACTCAAGAGACTCTGGTAGTCATTCTAGGATAAAAGAAGATGAGTGACGTATAGTTTTTGCCAAATGGTGTTTAAAACTTAGAAGTTGTTAATTACTTTTGCCATGATAAATGGGATGTTTCACTGGATGAAATATAGTATATTAACTCATCAGATTCCACACCACTTTGAAGAGCTTTGTACTGCATTCAACCTAAAGTTGAAGCTTCATTAATCAATACTACCTGGCACAGTAAAAGAGCGACACAGGAAATATTCCCAATTTGCCAAATCAATATACTCAGTTGATATTTTAGGCGAAGGTTGTTGCACCTGAGAGTCGAAGGAAATAATTTGCAGCTACTCATGACAAAATACAAAATTATATAAGAACTTTGATCATTTTCTGGCTATTTCTTATGCATAGTTATTAATCATAGTGTAGAAGACAGTTTCTTTACTTGTGGTCTCACCATTCATCTCTTCAAGTTCACTGTTGATTCCCACATCAATAGAATTCATTATTTTGTCGATCTGTGAAAAGTAAAAGCCATGTAAGTGCGCTGCTATGTGTATATATTTATCACTGCATTTAGAAATAACTATTAAATGCTGTAAAGGTTTTTATTTCCTCAGATGATAGGATGAGATGAGAGCCATACCCAAGCTTTATGAATAAATGGTTTGGGCTGAGCCCAGAGATTTCAATCTAACTATCCCTAGGCCTGGACATGGAAGCTTCTAGTCTCCATACAATCTAATTTTCTACAAGCACAGACCTTGAACATTTCTGCTTCCAGTCTCCATCTGCTCACCTAGCTCTAGAATGTTCTTAGTCTCTGAGACTTACTGCTGATTAAGTTCTTACCCTTTCTAGTTCTTTCTGAACTCTGTATGGCTGGTTCAACTTAGCTATTCTGTCTCAAAACTCATTTCCAAGCTCACCAATTCAAACTGGCTTCTCTCCATTTCTCACTGAATTGCTTGGAAAAACTGCCTCTGAACTCCATGAACTAAACTGCACCAAACTGTCTACACCAGTCTCAGCCAAACTGCATAGAACTCCACTGTACTGTTGTATTGGCTGCATGGACTCTACTGTATTTCTGTAATGTACCCACATTCTTCACTCTACTCAACCAACTCTACTGTCTCTGTGTTGCTGTTAAGTAGCTTCTCTTTTCTGTCTTGTGAGAGTTGGATGTATCCGTCTCTGACTTATTCTGTCAAATCTTTCTCTATTTGTCACTTTACTCCTCAAGTAGATGGCATTGTCTGGGATTAAAAGGGCATACTAAGGATGTGTGTGTGTTCCAGCTGGATCACACAGACTTAGTTCTTTGGATGTGCCAGAGTAGCCATGTTGTTGGATTAAAATTCCTCTACAAAATGACACAGGCATATATTCTTGGTGTCACTATCACAGTAAACTAGAATTCAGAGCCTGCAGTATAAGATTTAAAGGCAAGCAAACATCTTTTGAGTTTTAAAAATGCATAAATTATGAACTTACCCTTTTTATGCATAGATAACTCATTAAGTTAGGAACTATGAACTCTTTAAAGCCGGAAAAAGAAGGGCAGAGGGTAGGTTTAGTGTCAAGGTCTACATTCTTTGTCACATTTTCCTTCTCCCAGAAGTCATGCACTCTCACTATGGAAGGAAAGTTTCAGTTTGTGGGTATGGCTATTGGAGTCAAGTTCTAACTAATTAGGTTGAGCAACCACAAGACAGTGCATGGCATTAATTAAAGATATAGCTATCAAAGCAACTTAAATATATAAGTTAAATGTTTTAATCTTATCTCATAAAAAGCAAGATTTCAAGGAGTTGAAATTTTATAATTAGTATGTAGGTTTGAAATTTAGATTCCAAATTCAAAATAGCCATCTAAAATCTTCCCCCTTCATATTAGTAATTGGAATAAAATGGAAGTTTCCAAAAGGACAATGAACATTACTCAAGTGTTCCAATTTGTTCAGCGTAAAAAAAAGTGCAGAAATATCAAGTGATTTTTCTCAAACAGCTCAATTCAGAAAGTCAATATCAAAATCACTTCTATTTTTGGTTCTCAGAACACCAACGTGACCTCATGTATTTCAAAGCTAAATCCACCTGGCATGATATTTCACAAACAAAAATGTGACATGTTAGGATGAAATATCGATAGAAACTTGGTCTATTCTTTAAGAAATTCAAGAAAAAGCAAGAAGCATTATTATTTTATGATGTAATTCTCTTCGGGAGAAATGAGATTGTACAGTTTTACAAGCGCCCTTAATTTTCTGAATAATTCTTTCAGACTTTGTCTTTAAGTGGAGTTTAAAGTAGTGAGACTTGACCCTGAGATGCCTCTTCTTCTTTAATGTGCCTCTGATAGGCACAAATGAAAATATTAAACGATATATATTTGTTGCACGGTTCTGGAGGAAGAGCCAGGACTGTTGGCTTTCCCATTAAGGCTAAAATCATAAGGATCTGCTCCGAAAATATAAGACACTTTAAAGAAGGAAGGCATGCTAACAAAAAGTTTAGCAAGCAGCAAAATGACACAGAACAAAATAAGATTTTTCTCAAACTGTCAGCCGCAGTGCCTGGTGAGACATGACGGGAGCCTTTTCCTGTGCCTCATAGCACCTTATTACTTCTCCTTGAGACCAATTTCTATGAAACAGTGTCCCCCACATGTATAGGAATGTGCTCATTTCTCCAATTGCTGTGAAATTACTGTGTATTAGCCATAGGACCTTTCCCTTCCAGTAGAAGCTGTGTGCATCTATTAATCCTAGCCCCACCCCTTCTGCTTCTGAAAGATGTTCAAAACCAAAAATCTCTCTTCCTAACTTCATACATCTCCAAAGCCTATATAAAGGGCAACATGAAAAGTTCGGCTTACTTCTTCCCATTCAGATGTGAAGGAAGGTGTTCTTTCAGAATTATCTTTAGAACTTCGTTCGGCAGTTGATGATTCGCTCCAGTTAACTCTCACTTTGTCCTTTGCAGGGTAGGCAATAAGATCGGAATCAGACTTAGAGACCGTTTTGGACAGGTGCATGTCAATCAGGGCTTTGGGCAATGATCTTATTCTCCCCAGAGTGCACGCCCTCTCCACAAAGCCCCCCGTGTTCACTCCCCACTGGTCTCCACTGCGGGGTCCACCCCCAGGTGTTCTCATGCCAACAATGGTATGGTTCTCAAGCTGGCGGCTTCTTTTGTGGAAAATTGTTCTACTGACCACTTTGGGTTTAATTTTCTTTACCAAAGGCTCTGAGTTGTTTTCTAGTGGAGTCTCTTTGGAAGGCAAAGGACTGTTTGCCAGACTGGCTTCGTCTTGTCCGTCTTCACATTGATTTCTTTTCCCATACAGATGAAATGGATTTTCAGGAGACTCACAGGCTGGAGAGGATCCATGAAGAAGACCTGCAAATTGCCCAGCATCATATTCCTTTGGGGCGTTGCTGTCTTCCTGCTGACAGAAGTCATCTGCAAAAAGGAAGAAGGCGGTCAGGATGTTTGCTGACAAATGACTCTGATAGCTGGCAAACAGTAGCCTTCATGCACTCTTACGTACCCAGACATTCGGTTTACTTATACACCATAATACGTTTGCTTTAGGAAATGTCCATGCTCCTGTACTGCCACATAAAATGTACATGTTTGTGTGTGTGTTGGGGGGCTCTATGTGTGTGAATTCAATTTCTCTGATACAATTTAGGGCTCATTTCAAAGAGATAAACTGAGAAACTCCAGTGACTATATAGTCTTCCTTCTTGATAAGAGAGTATATATTTGATATTAAATGAACAAAACTAGGTTTCTTGAAGTGGGACTACCATATCCCGAGCCTCATAGTTAGTGGCTATTGTGCGTTAGAACATCAGGCTGGTGTTATGCATACTGATATCCTTGTACACTTCTCCCATCAAATAATTAAAAAAAAACCCCGGGGGGCGAGTATATTTAGTAGACATTTAAGGTCAATAATCCCAAAAGTATTACTTTAAGTATTAAGATAATATCATTCAGAGTTTATGAGTGAAACAAGAAAAAAATTTTCAGGCTCAACGCTGGCAAGCGGTACATTTATAACTTCACTCAGAAGCATGACCCTTCCGCAAAACTGATGTTGAGGTGTTACACCGAGCTCTTTCTTTCTCCTCTGAAATGGCACGCCTTCTGATTCCTTTAGATCTTTGCAAGTGCAATGCAGAAAAGAAATCAAAGAAGAATGGTGATTTTTTTTATTGCCTTAGAAATGTTTCTGAGATAAAATATAACATTTCTCTGTGATTTAAAATACCGTATCTTTTTTTTATAACTTGATTCTTCATATAAAGAGATATTGAGTTAAAAACTTCTCCAGAAGACTTAGCAAAGGAAGAGAGCTTACTTTTACAGAAGTAATGTTAATTCATAGAGATAGCTAAGTATTTGCCAAGATTGAGGTTATGTTATGTGATAGGCCTAGAGCCTAGTGTTCGAAAGTCAGACACCGCCAATGTGGGGCACACTGGCAACACACTGAAGCTGATTGCCTGACTGACACTTTAAAAGGGTTAATATTAATGCAAGACTCAATTCCCAAAGAGTTAATGAATTAACACATAACATTTAATGAGTATGAGCTACTTGCTAGGCGCTGAATTGAAACTTACATTTACATTCTTCCATTTGATCCTCATAGCAATCCTGTGATCTGGTTACTAACAACAGACATAATTTTCTGATAGAAAAACCTCTATTGGCAAAATAACAAATTTTACTAGTTTTGAAAAACTGAAAAGCACAATGAATCTCGGCTGACATTTGTTTAGGGGTTGCTGCAGTCAAATCTATTCTTGGTACTGTGCATGGGCCCTGGGCCTTCCTGCTTCTCTGTTCCCTACAGCGGTAAAAGAGCATTTCTTTTTGGCTCTACATATTTTCAAATCTCATGCTGGTTCATTTTAAGATTTTTCAAGGAGATTATATTTTTCTACCCAGACACATCACACCAGCATCCCAGAGCAGAAGAAAGAAAAGAGATAAGGAATTGAGATCTGACAATCTGAACAAGGAACAATCTATATCCATCTACTTCCATGTGATTGGCATGTCGGTCTTACTATAAAAACTCCACCTTTGCAAACAGTTTTCATGTCTATGTCAACTGCATTTTTGCATTCCTCTTTTAACAGAGATCATTCTTGGGGCAGAGGTCATGGTTGAGACAAACGATTGTGAATTCTTTAAGGACTAGTGTTCATTGCTTCCTATATCTATATGTTAAGAAGAGTCAAAGCCAACATTCATCTTAGCTTATTGGAGTTTCTGTGCCTCGTAAGTAGTTAGGCTGTGACTCAATTTCAGGTCTAACGAATTCCAGAATCTGGTAAAAGAATAATTTAGCGTTGGCTTACTAAGAAAATAACCAAAGAGTCTCATACTGGACAGGGTCATGACTTTCTTCTTCATGACCATTTTTGGAATGTGAGAAGAACGCAGTAAGAGCAGTACCCCGTCTGCTGTGTGCGCTTCTTCTCAGAGACGAGGTAATTCTAGGAGGAAATAAGACTTGGCAACCCTCCTCCTGTTTGTTTTCTCTTGCTTCCTCCTGGCTGACTTGGGCCTGCCACTGCATTTTTTGGCACCAGCAGGTCGGCAGATGAAAGTAATGGTGGGGAATGGCAAAGCAGGAGGAATTATGGAACAGGGGAGTTTAAAATTGTATTCTGAATTTTGCTGAAAAGGCTAAAGTGATTTAGTTTGGAAGAAAAACATTGAAGAATGTGAAAAACCTATCATCAGAAAAAGGTCTGTAAATCTTAGTCAAAAGGCTTTCTGACCATGTTAGTTATCTAGAATAATGAGAATTTTAGGGACACTATATTTAAAGTTTAAAAGATTCTATGAGTGATAGTTTAAGGCTACCATCACCTCTGTGTTTTGACTAAAATGACTATAATTATAATCTTGAGTGATTTGTATAGACCAATCTCTCTAGTCACAAGGAGCCACTTCCTGAAATGAAAGGGAATTTAGTTCTTAACTTGTAAGTTCAGCCTTTGAATAACAGTCCTTAGTATCATGACAGTTGAAAATATGTTTGTCCAAAGTGGTAGAATAGTTCTTGCTTATTTCAGGGGTCAGAATTTAATGGTTAGTCAAATAAAAGAGAGTGAGAAGTTGATTTGAAACATGAAATGTTTGTGTGATCGACTGATCAGAATTCCTCCATCAGCTCACTGTTCCTGTGGCCCCATCATTCCCCACCGCCACACCCTCCTTCCCTGTAGTCACACCCCTCCCTACAGCCAGAGCTCTCCCTGCTCTCAGTCCTGGACATTGCCTGCCACTGGGGCCAAGTTTCTCGCATTAGTGAATGAGTCAGCAGCAAACACACTGTGGGGCGTGGGGGACGAGTAATGTGCTTCTGTATTTAACCGGCCTCTCTTGAAGCCACGCCACCCTATAAGCCAGGCTGGACTGCTAGATGGTGAACGAACATACCCAGTTGTTTTAAAATGCAGGATACTTTTAAGGAATGCTGGGGTCAATGTATCAGGAAATGATTGTCACGGGGGAAAAAAGTAGACTGTTCTGTTCAAAGATCCAAGAAGAGGGACATACCTCACTCTATGGGGCCACAGGAAGGTATATGAGGCCAGACAAAAGGCAAAGGAAATAGTGAAAGATTACCAGCAAGTGTCTTTTTCTGGCTTCTATGGGGAGAAACAAGCATAACAGCAATAAACAGGTTTAGATCAGCTAGTCTGAATTCAGCCACGCAGGGCAGCCTCTGGCTGTCTGCTGCCTGACGCTGGGTATTTAGGACAACCTCAGACCTAGATGGCAAGTGATCATGGAATATCATGAACTGAGATGGTTCAAAGTGGAAGAAAACACCCAGATTAGTGAGCTAAAAGGATGCCTATTATTTTAAGCCACTGAGATTGAGGTGCTTTGATGTGTTTACAAACATTAAATCCCAAGTTTTCAAAAATCAATATATGCTTTAAAAATTTTGCAGTGCTTTCATTTCTATATCTGGGAAATCATGATATCAATAGAATACACCTAAAAGTGTTGTGACCACTGGGAGAAGCGACAGACTTGCCTTAGTTCATTGGGAAGCTCTACTAAAACACTATAAACATTACAGCTTAAAAGTAGCATTATAGTTCTAGAGACTGAAAAGCCAAATGATAACATCAGAGGATTGTGTGATGAAGGTCGCCCACTTTCTAGCTTATTGACATCACCATCTGTGTCCTTACCTTATAGGGGATACAAAGGGGTTCTTAGGAGCCTCTTACAGGGGCACCAATCCCACTCATAAGGGCCCTGATCTCATCAGTCTCCCAAATCCTACACTTTCTGCTCTCTACCACCTTGGGGATGTGGATGTCAACTTATGTATTTAGCAGGACACAAACACTCATATCCCAGGACCAAACAAAGCAGTTAGGACACTTTCTGTTATATGTAACAAGAGAAAAATATGTTTATATTGCTACAATAAACACACTTTAATCTAGACGCCTCCGTGTTTTATAAGGAAATATAATATTAATCAATGGCATTGTACATCAAATCAAGCTTTTTTTGACATTGTAATGACAGAATTTACTATTTTATTTTTATTTAAACACCTTTATAAGTATACATTAGCTAGATTTTGCGTTGTGTTACTATTTCTTTAGACGAAACTTAGGCAAAGCATATAGATTTCATAACTTGTCTTATTTAATTTCATACTTCTCGTTTGAGAAAGTGGGTATTTCGTGCCAAGGTACAGAAGGAAATATGTGTGAATTCCAATCTGATAATCATTAGCACTTCAAAGAAATGCTGAAGCTCGTATCTAGCAATAAGTAGTTCAATCTCTTTTCCACCTTTGCTCCTGATTTTCATCACTTATATAAATATTTGAATAACAGTAAATTTAAAAAACAGTAAATTATAAAAAAACAACTACGGAAAAAAGTGACTTATCATAGATCAAACTTTCATTTATTAATTTACTGCATATTCCTTCAGAAAAAAATCTAATGTTAGAGACTCTAGTACTAATATTGATATTCATAGAAATGATTGATTCATCTCGCAGAAACATAGAAAACACGTTTTGTGCATTCAGCGGCAAAATTGCTGCAGGAACAAAGGCAACATCCCTCCACCTGGCTATTATATTTCAGACAAAAGGCACACCTTGAGGCAAATGAGGAATAGACTTATTTTGGGTGAAGTTATGGAGCTCAGATAACAAGGTAATAAGGTAAGAATGAATGAATGTGCTATGAGGCAAAAAGGGACTGTTTTTCTGAGGAGCTAAAATTGTGCAGACATAGGACTCTTTAGGAAAAAATTGATCTTTTAGAGTTTGGGGGATGGTTATTGCAGGTGGAGGGAAGAGGAAATAAAAAGCTTGGGAACGTTATCAAGGAAAATCAAAAGGCTGTTACAGCTGCAGCAGAGTGGCTGGGAAAGGGTGGGATGGCAGAATGGGTGTAAAGCAACACAAAATGAAGGTGAGGCCTGGTGTAACCAAATATGCTTCGACACCCTGAGTTTTCCATTTACTGTTTATTTGAGTCTGGGTTCCCTTCAGTGATTCTATTTC
This sequence comes from Pachyuromys duprasi, assembly GCA_028658305.1. Lineage (NCBI taxonomy): Eukaryota > Metazoa > Chordata > Mammalia > Rodentia > Muridae > Pachyuromys > Pachyuromys duprasi. Next base: position 79,454,873 of record CM053766.1, read on the forward strand.
TACTTTCATGTCTTGAAAGGTTTTAGTTACTTCACTAAACTATTTGTATTTTTACAGTCTTCACTGGATCATTTCTTCATATTCTTTAAGGTCTTTGAGCATATTCATAATTGCTATTATGAAGTCCTTGTCTTTCACTTCAACTAGACTGCATTTTTCAGAGCCTATTGAAGTAGTGTTCTGGGCTTCTGGAAAAGGCATATTGTATTGGCTGTTCATGCTTTTGTTTCTGTGAGGGGATCTAGATATCTGGAGTTATGATGTTTGAGGTGTGCCTTAGTGTCGTTATCTAGTCCCTTAGCGTCTTTGTTGGGTTGGTGTTCAGTGTCTTGGTTGTTGACGCCCACCCTGGATCTGAGGCAACTGTATGGTCCCTGGTAGAGAGTGTTTCTGTGGCTCAGTGGGTACCACAAAAAATGGGGATGGGCTAGGAGGAAAGGCTGAAGGCTGAGAGACACACAGGAAAGATGTAGGGAGACCATGTCTGCATCAAAAGGCAGAGTTCCCAGGGAGTAAGGTGGGAGGAGGGGCACCTGGAAGCAGGGTACTGCAGGATTAAGAGTAATCCTGGAGAGACTGGCAGAGAGGACAGAAAGGATAGTGAAAAATTGCCTGTCTGCCCTCTAGTCCAGTGCGGCTACTGGGGGACCCTGGTAGAAGGTGTTTCTGCAGGTTGGTGGGTGACACAGAAGACTGGAGATGGGTTAAATGTGAAGGCTGAGAACAGCCGTGGAAAACACCTAGGCAGATCCTGGGTCTGCAGCAAGAGGAGGACTCCCGGGGAATAGAGGTTGGGATGGGAGGGACTCCTACGGGCAGGCTGCAGCAGGACCAAGGCTAAGTCTGGAGACACAGGAATGAAAGTGCTAGGGGACCCTGGATGTAACTAATACTCTTTAAAGATTCCCTGGCATTTTTCATGGCAACAACACAACAATAGCAAAGCTTTTATTTTTTTTTTAAGTAAGAGCAATTATGTCAAGATCCCTTAAAAAACACACTTCTAATTAGCTTTAACTGTCAACTTGACACAGCCTAGAGTCACCTGATAAAGGAGTCTCAGTTGAGGGATTCCTCAGATTAGATTGGCCTATGAGTGTGTGTGTGGGGAGTGCTGTTTTAATGGTTAATTAGTGTAGGATGGCCCAGTCCACTGTGGGTGGTACCATTCACCGGTCAGTGGGTGGACAGCAGAGTTCCACGGGGCCGGAGTGTCAGACTGAAAGTAGAGCGGCGGCAGTCATTGCTCCCTGCTTCCTGACTGTGGATGGCATGTGACCATCCATCTCACACTCTTGCTAGCTACCATGACTTCTACAGCACATTGAACTGTTTTCTCAAACTGTGACCTGGAATAAACTTCTCCTTCACTAACTTCTCAGCTCTCCGCAGAGACAAGGAAAGCAAGTAACACAGAAAACTGATGCTGAGAAGTGGACCTTTGGAACTAGTTTGCGGGAGGAGTGGAGGAGTTTGGAACAACAGGTTGGAGAAAACCTAGAATGCTATAGCAGCTCTTAATGGAATTCTCTGGGTAGAAGCTGGGATAGCCAGAATACAGATTGAAATGCAAATCCTACAGGTGCAGCTCAGGAGGGGGTCAAGATTCTCTTGGGAACCGGCAGGAGGCCATTCCTACCGCATTTTGTCAAACAATTTGTCAGCATTCTGCCTGTGTCCCAAAAACTAGAATAAAGCAAAATTTAAAAGTAATGGACTAATTTTTTTATTGTGTATGAGTGTGTCTGTGTGTGTGCATGATGTATGCATGTGTGGTGTATGTACACATGTGTGCAGGTGTGCGTTCCTCATATAACTGTGAAGACAGAGAAGGATGTCATGTATCTTGTTTCAATATGTTCCACTTAGTCTTTTGAGACAGAGCCTCTCACTCAACCTAAAGTTAGGCTGGTTTCCAGGAAGCCCCCGCAATGCTCTCATCTCCAACCTTCATAGCACCAGCGTGAAAAGTGTGCCTCGCTTCACTCTTACGTGAATGCTGGGGTCTGAACTCGTTTCCTTGGGCTTGCACAGCAAGCATGCTATCCATTGAGTCATCTCCCCAGTCTCTGCACTAATCTCTTTAGCAGGCAAAATTTCAAGACAGCAAAGTCTTCAGGCTATGGCGTGAATACTGCTAATTGTGCTTATCTGGATTACAGTGAGACAGAGCAGAAAGATATAAAAATACATAGTTTAGCAAGGAAAAGAATGTGCAGGAGTTTAAAAAGAAAACTAATAAAGATAGTAAAAGACAAAATGAGGACAGTAATGACAAAAAATAATATTATCAGCAATGTCTTAAAAAGCTAGGTATCAAGAAATTTTTATAGCATTAAAATGGAGGAACATAGACAAATGTTATCACAGCAGAGTTCAGAATTGGTCAGCAGCTGAGCATCTGTAGAGATGAACAAAAGACACCATTTAATAGAGCCTCCAACCCTTGGCATCCTGAAACTGTCATCAAACAGCTCAAAGGAAGAGAGCTCCACACCAAGGAGGCTGCTAAGTAACAGAAGCTCAGGTAAGTCAGGAGAACTTGAAAAATACACCAGCAACAGGAAGCAGATGCAGCCTCTGAGAAGCTCAGGGATGTGCAATAGATATTGACTCTAAAGAAGAGTTTCAAAAGTAGCACCCGTGAGGTGAAGAGTGGCCTGAACGTTCGAAGCAGTTGATTTTGCAGAGAACTGGGGCTCAGTTTCCAGCACCTACATCAGGCAACTTACAAACATCTGTAACTCATGTTCCAGGGTTTCCAATACCTTATTCTGCTTTCTATAGGCACATACACATATGTGGTACATGTAGAGACATATAGGCGCGCGCGCGAGCACACACACACACACACACACACACAAGATGAAAATAAGAAAGAACTATTCTAAAAAGTGGAATCCAACTTAAAGGTAAGAATCCAAAGCGAAGGAGATGTCCAAGGGAAAAGCCTTTCATATGATGGGGCTGCAAAGGTGTCATAAAAGGCAGACGACCAGCAGAAGGAGACCTTGACCCTGGTGTAGGAGAAAAGTAGAGTGTTCAAGGGTGAAAGAAGTGCTCTGGAAAGCATGGTGTGAGGAACTGTGGAGGAGGCAGCAGGAAGTGTCCTGAATTAAGCACAGAAGTAACTACATTTCTTAATTCTTCACAGTGATTACAAAAGAAACTATAATGTGGATAATTCTACTGTAGTTCCTTCACGATCCTTCACTGGCATCTTTCCCCATCAGTCTAGGATAAATAATAATTTCCACAACGTGGGAAACAAAAGTGAATTAAGACAACCCCGCTTAGCGAAACTACAGGAACAATAGAGGAAAATGAATGCTAACAGCTATACAAATCAAGAGACACATGGCCCCAAAGAATTTGAAGCTTAACCTAAAATGTCAGAATTAAGAGAAAGAACTAAGACAATAACCAAAGTACTGGGGGGACTGCATGAACCTTAAGTACAGAAGCTCAGACATGAGACATCCGGCCATTTTCCTTCCTCTTTCACTCCATGAGAAAAGCAGTCCTAATGTCGTCAGTCCAGGAATAGGGAGCTGGCATCCACACCTAAGTGGGGAAGCACACTGCAGAGCAGTAGTTCTGTCCATTTTCAGAGGGAACCTAGGAGGGCATGAAAGAGACCCAAGCTAAAGAGTCAAGGACCAGGAAGGTGAGCAGGAACTCAGGAAGAAGAGATGGACAGGCAGGGGTCTGTAACAGCCAAACAAGGAAGCCATCCCAACAGAAGGTCAGGCTAGCAAATGCTGTCAAGCCAAGGAGAGTAGAAATGGTAATTATGGGATGTGAAAGTCCACCAGGAAAAGGAAGTTTTCACAGGTAGCAATTTCTTGTTGTGGACTGAAAGAGTCTCAGCAGAGATTAGCAGGGCTTACACAGAGAGATAAACTGCCATGGCGGGCCAGATTCTGTTAGAGTGAGAAAAGTTCCAGTCAGAGATAAGGTAGTTGAGGACTGGTTACTCTCTGAAGGACTGAGTAAATAAATAACTGCATTAAGACTAATGGGACCTAGATTTCTCTTTGTTCAAGGGAGAACTTCCAAATATAGAGAATAATTTAGAAGTGTGATGTACTGGAATGATGAATAACCCTGTTTTCAAGATACAGGGAAAGATAGGCAGACAGATGTAAACATGGATATGATTTCTGTATATGTTTACAGAAATCACCTAACTGTACCCATTGGGAGAACCTAAGAAATTGATATGCCAATAAGTAAAGGCCAGATTTTGATTTCTCTATGGATTTTCTACCAATATAGGGATCTGCTGAAAAGTGACTGCGGTAGAGGCAAGACAGGAACAATGAAAGACGAGTCTGGGACATCCTGCGCCATGTAGGAAGGAACTAGTCAAAACAGAACAGGCATGTTAAAAGGACAGAGACTCCACTAAAACGGTTAAAGGGAAGACCATTAAATAATTACAGTAATGGACGATAGCCCATTGAATACAATGGAAAAACACATGCTCATGACAACATATAAATAATTTTTTTGAAAAACTGGATAGGAATGAGGAATAACTCCAAATTGCTTCCTTACCGAATATCTTTATTGTAAAGATACAGAGTAATTAGCTGATAAGAAGTTTTGGAGGTGCTATTGCTTTGATCAAATGACCAAAGTTGTTATCATCAACCATAGAACACAACAAAACTACATTCTCATCTGGTAGGATGCAATGCAAAAAAAAAATGCAGAATCATTTCTACCTTTTCCTGACAAAGGGGAATAACTGGTCTAATCAAACAGAAATATAAGATGAACCCAATTTGTAGTCTTTCTACAATGTCACCAATCTATAACCATTTGAAAGCGTGAAGATAAAGACAGAAGAACAGTTTCCTATAAAGAATACTAAGAAGACATTACAGTCAAACACAAACATTTGACCCCTAACTGGTCTTTCATCACAAAACCAGTGTTTCTGGGGATAGTAGTAACACCTGAGTGTGGCCTGAGGGGCTAAGGGCAGCAAGGGATTAATGCAAATTTCCTGTTATGTTGGGGATGTGGCAATGAATGAACTTGGCTAAGATTCCCAAAGTGTAGGCCAGGGATATGTCAAGTCTTTCAGATTGCTTCCATGAAGCAAAAACATGTTTAGGGGCCCATGAGATGGCTCAGTGGATAACAGCACTTGATGGCAAGCCTGCTGACATGAGTTCAGTTCCTGGAACCCACACAGTGGAAAGAGAATACTGGCTCTTTGTCCTGCAGGCTGACCACACTCACCTTACCGCATGCTCAAATAAATAAAAGTACCTGTAAACTTTTAAAAACCTGCCCCTTTAAACACACTCTCTCAGGAGAGTACAGAGGGCTGTGTAAAAGCTGCATGCTCCGCCCTCCCAGAACGGAACCATGCACATTTACATCTCAGCTGTAGGAAATGGTGAAGTCATTTCTACTTAAATGAAGTCGCATGTTTACCTGTGAAATGGCGTGGGGATGTCCACGCCACCCCCATCACCGTCCTGCAGTGTACCATGGGAAAGATAGAGAAGAACTGGAAGTGACATCCTATCTAAACTCCAGAACAGTTCTAGATTTTCCATTTAAAAATAATGTTTGCTCTCAGATCTGGTGGCGATCACTGATCTGGTCAAATATTTTTGATGTTTAAGGTTCTTCTTTCAAGGTTACTATTAACTTTATGATTAGATGGTAAGTTTATAGCAAACGCCTATACTTATTGATTGTGCAATTTTTATCCTTTAAGTTGCTAGTGAATGAAACATACACATTTAGAAAAAATTAACACCAAACACTAATAGGACACTGATAAGAAAACCTGTGTGCAGAGGATGTCTTTCTTAATATTCCTTCTTACTTACAGATTCTCTGAGATTTTTACCTCCACATTTATGAATAAAATAAGCTTTTCTGTCACTGCTCTTAAGTTAACTGTTCAGTTTTGCTACAATGACTTTAGCCTTATCAATTCAGTTGAGGAAACCCTCCAGTCCCCCTCAGGCTGTCTTAACACTTGATCATTTCTGTCATATTTATTTTACCTTTAAAATCGTCTGGATTCCATATATTTTGGTGGGGAGATTTAAAATTATCCATTTGATTTTACAATTGCAGAACTATTTGGTGCTTGTATACATTTTGATGCCTTTGTTATGACTATTTAGAATCTGACCATTGCCTTTAGTATTAACTTCACTGGTGTGAACTTGCTCATTTCTTTTCTTACCTTGTGAATTATTTTCTAATAATATGTAGTTGCATCTCTTCTCATTCCTGACATGGCTTATTTGTACTTTTTATTTTGAACTTTGCTTTTTGGAAATAGGGTCTCAGGTACCCTAGGCTGCCCTTGAACTCACTCTGTACCTAACGAAGGATCACCTTAAGCTTCTGATCTCCCTGTCTCCACCTTCCTAGTGCTGGGATTGTAGATATGAGTGTCCCAGCTAATTTTATGTCCACTTGACACAGCTTGAGGAGGGAACCTCAACTGAGAAAATGCCTCCATAAGATCTGGCAGTAAGGTCAATGGGGAGGCCCAGGCAGCAGTGGGTGGTGCCGTCTCTGGGCAGGTGGTCCTGAGTGTTCATATTCATAAATTTTTTTATTCAAAAGCATTTTCGGTAGAACTCATAAATTTTACTCTAAGTCTGAATGATTTTTATCCTACTAAAATAGAGGCTTATTAATAAATTGACTTGTTATACATGTTTGTATCTCATAGCATATGAGATGATTTATATTAATAAATTATTCTAATGAGTATACAAATGAAGAAGAGTATTAATTCAACTACAGAGTGAATCAAGCAAGTTCTTTTTAGACATGATCCTCCCAAAATATAGTTTTATGGAGAACAAAAAAAAATAAATTTGAGGAGTTTTTGTAATTTTTAAAGAGTTTTAACTACTATATGACATAATTGTCATAAAAAATGGTCATATGAGCATTTTTATATAAATCTTAGATGAACTTATTTTAATTGAAGAAAATTAAGCTCTGTCATTATAACATACCTGGTCTACATCTCCCAACAAGCTTTTAAAGAGATATTGGCTTCTATCATAAATATTAGGAAAAGTGTTACCTGTGGTTTTCAATTGTCACATAAATTTGTATAAACCCTATCGTAGTTTATCCTTCTGTTCCCCTATCCACAGACCTCTAACTAGCATCTTGAGATTTATTCAGATGTTAAGAGCACCTTGCAGCTGCCTTCCATTTCAGGACAGAAGGCAAGCAAAGCCATTGGGGCTACTACTTCGGATTTACATTCTCTTCATTCTTCAAGGTAAAAACATTTCCAAAAATATGTGACAATAAATAAACTCCAATTCCTTGCAAAGGAATTTATTTCAAAGATTACAGAGGCTGAGATTCCATAGGAGGTACAGACACAGAAGGCATAACATTTGCCATGTGCCTTTTATGTTCAAGGTCATCCTATCTCATTTTAATCCTCTCCCAAGCTTCTGAAGTGGGAGATGCAATGTGGGCACTGAGGAGGACTCACACAGCTAGTCAACAGAGGACCTGCAATGGGATATAAGTTAGATTTCTCCCATTACATTTACAAGGCTTTACGTCTATAGCTTACCCAGAACTTTCTGTGGCTTCAGCATCATATGCAGTCTCTGAGCTCCTATCTGAGTATTGCTGGAATTTGAAAAATCATCCAATGAGCTTCTTTCCAGGTGTCAGCAATGGCCTTAGGGTATTTAGTCTGACTGTATAATCAGCCCAAAGGGTAAGTACTAGAACATACTAACAGCATCAGGTAAGGCAGATGATGTAACATTCCCCTCTGTAAACAATTGAAGTCAATAGCTGCTTTTCTGAAAGCGCACGCAGGCAAGCTCGATTGTTTCGAGGTCCACCAGTCCTGCACTCAGCCACAATCAGCTTTTAGTGCAGAAGCTGGAGGACGCTGGATTCCTGGCAGCTCCTAGACCAGAATAGACCATGCAGAGTTTGGCTCTGATTTCAAACATTTATAATCTTTTCTCTTGCTCCCTTTGCTCAATATAGGAGAGAGGCTATCAGCCAATTTCCCCACCGTTTATAGCAAATCCCAAAGCTCCTTCGTTTCCAGCTGCTCAGCTGCCTCGGCAGACTGTATTACTAAATTATTGTATCTTCTTGGTACAGTGCCTGATCTATCTTGGCATGCATTGTGCATTGAAAGAAGCTCCTGTTCCAGCACAGGAAGCTAGCTGCTCACTCTCTTCCCACGCGCCTCTCCTCCGGTACCCTCGACCATTAACCTCTTTGTTCCTCCTGTACAAGCCAAGCTCATAAGGGCACTTTCTCATCTATGGCTGCCCCCTAGGGGGTTAGCAATTTCAAAGGGTGCTCTGTGCTACCAGTGTTTCCCACAGCTAGAGAGAGCCAGATGGGTAAGTGGCCTACAGTGGAGAGAGCTGTATTTGGAACCAAAAGATTTTTTTTCTTTCCCTCACCAAAAGGTATTTCTTTGTAATACTGCAGCAACTCTAACCATGTATGTTCCCAAACAGAAGACACTGCATTGAGGGGAGAAAGGAAGAAGCCCTACTCAAGTCTGTTGTTTTCAAAAGTGTTGGCTCTTTGGTTTAACTTATTTTAAAAACTTTCTATTTTTATCCTATGCCAACTGGTTATGAATGCAGAGACAGAGACAGAGAGAGCTATTCTGTAAAGATTGAAACAAACAAATAAAGTATTGTCTTTAAATAAAAAGAAAGTAATTTTGCAACATCAAAGGATGAAAATTATTTTTAATTACTCTGAAATGAATAATCATTCTAATTCAGGCTTCAAAGGATATACCTTGGATTTGAACGCAAGTAACTTAAATATCCTCAATTGAAGCTCTGGGAATTTAATGCATGCAAATGTGCCCTGGGAGCTAGCTATTCCTGTAAGCAATGGGCAGCCTAGATTTCCTCACATACATCCCAAGAGCTGTCTCACCTCAAAAGAGCAGGCAAGTCATCTAAAGTCTAATCCTATTAACAGGACACACTATGGAAAATATATGGAAATGCTAAAGATAAATTCTAACTAGCAAGTAACATTTTAAATCAATGCTGCTGTTGCTATGGTAAGAAAACCAAACGTAAAATAAAAGTCTTCTATAAGGGTTTGGCCCTGTTGTCATGGCAACAATGAATGATACTTAACTCTGCTAATGTTTCCATTTGATCTGGAGAGAACTAGATGCGCATTAAAGCTATTTAAGATGGCTTAGAAAATCGATTTTTTTTCTATTGCTACCTTTCACATGCTCCTCGGCCAATTAAAGGAGATCTCATAAAAAATATCAGCCAGGGTAGAGAAAAATGCAGAACGTATGGGTTTGTTTAGGTTTTTCATGATGGTGGAAGCTATAGAGTGTCATTTTCTCTGAGATGCTAGCAAATGGAATATTCATTTAGCGAAATACCGCACAGCAATTTTCAGGTTGGGGGCATCTAACTTTCCATAAGATAGGGAAAAAATGAAATGCAATCAAATGGCAATTTCCACCACTTTAATACAGAAAAGGAAACATTAACTTAAAGTAAGAAAATACGGAAATCACTGTTCCTGCTCCGCAACTGAGTAGCTAGTTCTGACTTCTCGCCGACTTTCTAGTCTCTTGATCCATGTCCCCCCACGGACACATCCCTCCTCATACTGGCAAATGCCCACATTGCTGAAATGGACATTCTAAATCTTCCTCCTACTCACACTGCCAGCTCCGCCTCTAATACACCCTCACCCTCCTGGATGAGATACTTTCTAAGCCCCAAACAGCCATCACCTGGTTTCCTCACATCCCACAGGCCATTCTTTTATGTGTTCTTCTGCTTGTTCCTCCTCTTATCTCCAAAAATCTGTATGAAAAAATCCTTAGGCTTGGGATACTAAGACTTATGTCCTCTATTGTTGAATCTTCTGCTACTCATTTGCAGTTTGGGGCTTACCTATCATCCAATTAATGACAATTGCCAAAATTCCATTTTTAAACATTTTTTAATTAATTACACTCTATTCACTTTGTATCCCCCCTGTAGCTCCACCCCTCCCAAGCCCTCCCTTCCTCCCCTTTTCCATGCATGCCCCTCCCCAAGTCCACTGATAGGGGAGGTCTTCCTTTCCTTCCTTCTGGTCCTAGTCAATTAGGTCTCATCAGGAGTGGCTGCATTGTCTTCCTCTGTGGCCTGGTAAGACTACTCTCCAGTTCATGTCAGAGACAGTCCCTGTTCTCATTACTATGGAACCCACTTGGACACTGAACTGCCATGGGCTACATCTGTGCAGGGGTTCTAGGTTTTCTCCATGCATGGTATTTGGTTAGAGTATCAATCTCAGGAAAGACCCCTGTGCCCAGATTTTTTTTGTTCTGTTGCTCTCCTTGTGGAGCTCCTGTCCTCTCCATATCTTACTATGAATCTTCTTTCATAAGATTCCTTGCATTCTCCCCAAAGTTTGGCCATAAGACTCAGCATCTGTTTTGATACCCGGCAGGGTAGAGCCTTTCAGAGCCCTCTGTGGCAGGCTCCTGACTTGTTCACTGTTTTCTCCTTCTTCTGATGTCCATCTGCTTTGCCTTTCTGAATGGGGATTGAACATTTTAGCCAGAGTCCTCCCTCTTGATTACTTTCTTTAGGTGTACAGATTTTAGTAGATTTATCCTATATTATGTCTGTATGAGTGAATATAAACTGTGTGTGTCTTTCTGCTTCTGGGATAACTCACTCAGGATGATCTTTTCCAGTTCCCACCATTTACCTGCAAATTTCACGATTTCCTTGTTTTTTTTTTTTTTATTGCTGAGTGGTATTCCATTGTGTAGATGTACCACAATTTCTGTATCCATCCCTTAGTTGAGGGGCATCTGGGTTGTTTCCAGCTTCTGGCTATTACAAATAAAGCTGCTACAAAGATGGTTGAGCAAATGTCCTTATTGTGTACTTGAGCTTCTTTTGCATATATACCTAGGAGTGGTATAGCTGGATCTTGAGGAAGTGCTAGACCTAATTGTCTGAGAAAGCACCAGATTGATTTCCAGAGTGGTTGTATAAGTTTACATTCCCACCAGCATTGGAGGAGGGTTCCCCTTTCTCCACAACCTCTTCAGCATGTGATGTCACTTGAGTTTTTGATCTTAGCCACTCTAATGGGTGTAAGGTGAAATCTCAGGGTTGTTTTGATTTGCATTTCCCTGATGACTAAGGACATTGAGCATTTCTTTAAGTGTTTTTCTGCCATTCGATATTCTTCTATCAAGAATTCTCTGTTTAGCTCTGTACTCCGTTTTTTAATTGGATTACTTGATTTGTTGCTCTTTAACTTCTTGAGTTATTTATATATATATATATATATATGTATATATATATATATATATATACATACATATATTGGATATTAGCCCTCTGTCAAATATAGGGTTGGTGAAGATCCTTTCCCAATCTGTAGGCAGTTGTTTTGTTCTGGACAACAGTGTCCTTTGCTTTAAAGAAGCTTTTCAGTTTCATGAAAACAATTCATTGATTGTTGCTCTTAGAGCCTGTGCTGTTGGTGTTCTGAAAAACTGCATGGTACTGGCATAGAAACCAACTGGTGGATCAATCGAATCGAATGGAAGACCCTGAAATAAACCCACACACTTATGGACATCTGATCTTTGACAAAAATGCCAAAACCATACAATGGAAAAAAGATAGCATCTTCAACAAATGGTGCTGGTCTAACTGGATGTCTACATGTAGAAAAATGCAAATAGATCCATACTTATCACACTGCACAAAACTAAAGTCCAAGTGGATCAAAGACCTGAACAGAAAACCAGATACACTAAACCTGCTAGAGGAAAAAGTGGGGAAGAGCTTTGACTTCATTGCCACAGGAGACAACTTCCTGAACAAATTTCCATTCTTTTAGCCTGATTTCTACCCTGAACTCTAGACTTCTACCTTCAGGCTCACCGTTATTTTTATGTTAACTTTTCTCTCTCACCCTGTAGCCAAGTGTGTTGTGGGCACCGCGGTTTTGCCTGCGACCTGCCTAATTATCACACGTTACTTTTCCTCTGGATGGCTGCTAAAGCCTCCCTTCTGGTCTCTCAGTTTCTACTCTTAATATCTCCTTATGTACTCCATATGAAAGAAGTCTGTTAGAGCAAACAGGGGTAGGAAATAGCTATTGCCATGGTGAATAGGGTGATCCATGGAGGCTGCATCAAGAAAATCATGAAATGAAACCTCATGAGGACAGTCACGTGAAGATCTTGGATTCTGTCACGTGGGTTCCTGGGGGCAGAAATTACCAAGCAAAGGCAGCCACAGATATGAAAGATTGCATCACTAATGCACTAGAGGAGTAACATGAGGTGATATGGCTAGAGGTGAGCAAGGGAAAGCAGAAAGTAGTGCAGGAAGCTTATGTTAGTGACTCAACAGCAGTGTGACCACCGGGCTGGCATCACATCTGACCACTCTTCCTTATCATCAATAGTGAAAAATAAAGAAGTAAGAGATATACACAGTTCTAACACTTAGCAACAATTACTTAATGACATATTCATATATTTTTCCTATTTTGTTTTCTATGCACACATAATTTCAATTAAACTGGAACTGCTTTGTTCTATTATTATTATTATATTTTGGGGAGGTGCACATGCAACAGTGTGCGCGTGGAAGTCAGAGGACAACTTTGTGGAGCTCTCTCTCTTTCCGCCTGTATATGGGTTCCGGGGATCAAGTGAAGGTTGCCAGGCTGGTGCAGTGAGAATCTTTACCCCTGGTCATCTTGCTGGCTGGTCCCTTTTGTAGTTTAAAATAAGCTTTATATATAATCCAAAATGCAAACATGCTTTTTTTTTGATGGCTTTATAGTGTCCATTTTAGAAATATTCAAGTAAATTGTGAAGTCCATATGGTCTCTTGAAAGGATCTGGAGAATATGTTTGTGTGTTTATTTAATTATTACTTTTACATCATCTTCAAGTCCATTTCCTTGTTGCCGAGAGCAGCATTTAATTTTCCCCTTTAAAGTTAATAGGTAATGCTCATTGAGTAACTGGAAATAATTTTATATGTACCAATTGATTCCATTCCTACACAAATTTAGGGAAATCACGGTATTCCCACTTTAAAGATGAGGAACTTAATCCTTAGATAACTTCCCACCCAGGTTACATTGCAGTAAGTGGCAGGCAGCATCTAAGCTCCTGACTGCTCTATCTTCTGCATTCCTAAAATAAGAAAATGAACATACTTGCTATGTCTATTCCAAAAATCCCCACCAATGTCCACATACTATTTACCAATTAAGAGTAATCTTAATCTGGGGTTTTAGATAATTCATTTAAAATATACTTTATATTTGACAATTTTGATTTTATATTCCAATACTTTTATGTCTAACACTTTCCTTGACCATTCTTGGGAATGATATTTATCCTTTGATCACATCTGGAAATAATTTACTTCCTATCTTCTTCTTTTTCCTTTTTTGGAGGAGGCAAGACCTTGGTGGCACAAGAACCACATCACACAGGGTGTCCGAAACTAACTAGGCTGGTCCCAAACTCATTCATGTCAACCCATGAATTCTATCTTGACCTCCCCCCCAAATATAAATATTTGGCAGGTACAATAGCGCATGCCTGTAATCCCAGAACTCAGGGAGGCAGAGGCAGGCAGAGCTCTGTGAGTTTGAGGCCAGCCTGGTCTACAAAGCAAGTCCAAGATAGCCAAGGCTACACAAAGAAACTCTGTCTCAGAAAACCAAAAATAAAAAAGAAAGAAAAATAAATATATTATACATAATATATAATATACAATATATAATGAATTACTTAATTTAATTTTTATACAATGTATTTTGGTCATATTTTTCCCTCTTCCTATTTCTCTAGAACCTTCTTTCCTTCCCAAGATTTTTAAGTTTCATTTTGAATATAAATATTTGCTTGAATGTGTGTATGTGCACCATGTGTATATCTGGTAGCCATCAATGCCAGAAAAGAGTATCAGATCCCCTGAATTACAGTTATAAGCTGCCATGTGAATGACTGAAACCAAACCAGAGTTTTCTGGAAGAGTAGCCAGAGCTCTTAACTGCTGAGCCACTTCTCCAGCCCTATTTCCTTTCACATTGTGGCTAGCCATATATCCTTGTATCCCAAGTCCTTACTCATTTCATTATTCCATCTTCTTCTAGTCCTTGGGGTTAAAAAGTGTTTCATTTCATTATTTCATCTTCTTCTAGTCCTTGGGGTTGAAAAGTGTTTGATATCAGGGAAATTGTATTGCCTAGTTAAGTACCCTATTTTGTTATATTAACCTCTATCTACATAGCTATAGGATGTTTTTGTCCTTATCCTTGGAATTATAAAGATTTAAATTTCCTGGTAAAGCCTATTCTTGTCTGAAAAATGTTCCCATATTCAGTAAGTCTGTGATTTATTATTCAAGCTATTTTTTAAAATTATAATGGAGGAAAAGGTTTCTAATTTCTAATTTGCTTTTTTCCTCTGCTGGATTCTTTCTTCTGAAACAATTATGATAGGCACTCTGAGCTCATGTATATTCCTCTGTGTTTAGCTTCTCATATGAAAATTTTATCTTTCCTTATCCTCTCCTCCTGTCAACTGAATGTTTTGAGTCATCTTCTACTTCATTAAGTTGGGGGTTCTAAAAATCCAACTTATTTTTGCCTCTGTGGTAGTTTTGAATTCAATATGAACATTGTTTGAATATACGAGTTCTTTATTATCTTATATTTTAACTTCGTAACTTCTTATTCTCGTTTAGTGCAGCCCAAGTCTTCTGAAGACTGCCACTGTCCATTTGACACTCAGAGTTTTGGAAATTTGTTTGTGTTCAGAGTTCTTTTATTTGCCAGACGGCAGTGTCATCACTCTGCAGAACACACTTTTTGTGAGGCATCATTCAAGTCATCCAGGTGTTTCTTCACTTACCCACACTTGTAGAGAGAGGTCTTAGCGTGTGTATTTTGGGAATTAACAAGAATTCTATCGGACACCGAGGGAGTACTTCCTTTCTTCTTTAGGATGCATGAGAGAGGAGAGGGGAAAAGATTCTCAGAACTGTTCTGCCTTGTGTGAAATTCTTGGGACATCTAGTCACGGAGTACAAATATACCTCTGGCAGTAGTATTTTCTGGAATGACGCAACATTCTGTTCCTGTGCTGTCCAACATAGTATCCGTAGATAATGCAGATCTTACACATTTAAAATGTAACCGATACAACACAGTTTGTATAATTTTTTGTTAACTTAAATCCTATTTTAAATAGTGATACGCAGCAGTGTACAGGTCTAGAGAAATTGTCCTCATGGGATGGTTTCTAGCTCAGCAGCATTAGCATCTTTTAGATACTCACCACAAATACTTGGGTCCTGCTCTAGCATCTGTGACAGTGGACCCAACAGTCTATGTCTACACAGAGCTCCACTTGACTCTGACGCATGCTGGCAGCTCAGCCTTGCTGGGCTATGGATGGTGAGTTAGAAGAGGATGAAACAATCAGAAGAGATTTCTCTTGATTCTCTTGTTTCTCTTCTACCTTTGAATGAGCATCCAGGAGTTAACTGGGGCAGTGTCCTCATTCTTTACTTGCCACAGTTGTCCTCATTAAGAACTGACTGTGACAATGCCTCCCTTAAGTGTAAGCCAGGATCCTGTTTTGCTGATCTCTGAAAGCCTGCATGCTTCTCAGAGAGACCCGTAGGATCCAATGACACATCACCTTATGGTTTCTGTACATCCACCCTCAGCTTCCTAGGTCTCCTGGCATTACTTTGATAGGTGGTTTGCCACATATGAGGGACATACATCTTACCTATCTTCACTCCTGACCATCTTGTCTTTATCTTGCAGAAATCTCTGAATGTCACCACTATTAATTTCTCATGCTGAAGTGATTTATTTATTTATTTATTTTGCTTATTTGATTTATATCTGCGGTCACTTGTAAAAGGAAGCTAAAATCAACCAATGCATTCAAATTTCTGCTCTCCTAAGAAACTCTCATATTCCTCTTAATGCCTCACTTTTCACAGAATTCTAGACTGTTCCTTTAGATTTTTAATTTCATTTGAGCCACAAAACATTCCTATGATGTCAGTTCTTTTCACATCCCCATGCTAAAGATAAGAACACTACAGCTTTTATCATTTAATGGTCTATATAAGAGAAATAGGAAGTGCATCTGCTTTGTGAAGTCCCTGATAGGCAGGAAGTGGTAGCTACACTTACTGAATCTGTATTACAGGACACGGTGTTAAATGTTCATATTCTTTATCTCGTTTAAGTCTCATAACATTTTGCCATATCACAGATGCTAAGCAAAACAAGACAGGCTAAATAACTTCTCCAAATTATAGACCTAGTTAGTGGCCGTTCAGGATCTGGTCCCTTATTGTGCCCTCACTGGACAGCTGTGTTAGTTTCTAAGCCTGGAGAGTAATCAAACGGTAACAGGCCAAAGATGGAGTATTACATTTTATATCTCACCATTTGTCGTACACTGGATTGTTTGATTTGGTTTGTATTCTACTACAAAATACAGGGCCATGAGGGAATGAGGGAGCAGGATACAGCTGGGATACAGAGTTAATAAAATGTAACTAATAATAAAAAGAAAAAGAATAAAAAAATCCGGGGCCATTTTTTTAACAAAATAAAATACAAGAAGATAAAACAAAAACTGTCACATTGAAGTGGGACAAGGCAAACCAAAGAAGAAAAAGAGCCTCAACAGAAGACATAAGAATCAGAGACACACTTGTTCACACACGCAGGAGTCTCATAAAAAATACAAACTGAAAACTTTAACATATGCAGAAGAGCTGGCGCAGGCCTGTGAGCGCCCTGTACTTGCTACTTCAGTCAGAGCACATTTTCAAGTAGTTAATACAGAAGCAAACATATTAACTTATAATAATTTTAATCTTTTGCTTATTGTCTTTTATCTTGAAAGGAATATCCCCTAACTATGTGAGTATTCCATCGCAGTCATGCTAAGTATCTTTAGCATATCTTCAGCACATGTTGGATAGTATGCTAGGAACTGTGTGACTGATGGGCAACGCTGCCTACCAATAGCCTCTGCCAAAGGGTTTGGTGAATTGCTTGAACCCCTGTCAACCTGCCTTTGTGCTGATGTCCATTCATCGATCCATTACTCCAATTGCCCTTTAGGCTCCAGTCTGAAGAACAAGTGGGCACCTTGAAGGAATCAATGGGTTCTAGGGCTTCACGGCTTCAGATTTACAGGCATCTGATCTCCAAGTCAGCATCAGCCAGCCGTTGTCTCACTGTTTAGGGGAACAGAGGCATTCTCAGCATTCTGGTCACCTGATAGGTCTGATTCAGGGGAAGAATCTCTGCTTTCACCTGATGGGTCTGATTCTGAGAAAGAACCTCTGCTTTCAACTGCTCAAGCAAGGAGTTTTCTATATAATTCACTTAGTATTTGTTTTTCCTTTCCTTTTCTTCCTGCATGTGTGTGCATGTGCGTGTTATGGGGCATTGTCTGCAGAGGGTAGAAAGGGGCTTCAGATCCCTGGAGGTGGGTTAACAGGTTATGAGCAGTCTAAAGTGGGTGCTGGGAACTGAACTTGGTCCCCTGCAGGTAACCAAGTGTTCTTAATTGCTAAACAGTCTCTCCGGCTTCTTTAATTTGTTTTCTTTTGGCTGTAGATTAGGGATAATTAGGTAGTTTTAGTTCCTTTCTTATAATATTAAAACATCTTACATTGTTACAGACCACCATTGTTTATAAAGACCATTCATGGACAGTATTTAGTTCCATGTAAAATTCAAGACAATCTGTGAAACAGGCACTGTTTCCCCTATTTTGTCAGTCAGGAAACAGTAATTTCTTAATCATCCAGTAAATTCTTCAACAAGTGCATGTGTCACCCCAAGGAAACGGTAAGACAAAAAGGAGTCAAACACAGGCGTCCTCATGAGGGGCTTACATCCAGGCGACAGGACCAGTTCCGAGTACAGCACATGCATTGCTGAAGGAGTTTTGTAGGATCCAGAGGATGATGAGGCCACTTGAATGGAAAAACTAAGCACTGTAGAATAGGTCAAACTTAGGAGAAAATGAGTGACAGGCACTGCCAGCAGGGGAAAGACAAATGGACACACACAGATACAGGAGGGTCTAAATAGCTTGAGGAGATCAAGTTCTTCCTGTTGGGTTGCTGGAACAGGGCTTGACGGGGCTGGTGGCAGGTAAGGCTGCACTGTCTGCGGTGGCATAAGTGATTCAAACAAAGCAATCTGCAGAAGCAAGCACAAACTCGAGTTCTCTGACTCCACGTTTGGTTCTTTCAACCATAACCCAACTTTCTTCCAAGGCTACTTATGTAGTATAACTCAGCAGGCTTGAAAAATGGACACTGGGATAGAAAAGATCCTGCCTTTAAAAGCTATCTTTCCTTTAATGCTTGCATCACAGCAGGGAATTCACACCTGATACTGTAAACTTGGGAAGAAGTCCTGGCTAGGAAGCTCATGGGGTCAAACCTATTATTGCTCTCTTGCTAAATGCTCATGTTATCAAACTGCTGTCTAAGTTTTTAAGCTTCTGCCCACAGACTTGGGCTGCTGTCAGCCTTGGCAAGAGAATTAGGGAGCCTCAGTCAATGAAGATATTCCTAATTTGTCAAAGTGCTGAAAGTAAGTGACCAAGTACCCAGCTCTGAATGAGACATAGTTATCAAAGCCTCCATCCAGGTTCAGGGGAGACTTGGAAGAGGGAACAGAAAGGATGTAAGAGTCGGGGGATGAAGATGAATGAGTGATTTGAAATGCATGGCGATGGTACCCATGAACTCACAGTACCCACGACTACCTGCAGCAGACCTGCACCAGATCAGACCAGCTCACGCTTAACTAAAAAGCTATACGCAGTTGATAACTGATAATTCTTTTCTTGAGGGTGGCAGCATTGGTAGGTTGCCATGCTCCAGAGGTTGCCATGCTCCAGAGGTTGCCATGCTCCAGAGGTTGGCCTAAGACCTGTGTATATAAAGGCAGCATGTATTTGACTCATGAGTTATTACAAAAAATAAAAGGATGGGACATGGTTAGAAAGGGGAGGTGCTACAGGGAAAGCCCAGGAGGGATTGGAGAGGAGATATGAAGGTATGTATGATCATATTTCATTATGTGTGTGTGTCTAAGAGATTCTCAAAGAACAAATTAAAAATAAAAATTCTGTTACTTGCAAAAATGAACTGAGAAAAATACAGTTTAAGGTTACTGTTCCATCTTTACAGAGATCCACATCAGTATTTGTCATATCCATTGTAGCTTAGTCATTTTCTACACTTCTAGAATCCAAGGAAGGAAGAAACAGCAGGGATAAGTGTTTTGCATTTTCACAGGAAGGTCAGGAAGCCCCAAATCGTTAAGCACTTACTCATCTCTGGGCAGGTCCTGTCTACTTTTATTTTAAGTAGAATCGTGAATCTCGGTGGACTGAAAATCAAACCAGACATGTTCTCAGCTAGACCAACATTTAAAGCAATTGATTTTGTTGCTGTGACCATGTCACTTTGTCCTCATCTGTCATGTTCATTACACAGAATTTCCCGCTGTAGTTCAGGGGCCTGGTAGATATTCACTGCTTGAACTGAAGAGTTAGAGACAGAGATAGTGGTCATAAAGCTCTTCAGATTTTGGTAATGGTATGAAGAGATATGTAATAAAAAACACAATCTAGTTTTTATTCTAAATTTAATGAAAATTTTACATTGCAATTTTATGCTTTAATTGTCATAAGTAGTAGAAAATATTCTTCAATAATGGAAAGAAGGTTGAAATTTACAAATATTCTTCACTTCCTTAACATTTCCATTTGAGAAAATGATCTCTGTCACTGGAATAAAATACAACTTAGGGAAGAGAAGAAATTTATACTTCTAACTAATTCATTGTTCATAAAAGCTAAGTGCTACTGGTTGTGTTGTGTTCTATAATAGCTTTCTGGAAAGTGTTAAAAATACACAAATGAGTAGTTTTAACATTACTTTAAAATCAGCTCTCAATTGAAAACAAACCCCCAGGTTGCTTACAAAAATATGCCCTCTGATTCTCACCTCAAAGCATTCCTAACTAAGCAGACGATGCTCTCGCAACTTGAACTCAAGAAATACTTATCTGCCACCAGGGCAGTTAGTGTTCACTACTCAGTGTTCCATTACGTCAAGCACATGCACTTTTTGTTTCTTCTCTTTTAACTATTATTTTTATGGTTGCATTTATTTAGGGATAATTATCTATGGTGTATGGACGAAAGAGAGGCAGCAACTGAGCAAATTATGGCGTTCATAACTAAATGCTTCCTGTACACAGTCTCCAACACTGTTAAAAATAGTCGTCACACCAATATAAAATTAGATATACTTAGCATTAAACTGCATTAAGCAAACCTTTAGGGTTTTTTATTAATTCATCTGGAATAAAATCATCAGCGCTTTGGCCACAAGTTTTTGTATAAATTCACCAATTCCAAAGCTCTGCTTGTGGGTTTTAGAAGCATAGTTTAAATGGACAGCACTAGGGCACCCTTGATAAATGAATGGGCCATTGTTCCTTTTGAGAGAAAAATATGGAAATGAGAATTTTGGCATTGAACCAAAGAATGATGGACAGTACATTTTCCAAATAGAGAGCTATAATATTCGAACATCTCATGGAGGTATGAGGTTGATTAATGGAGATCAGAATGAAATTGAGGCCAGGCTATATGGAACATGAAAGAGACTCCAGTTATGTTGGTCAATGAGGTCTGAAGCTCGAATAAAGGCTCTTGATGAGGCAGTTCTTCCTTCTGTGTTTCCGAGTCAATATTCCAGACCATCAGATTTTATTTTTAAAGCATCTTTAAAATATAACAGCTTCATTCTTTCTTCTCATTCATAACTAGTTATTCCACATTATTGAAGTCTTTGTATCTTTTCCTCACAGAGGCTTATTTCAGTTTTAATTCAAGAAACCATCATTTCTAACCTTTAGCTGGTACCCTTCATAGCCACAGCCTCCCACCTCTTTCTGTCACACTTTAAGTTTCTTATTTTATTTCCTTAACATTACAAACTCTGTTTATTGCAAACTAGTCCCCTCACTACAGTATAGACTTTTTGTTTTAAGGGTAATGATTTTTATCAGTTAACAGCTGAATCCTAGTGCTGAGACTAGTCTCTGGAATGTGGTGAGAGTGTGAACTAGCTAACACTTACCCATCTTGTCCTAATTCAGGTCCTTGTCTTGCCTTGATTGGAAACAATGAGAGTTTTCTAACTATTCTCCTTGGCACAGCCTTACCACCCTTCAGTTCATATTCGCCACCAGGGTTCCCTTGTTCTTTCTAATGTAAGCACACTCATGCTGTACCACCATTCAAAGGTCTTCAATGTTTCTTCGTGGTTGAAATGAATATCACCAAAACATAGAGTGGTAAGTGCTATCATTTTAAGTACTTCACAGAACATTTAATCTTTTATCTATTTTATCTTTTATCTATTTTAATGTTCATCCTTACAAACTATCAAATAGATGGCACATTAAGCTCATGAATTCAGAGATATTACTTAAGATGAAAAAAAAACCTATAAAGATAAGTAGGGACATAGAAAAAAACAAACAAACAAAACAATGGTTTTGGACTCAAGTGAATTTGGACTGTACTGTTCTAAAGAGTAAACCCCAGCACTACTGTTTCCATTTCACTGAGTCCTGGCTTACCTCCCTGGCATAATAGCCACCACTTCTTGTTTTTCATTTCATATCTTAGTGAATTCTGCTCTCTTCCTTATGACACTATGCTCTTGTTTTAGTACCACTACTTCCTAAACCTAGAATGTCATTAGTTTGTCCTTTTACCCTACTACCTATCATCTGACCAGCTTTACTCATCCTTAGGACTCAGGTTAGGCTACCAACCCCATAAGGCCTTCCTTTGTTTCTTCTGCTTGAGACTTGGCTTGGTACTTCCTTTGCTCATGTTCCCTTACAATCTTTGTTGTTATATATACTTCTTCCAAACGGAAGATTCCTAACATTAGGGTCAAAGTGATCTTTCAATTAATAGCCCCGCCCTCTGCCATAAGGCATGGATGAACCCTCAGTTAATACAATACTTACTAAGCTATTGACAGCAATCAGTTGTGAGTTTTTCCCCATGGTACTTTCTCGTATGATGTATATTGCATTCATTCCTTTCATCCATTCAACAGTAAAAAGTTCAGGCAGACAGAGCTAGTTTGTTAAAGAGACAAATGAAAGGACCCTAGCAATACCTCCTGCTAGGGTTTGTTGGTAGATGTGAAAATAATCTTGATTGTTAACTTGATGGGATTTAGAATCACATGCCTATGGGCACCAATCTCAAGGAATGCTTGTCAGGGGTTATCTGAATTATTTTAATTGAGGTGGGGAGTGCCATTTCCTTGTCTAGAACCATGAACTGGATGAATAAGAGAAAGTCACTTAAGTGCCAGCATGCATTGCTCTTTGCTTCCTGACTGTGGTTGCAGTGTGACCAACCATTTCTGCCTCTGTACCTTCACTGCCATGGTGGAATCTGTCTCTGGAACTATAAGACAATATAAACTCTTCCCTCTTAAGGTGTTATTATCAGGCATTTCATCACAGTAATAATAGAAGTAACTAATATAATGGGGAAGAAAGATGAATCAAGAGTGCAAAGAAGTAAGAGTTAGGTAACACGGAAAATAACAGTTGAATTTATAGATAAGAAATGCGATATCTCTCCAGAGATAGCACAGTAATCTATAGTTCTCAAATTAAATCAAAGTGTTGTACAGGAATGGGAATAAAAGGTTAACAGTACTCTCTGTGTGTGCGTGTGCTTGTGTGCATGAGTGTGTGCACATGTGCACATGCACACTTGTGCATATCCTGGAAACCTGCAGATCTTGGGTATTTTTTTAAAAATCTTTTTCCTGGAAAGTTGAATCAATGACAATTCATGTATACCAAAGAATGTCCAGAAGGAGTCAGAGAGTCCATGGCTGGCTGGAAATGATTCAATACTTAACTAACTTTGAATCAAGAATGTGAACTAAGAAGCAGTAATGCTGATGTAAGACTGTCTGCTAAACAAACGGTATTATGTCGATCACACACTGTGGAATTAGAGATGAACAAATCGCCCTTCATAGATTCCAGTGTGGCATTATTTAGGCCATGCCCCGTGACAGATGACTGCAGTTAAAGAGGGAGCCTGCTGCCCCATTTTACAGAGGTAAGGCAGGGGTTACACCTTTCTCAGACATAATAGACAAGGGTCTACAAAAAGGACACTATTTTCAGAATGCTGCCTGCTTGAGAAAACACACAAAAAGCCAGTAAGAAACAATTCTGGAAAGATAGAAGAGTAACAAACATCTGAAAAGTGTGTCTTTCCCCCACTTAAAAAGCAATCTCCCTAGCCGAATCTGTCTGGCATTAATATTTTTGGAACTCTGGGTTTATTGACAGCTTGAAACCTCCAGAAGAAGACTGGGACAGCAAGTTGCCTAATACCCAATCAACTTGAACTTTAAGCACCATGTCGGCCAGCTACTCCCCACTCTTGGTACAGCGTAGGCAGCCGTAGGCAGCCGTACACTTGTTCCCGGGGCAGCTACACATAGCTTGAAGGAGTCAGCATGCATGCAAAGAGAACTCTGTCCTCTAAAGATTGGCAATTTGTGCTCTGGTCTCTGATTGGTATCTAGCATGAGGCAGAGGCAACGGTCAATATTGCTGCAACATTCGCACCTCATCAATGCACCCAAACACCCACACTCTAAAGCAGCAGCACATACAGGCGAAATCAGGATATGCTGAGGAGATGTTCCTCAAGTATCAACAGTAGGCCAGAAAACAACAGAAGAAACAAAGCAACAACCAGAACACCAAGCAAACTCCAGGAGAGCATAAGTAGTTACTTTCCTTGTCTTTGAGACAAAGATAACTGGCAGAAGCAATTCAAGGGAGGAAGGTTTATCTTGGCTTATGGCTTTAGAGACTTTGGTTGTTAATGGTGGGTAAGGGATGTTACAAGCTTGGCTCAATCATGGTTGTGGGGGGGGGCATGGTGATGGTAGACCAAGAGATAGAGAGTAGGTCAGAAAGAGGGCTGAGCTATAACCTTCAAAGCCCCCTCCCCCACAGTGAGTCATCTCTGTCAGCTAGGACCTATATACTACAGTTTCTAAAATCTACCTCAGACAGTGCCGCCATCTGGGGTTGTATATTCAAACACATAAGCCTCTGAGGGACATTCACATTTAAACCTTAACATACAGTTACCACAATGTCGGATGCAAATATCTAGATTTCAATGAAAAAAAATGATAACAAAAAATCACAAGCCATGTTGAAAAACAATTGAATAAGCAAACAAAGAGGAAACAGAAAGAAGATGCCTGATTTAGAGAAAAACATAAAAACCACTAGATGATTTAGGGTAGTGGCAATGCTGCTGGACTGTGTGAGGGTTTGGTACTTGATGTGATCAGGGCTGTGGACTCTGGATTGGTTGGTTTGCATGCTCAAACGTGACCACACAACTCTAGAAATTAGCTTTGGGAAGGGCCATGTCTCCTGAGTCAAAGCTAATTGCCATCTTATCCAGATACAAAAAAAAAAAAAAAGAAGAAAAGAAAAGAAAAAGAAAGAAACTCTAATCAATAAATATCAGTCCTAGTTGGCACATACTCAAGCACACAGTGTGGTGTAGGTATAGACGCAAAACTGACCTCTCCTACTGCCCATGTCTTCAGTACACACTGGAAACCACAAGGAGTATAGGGCCTTACAGTGGTTGAGCAAAGTTTGTTTTCCCAAATCCCTCAGTAAAGGTCAAAGGCCACAGTAACAAAGATAATTAGTCTTGACTAGAACTGTGGCACCAAAATTGAAGGTGAAGTAATTTTCTTTCTTCATTAACTGGAAGAAAGTTTTGGAAATGGAATTATAGTGATGAGTAGGTAGCCTACACTTAAATCTCTTTCTTCTCAACATCATTCATCTGAGAGACTTTATGTAAAACACTGTTTTAAGGTACCCTTCAAAATGTTTCCTGTGGAGCCTTAACAACTCTTTACAGCTGCTCACCCACATCCTCAATGTCACCACCATTCCACAGAACATTGGGCAGGGCTGTCACTGACCCCAAAGGCATCTCAGGATCACCTTTCTTATGAAGAAGAATAGTCCTGTACAGTTTTTCCATCGCCCTGATAGAGTTTCTGTCTTAAAGTGGTATCAACAACATGATGCCTTTGTTTCTATCATTTATAACTCTTTCCATATGAACCCTAAGTCTTAATCTCACCACAATGTGACCTTGACATACAAGGTATTATTCTTTCAGGCAGATCCAGGTGGGTAACAGACTTTCCCAGTGCAGTTTCTGGGTGATAGCGCCTTGAGAGCCATTCTTCTTATTTGCATGGCTGTGAGCATCAGAATCCACTTACCCATAGCCCTTAGTGTGCGGAAATGCTATAGACAGTAACATTTAAAAAGAATGACGATGGAAAGCAAACAGTTTGTAGACCACTCTGAAACCCAGCTGGATGCAGAGTTGCACCTTTTTTTTTTCTTTTAAATTGGAGCTCAGTCTCTTGCCCTGAGGTTGTTCAATGCTGCTTTGATTCCTGGAGAAATAGAAAGGAGCCCCCAAAACTTAAAAAAAAATAAAGTTATGCTTAAACCATTCAGTGGTGGGGCAAACCATAGAAAACAAATGTACCATCCTTAAAATAAATTCTAGTCTCTAGGTTTTTGGTTTTTCCCTTTTAATGATCTTTCATTTTATGTAAGGAAAATTAAGTTTTATTTTTGTCCAAAAAGCTGAGAATACAAATATTACTCTCTCTTTTAGTACAACCCAAACATTCTTCCACCAGAATCATGCTCTCAGAAAGGCTATGGGTTTTGTGTGCATTAATTCAGAACCTATAATTAGGTAACTGTCCTAGCTTAGACCGACTGTGACTCTTTTTAAAAAAAATTTTAGGTTATTTTTGGTTTTGATTTTTAAATTTATTTTCTTATTTATTACAATTTATTCACTTTGTATACCAGCTGTAGATCCCTTCCTCATACCCCCCTAATCCCGCCCTCCCTCATCTCCTCCCTGTCCCTCCCCACATCCACTGATAGGGGAGGTCCTCCTCCCTTCTCTCTGGCCCTAGCCTATCAGGTCTCATCAGGACTGGCTGCATTGTCTTCCTCTGTGGCCTGGTAAGGCTATTCCCCCCTTAGAAGTAGGTGATCAAAGAGCCAGCCCAGTTTCATCCCTGAGTGGGCAGAAGCCCCAGGCATGGACTTAAGGCCCTGGGCCTTCCCTTATGTCTGAAACTTCCCATGAAGCTCTGTCTTTGTTTTAGTTTGTTTTGTTTTTTGAGGACTTAATAAAAAAGTGTTATAGTATTCCCATGGGATTACACACTGGGCCATATTTTCCTGATAGCTCTCTGGATATGAGCTCTGCCCAAAAGCCTTTTTTTTTTCAAATATTCAATTAATTTGGCACCTGGAAAAATTAAAAAAGTAAGCAAACTAAATACATATGGATATAGAGCACCCTACAACTCTTTGCAGTTAACAGTCCATCCTCCTATCCTTCAAGAGACTTACAGCGCTATGCGTGAGCATCTTAACGGTGTTGAGGCACACTATTCTCTACTGCCACCCAGGAGTCACCTTCCTGAAAGCTTCATAGGCGTTTGCCTTCTCCCTGACCCAGCGGCAGCCTGTTCATGGACTCCAGGATTCCACTAACATTCTCTGTGAGGCCCAATAGAATGTCACCAACACCTTTTCCCATACCCTCGAAGTTACTTGGTTCAAAAGTGGCTGTGGTATGTTTTAAGAGACTGAATTGGCAGCGCCATTTTTCCAGGTACTAAAGTTTGTTGCGGTCGCAGTTGCTCTTTAATATAATATTGCAAAGGCACAATCAACTCGGAGGTTTGCTCCCATGTCTGATGGTTGCTGCCTGGAGAGCTGTGAGAAAATACAATTGCGGACTTTAAAGCACTTACTCCTTGTATTGTTATGAGTGCCCTGGGGAACTTATATACAATTTTTAAAATGAGGGTGGGAAAATCCCTACTTCAGACAACTGGATCAAGCATTTATAAAGCATAATGTAGTAGCTACTAGTCTACAGGTACAAGATGGATACATCATCCCCTTGGCAATAAGACTGTATTTGACAGCAATTAGAGATGTAGACTAGAAGTCAACAGCTAATGAGAATGTTTTAAATAGATTTGTAGTGCTTACATCTTTATAGTTCCCTAATAGTTTATCAGAGAATCATTGTGACTCCTTTTGAGTTAATGCTAATCAATGGCTACATTCCTCTTCCTCTCTTCCCTTTCTCACAAGAACCTTCTTTACTTGGTAATTGATTTTAAGCCAGTTGAAAGATGAGGTATTAGGAAGTATTATAGCATAAGTGAGAGCTGTCATTTTGAAGTGAGTGTGGGGTTTGGGGACAGCTCAGCTGTATTGTACACACTTCACATTGAGGAGACTCTTGTTCAGTTCACAAAGCTGTAAGGGGAAAGTTGCTGCCGATGTCACAAGCACTCCCTGCCCTGCCCTTACTTCATTCATGCCTGTTGACAGGCGGTTCTTAGTAAATGACAGTATCAATTTAAGATTTGACTCTGTGCACTTCTCTTGAACACCTATTCAAAGGAAGATTTTTATTTAATTACCTTAATCATATTCAGAATTTAATGAAAAAGAAAAAATTGGCCTATGGTTTCAGAGGGTTGTGTCTATAGTGGCAAAGATAACATGACAGTAGGAGAAGGAAGCTGAGAGATTATATTTCAGCTACATACGGGAAACAGTGAACTGGAAATAGGGCCAAGCTATACACTGTCAAATATCTCCCTCTTTGGCAGGCTTCTGCCAGTACCCCCCTGTATTCTACAAGTCTCATATTCTCCCCCAAACTGTGCCACCAACTGAGGACCAAGTTATCAAATATGCGAGCCTAGAGGGGGCATTTGTCATGCCACAATGCAAAATGGCAATAAATAATCCTACCAACTCCTCCTGATATTTATCTTTTGAAAGGGTGTTTAGAAAACAATATTGTTTCATGCAGAGAAAGAAAAATATAAATTAGAGGTATATATATTAGCATGATAGGGTGTCGAAGTAAAAAATGTGTGCTTATGAAACATGTTTCTTCCTTTATTTTCAAAATTATCTAACTATGGAAGGTCCTTAAACTTCCGGTTTTGTTCAGAAATCTTGAGATGTGGATATAAACCATACCCTGGGCCAACAGGATCTAGTACAAGATGCTAAGTGCCTTCAAATTGCTATGATTCATTCACTGGGCCATGTGGGACTCAGGGAGATAGAAAAGTAGATTATGGATCTGTGAATGATTGAATGCACATTTTATTAGGTGCAACAGACCACAGTAAAATTTTACCCTCGAGACTGTTACTGAACAGGTTCATCTCATAGCCTGAACAATGGATATTTGTCTTTTCTACTCAAGATAGAATTCTAACATTCTCTGTGCTCATTCTCAGCACATGTACTTGATTCACAAACAAGGCGATCAAAGTGAGAGTAATCAATAGGTGTAATTCTACCTTTTGTGACATAAAAGATAACAACTATTCAGTGAGAATGTCAGAAATCAAGTGGTCCATAAAAGATGTGTTTCTTCCCAAGGACAGTGCTGTCCCGTGGTGGGGGAGGAAGGTGTCCTATCCAGGAACTGCACATCCCTGTAGTTATTACATTCACTGGGTTCTTGGGAGACCTGGCATGGAGGATGTTTAGACAGCTCATGACCCCTTATTCCATGCCTACCCAAGGCAGTTTCTCAGACACTCCTGTATTTTTCCCATCACTGACTGACACTGCAATTCACAGTGTCTGAATGAAGTCTGCTGGCTCTGTTGAGCAGCTAAAATAATTAGAGTGTGTTTGCACCTTCATATGTAGTCGCACATATGAAGAGACTTGGGAATAGTTCAGCCAGTAGAGTGCTTGTTGTGAAAGCATTAGGACCTGAATTTGGTCCACAGCACCCATATAAAAATACGAGGTGTGGTGGTGCATACTCGTAACCCCACCCCAGTGCTGGTGAGGTAAAGACTATTCAGCAAGCCCCAGGTCCTAGTGAAAGGCTTTGGATCCATCAGTACAGTGGGTGGATCCTGAGGCATGATGTCTGAGGATGACCTCTGGATTACACACACACACGCACCTGCACACTCATTCTCACCCTCACATTTGCACACACACTGTGTCCTGCTGTGATAAAATACTCTAACCACAGCAAATTCAGGGAGAAGGGTTTACAGCTTACGGTCCATCATGGTGGAAAACTCAATGCAAGAGAAGATGGAAACAGCCGGCTCCATGGCATCCACAGTCAGGAAGAAATGAGCAATGTGTGCCTGTGCTCAGCTCACTTTCTACTCTTTATCCAGCCTAGAATTCCAGCCCTAGAGATGGCGCTGTCCACGGAGGGCAGGCCTTCCCATTGCAACCTAATCATGATCTCCCTACATATGCACAGGCAAGCCTAGAGTCTGATCTCTTAGGTGATTCTAGTGGTCATCCAATTAACAATTAAAATTAATCCCCCCCACACACACACAGAAAGAAAGAAACAGACAGACAGATAGACAAAGAGCACGACACACACACACACAGACAAAACTAGAAAGAAGGAAGTGTTCTAAGTGTACCTGTGTCCTCATATCTAATGCTAATATCTAACAACCTAGCTGACATATTAATTAAAGAAACAAGCATTGAAGTAATAAATAGAGAAAAGGAAGTTATTTAAGCATGAATAAAGCATAAGCCCTCTGGAAAGAAAGAAAGTAAAAGGTTTTTTTTTGTCATGGCTAATACAATTCTCTAAATATTAAATACGTCTATATATCACTAGCCTTTCTTCTGCTTTATATTGCTTCACATTAATCTAATTTAGAGACCTTGAAATACAGACAGAACATTGTATTTCATATTGGTCTTATTCCTTCAACAGACTATCACCCTCCTGAAGACAGAGGTAAAGTTTTCAGTAGTCAATATGGTACCTCAACTAGGGAAGGCTGTGAATACCCGCTTGCTAATGGACCTGGTTACTAGGTGACTGTTTGGTAGACATAGTAAAAAGATAATCTCAAAGGAAAGTTAAATAAACAAGTTTTATGATGTGAAAAAGACAATTGAGAAGTCATCCATGCAAAGTTTTCAATTCAGTGATTTCAAATGGAGAATTGTAAAATCATTCCTGTAATCCAATTTTTGAGCTTTTCTGCCATCTAATAAAGAAACCTTGCACCAATCTGTCTCATTTACCCTCTTCCCACTTCCAGTCCTGGGAGATGGTTAATTCAGTTGCTGTCTGTATATAGATTTGCTTCATTTGGATACTTCATGTAAATGGAATCATATAATCCATGGAGTTTTTAAAATAAGAATTTTATCTTTTGGCAAATGCTGATTATCTTTTAAAAATTCAGTTGAACATTATAAAATGTGATCTTAAATGTGTGCAAAAGCATAATATATTTGGAGTACTTTTCTTCTTTGTGTGTGTGTGTGTGTGTGTGTGTGTGTATCTGTGATGCCTAATGTCAATTGTCAACTTGAAGAAATCTAGGGAAAGATTAATAACACAAGCACAAGATGGAGTTTTGCATGGCTGAACAGCTTAGAATTAGCAGTAAAAGGAGGACCTCACCCCCACCCCCTCCTATTGGTTTGAGTTCTCTGCAGATCTCCAACGGTTCAGACCCTGAGCCTCTATGAAAAGAGCCTTACTTTCTGTCACGTTCTGAAGGGAGGGCACCTATAAATACAGGCAAAGGTGGGGCCACAAAGGCAGATGTCTGGGTCAATGAATAAAGGACAAGAGCACTATCCCATTCACTCATGTTGTACAGAGAAATGAACAAGAGACCAAATTCCATATAAAGTGCTGATCCACAGAGGATTGGCTATGTCTGTTCGTGGCAGCTAGTGCTAAGGTAGTGCATGCTGCATGATCCAGTCAGCTGCAGGCTCACACAGCAACGAGTTTAGCCCAACTGGGTGAGTGTTGGGACACTACTAAGAGCTCAGAGCTGAATGTTCACTATGGCTCACTTGCTGTCAGTTGGTGGGTAATTCCAAAGGCACAAGCATACTTTCATCACTTTATGTGGCAATGCAAAAGCCTATAACTAGTGTACTGACCCTCACAGTGCTGAACAAAGAAAAGCCCTCATGAGAAGTAGGAAATGTCTCACCAGAAAGCAACTTTGTTGATAGAGAAGCAGGATTATATATGAGGTGGAACATGGGCTGGCACAGGTTTAATTCTTGCATCAGTTAAACAAGTGTTTATTGAGAAACTGCTAATTAAATTGAGACATGAAAATGCTGACACTCAACTCTGAGAGAAGAAAAATAATGTTTTAATTTGGTTCAATATAATTAATTTGTGTTCAACACTGTTGTGTGTGCTGGGCAGTCAGCAAGAACTAAATCAACCCCTTGTTCTTAGGGAGTTTACAACTTAGTGGTGAGAGAATGAACACAAGTCAGGTGGACAAAATGTTCATCTGTGATAGATGCAATTTAGAAAAGCATAGGTCAGGGGAGAAGTATGTTGTGCATTAGGTGCTTACTTTGGGTTGTGCAAGGCTGAGATACCTAGTAGGCATTTAATAGGAGACAAAAGTTGCAGAGGCCATGGTTAGCAAAATAACATCTTGAAGTCATCAGACAGAAAGCTATTAAACATAGAGAACAGTAAAAAACTGAGACCAGAATACTCTGCTGTTTAGAGAGTATGGTGCTTTGAAAGAAAATGGCCCACATAGGTGCATAGGGAGTGGCACTATTAGGAGTCGTGGCCTTTTGGGAGGAGGTGTGGCCTTGTTGGAGGAAGTGTGTCACTGGGGGTGGGCTGTGAGGTTTCAGCTGCTCAAGCCAGGTCCTGTGTTTCACTCTCTCTACCCTGATGGCTATTGAGATGCCGAACTCTCAGCTGCCTCTCCTGCACCATGTCTGCCTGGGTGCCACCAAGTTTCCTGCCATGTTGATAATGGACCAAACTTCTGAACTGTAAGCCAGACCCAATTAAATGCTTTTCTTTATAGGAGTTGCTGTGGTCATGGTGTCTCTTTCCAACAATAGAAACCCTAACTAAGAGAGAAGTGGAGACTGAAAGGGGACTGGTGATGTTGTTGAAGAACTAGGTAGTATGGATCCTTCTGTAACTTTTCCAAGATTTAGTCCCCATAAGGAAAAATGCAGAAAATCCTCCATAGGTCGGCCAACAACGTGGCATGAGAAAGGATAGAGAAGAGCATCAGAGTCCTCAGTAAATGTTATCCCTGACCTCTGGAGAACTGTCATGTGGATACCATGTTTCCTCTGTTTTCTTGCATTTTTTCCTGCCTCTCAGTAAGATGCTCCAATATGAATCCTATTTTTCAATAGTGTTGGCAATGGCAGAGACTTATGATTTATCAGTTATTAGTTAAATGTCTCAGTCACACACCTCATTGCTGTTAGGTCACTACCTTTTTCTATGCCTTTTCCCCTCTGTTTTGTTACTGACAGAGGGCTATTGGAGGAGTTGCCTCTAACAGGGCAACAGGAAGGAGCTACCTCTAATACAGGACCCAGGAGATAGAAGGCTGATGGGTTCCTTCCCATATGGCATTACTGGAGTATCACCACAACAGTTACCTGCTAGCTGATAATTTAACTTCAGGGGATTTTTTTTCCAATGGTAGGAAGAACGAACCTGAATAAAAATAGGTTTTAAAAGAGACCTTCCATTGCACATGCTAAAACCTATTGTTGTAGCCAGATACCTTTACTGATCCAAGATCATCTGCCTTTGAAGAAAGTCTGTGGTATCTTTGATGTAAATATGGGTTCTTTTAGCTTTGGGAGAAAAAGAGTCTATTTAGAAAGTGTAGAAAAAGATTTCTCTGAGTATACTAGTGACCGCTGAAATAATACTCAGCTGCAAGCTTTTGGTTTTTATTTCTCTACTTATAATAAATGCCACCAGATGCTCATTGGAATAATGCATGGAGAAATTAAATAAATGAATGAACATCATCTGCGTTGAGGTGTGGGTCACAATCCTCCTAAATAATTCTAAATAAGCTCTGGTTTGTCTGGCAGTGTAAACGAGCATCATGAAGTGGTGATATGTTTTCATCAAGAGGATGAAAACCTCAGACTCTAGCCTCTAAGGAGTCCTAGGGGATCCTAGATTCTCTACATGAAGGTAAAGCAGAATCCTTCTGCCATGGATATAAGTGAAGAAAGAAGCAAGAGTTTAGTGGTTTAACTTAGTGCTGCAATGTTGAATGTCCAAAGTCACAAAACCAGAACAGGAGGCTGCCAGTAATATAGACATTAGACATGCTCTCATAGATTGAAGCCTGTGTTATAACTGTGCTTTGCAACAAATACTCCAATCCATCAGCCACTAAAAATTCAAACAAACACAGAAAGCCACTGGAGCTTTTAGCCAGTCTCCTGCTGCCTTTGTTGCTTTTCCATGCATTGGCTGAGGTGATGCTTCTACAGTGAAAATCAGGTGAGAAAACTACTCAAACTCTTCAACAGACTGTTCCTTATTTTACCCCAAAGAACAACCAAACTCTCCCCTGTGCTCTTTGGGGGCCAGTATAATCCAGACCCCGTATGTATGTCTCTGAATGACACCAGCTGGGTCCTGTGTCATCACCTGGGTCCTATGTCATCACCTAGGTCCTGTGACATAACTGTAGTCCTATAATATTACCTGGGTACTACATCATCACCTGGGTCCTATGTCAGGCTGGATTGTTCAGTAGAAGTATTTTGAGGTTTATTCATTTTGTTATTTAAGTCTATAACTTATTCATTTTTTGATGCTGAGTAGAATTGTGTATGAATACAGGACATCCTGTTCAGCCATTTACCTTTTGAACAGTTTGAAGTACTTCTAGTTTGGGACTGCTGGAAATACTCTTCAGGATATTTGCATACAAGACCTTCCAAACCATGGACATTCATTTCTCTTCAATAAATACTCAGAACTAAAAGGTGGTTTATAGCTATAAATTAAAATTAAAACAACTACTCCAAAAACCTTGCCAAACAAGGTTTCTGAAGCAGTCAAACATGTTGCATTCTCCTGAGTAATACTGAGAGGGCGGCTGCCCTTGTTTCGACCACCTCTTTGTAGCCTCTAATTCTGAAGTAGGTGTGTACTGAACTAACCGCTACTGGTGTACATTTCTCCCCATATGTTTGTTTGGCACCTGTATCTCTTTATCACTTTTGTAGAGAGGTGTCTTGTTCAAAAATAGTTTCTCAATTTTTAGTGGAAATGCTTGTTTCCTGATTGTTGGATTTATCTTTATATATTCTGGATCTAGTCACTTATCAAATACGATATTTAATAATGTACACCCCCAGTCTCAGGTTTGTTGTATCATTTTTAATTTCTTAAAAATAAAACATGTTCTGGATAAAAGAAATAATCTTCCATTGATGGTGGAACTGCAAATCCATACAGCCACTATGGAAAGCAGCGTGGTGGTTCCTCAGGAAGCTGAGAATATATCTACCTCAAAATCCAGCTATCAAAGGACTCTGCATCCTACAACAGAGACACTTGTTCAGCCATGTTCATTGCTGCTTCAGTCATAATAGCCAGAAATTGGAAACAGCTTAGATATCTCTCAGGAGATGACTAGATAAAGAAAATGTGCTACATTTACAAAATGGAATATTACTTCGCTACTTTAAAAAAAACAGGAAATTTATAGGTAAATGGATAAAACTTAAAAAAAAATCATCCTTGGTGTGATAATCCTGAACCATAGAGACAAATATGGTATGTATTCACTTATATAAGGATGTTAGATGTTAAGTCTTCAATAAGCATGCTCCAACCCGTATAATCATAGAAGTTAGGTATAAAGTAAGGGACTAGAGGGAGGGAAGAATCTCCCTAGAAAAAGGGAACTAGAATAGATCGTTGTAGAGTTGGGGAGAACTTGAACAGGAAGATCAAATGAGAAGGAGAAGGGAAGAGGTAAATAAGGGAGGATATATGGGCAGGAATGTCTAAACCTCTGAGCTATTTGAGGGGGCTTATAAAAATCAATATAGTAGCAGTTTCTTGAAATATATGCATATATGAAAGAAACCTAAATTGGAATCATCAAATAATCAGGGAGACCAAGCTCCAACTAGACATCTTTTGCCACCAAATGAAACATCCAGTGCTGGGGAATGGGTTACATATAATAGAATTCTTGGCCAAAGGGGCCTAAAGGGAATCCACAAACAACCAAGGCTATTAGGTGTTCTCCACAAACTGACAGAAAGTCCTTATTGCTGAAGAAAACACCTATATAACTCACTAACACAGAAAAGTAGAATTGGCACCCACCTATAGTCTTCACCACTTACTGACCAGGATTTATGGTACTAGAAGATATTCTACATACTACCAGAGAATGGTAAACAGCAGCCCTGCTGCAAACCCCATGACCTACAATGGTGACATACCTATGACATACACTGATGCAACAGTGGCACAAAAGTTTTGGGAACAATCAACCAATATCTGATTGGAACTAAGGTCCACTCCATGTGATGAAACCCATGCCCAACACTGGCTGGGTAACCAAGAATCTGAGACTAGATAGGCCAGGGACTTGGGAGAAACCAAATACTACTGTCCTGCTACAAAAAAAAATGCACTAAAATGACTCCTAACAACATTCTGCTATACCCACAGGTCAGTGTCTTGCTTCGCCATCATCAAAGCTCCCCATTACAGTAAAAGAGAACAAGTACAGAGACCTACAACTGTACAGTATGCAGAGAGTAAGAGACCTTAGAACACCCTGACCATCCTGAATAGGATGTCTCCATCAAATTTTTTCCCCTCAGGGCTTCTGGAACTCTGTGAAAAAGAAGCCAGAAATGTTGTAAAAGCCAATGGGGATGGAAGACACCAAAGAAACAAGACCTTCTAGAACCCTCTAAGACTAATGAATATATGAATTTACAGAGATTGTAGCAGCATGCACAGGACCAACATAAGTCTAAGCTAGATGGGGTCCAAGGCTGAAAACTGAAGTGGACACCCAGAGACTATCTTTAACTGAAAACTGCTTGCAAAGGAAACATTAGTTTAGTTTAGTTTTGTTTTCCAACAGAGTCTCACTGGATACACAAACTACACTTAGGGCAGTGCTCATACCCAGCAGCAGATGATCAACAGAAAACGAACTCAGCAGCATATTCGGAAGTTTTTCTCTGTCTCATAATGCTTTGTCTGGGCATTAAAAAAAACCTTACACATCTTTTGCTTGTTATTATGGTTTCTGATTTTGTTTTTATGAGTTTTCTCTAAGTCTGAATATGTGTGTCTCAGCATCTTTATGTGTTTCTTGCTCTTTTTCTTTGGCTCTTTTTTCTGTTTGTTTTGTCATATTCTGGTTCATTGATTTTTAATTTATCTTTCAGTATTATTATTTTATAGATGCCTATTTGTATTCTAATGAGAAAGAGAAAGAAAGAGTATGTGGATTTGGGTGACCATGGCAGTGGGAGGAACTAGGAGAGTGGGGGGACAATCATAATATATATTAAAAATAATTTGAAAAAATTATTTTCAAAAAAGGATGTTCTTAATTGTGACCAAGTCTGAATGTGTTCATTTTTCTTCATTGATCATCTTTTCAATGTCATTTCTAATAAATCTTTGTTTAACCTAATACCACAAAGACCTTCTCTTAGAAATGTTGTACTATAATTAAAAGTTTTCCCATTTATTTCTATAAACCATTTGAGTTAAGTTTTTGTATGGTTTCCTACTTAGCTCAAGTTGTCAATTTGAGACTGCTTAGAATTCTCTGAGGGAGTTTCAGTTGGGGAAATTGCCTTGGTCAGATTGGCCTGTGGGCATGTTTTAGGGACATTTCTTCAATGGTACAGTAAGCAACTGTGTGTGGTACCTCCCCTAGGCAGGAAGGTCTGGGCTACGTAAGACAGGCAGCTGAAAGTGTGCCCCAGAAAAGCCAGGGAGCAGAGTTCCTCCATTGTTCCTTTTGTTTGTTTTTATTTTTTATTAGTTTTTAAAATATTAATCACAGGTTATTTACTTTGTATCCCATCCATAGGCTCCTCCCTCATTCCCTCCCAATCCTACCCTCCCTCCCTCATCTCCTCCCTTTCCCTTTCCAAATCCACTGCTAGGGGAGGTCCACCTCCCCTCTCATCTGACCCTAGCTTATCAGGTATCTTCAGGATGGGCTGCAATGTCCTCCTCTGTGGCCTAACAAGACTGTTCCTCCTTCGGGGAGTGAGGAGAGGTAAAGGAGCCAGTCATTGAGTCTTCCATTGTTTCTATGCCAAGGTCCTGCCTTGTGTTCCTGCCTTAGCTTCCTTTGATGATAGACTGTACCCCAAAAGATGAAACATATCTTTTCTTCCTCTAAGTTGTTTCTGGTCAGAGTGTTTCATGACAGCAAGAGGAAGCACACTCGCGGTATGAGGTACAGATAAATACCCTTCTTTCTTTTAAAATTGGCACCTAATTTTCCAATAACAATTCTTTAAAATACTTTGTTTTCTCACTAGAGTGCATCTCTGTTTGAAATCAACTATTCACATACATGTGGGCTAATTTCTGAATCCTGTATTTTATTCCATTGATACAGAAGTCTTACATGTTGTGACTTTACAATAAGCCTTGGAGTCAATTACTGTAAGTGTAGCAACTGCAACTTTTCAAAAAAATTTTTAATTCATTCTTTGAATTCTTACATGGCTTTGAGAATCAGTTTGCCGATTTCTACAAAGGCCTGCTAGAATTTTGACTCCATATCAAAAAATTATTCTGCATCTTTGTTCTGTACTTACACAGGTTTACCCAAAGATGAGTCACATCATTTGGGTTTCAGCTCAAAAATAACATCCTCAGAGATATCCTCTCCTGGCTATG
The DNA here is from genome assembly GCA_028658305.1 of Pachyuromys duprasi. Lineage (NCBI taxonomy): Eukaryota > Metazoa > Chordata > Mammalia > Rodentia > Muridae > Pachyuromys > Pachyuromys duprasi. The sequence continues at coordinate 79,492,926 of CM053766.1, forward strand.
CAACATAAATGATTATTCTTCATTTCCCTATTCCAAACATTTTACTCTATTGACTTCAAGCATTAATTACCATCTGAAATTAGCCTTGTCCATCTGTTTACAAAGTTTCTTATCTGTCTTTCCAAGCTGAGAGGATAAGTTATAGTGGACTTTGTCTTACTCTATTTGTGCCCATGAAGCCAAAAAGTGCCTTTGATAAACATTAAACATTTATCAAATGAATCATTGACTATTTGGCAAACATGTCTTTAAATAAAGACTGAATTAGTATGGGAGTTTATAACACTGCCCTGAGCATGCTAACTTATTCATGATGGGGCATTTCTCTGTGAAGGCCGTGGGGACTTGACTGCCATGAAGATCTGCCATTCTCTAAAAGGTTGCCAGTGGATTTGTTGAGCTAGTGATGCCACTCTGGATACAGGCAACGTTAAAAGCTACTCAACTTATTGTTTATGCAGTATTATTTAAAAGAAGTCTCTTGAGCCAGCTGTGGTGATGCACTCCTTTAATCCCAGCATTTGAGGCAGAGGCAGACAGATCTCTGGTCTACAGAGTGAGTTCCAAGCTACACAGAGAAACCCTGTCTTAAAAGCAAAAACAACAACAACAACAATAATAATATAATAACTAAAGGCAAGGAGGCACGTGTCTCAGGTTAGAGTTCTAATTATTTTTTGGAAAGGGATTAACCTTGATCAAATAAAAACTTTCAACAAACATTACAAAGCCATTACAAAAATAGTAGAAAGCTTCAGGACCAAGAGAAATTATAGGTATTTGGCAAAGTCCAACAGAGACTACGATTAGTATTGTTTTATTGTGCATGTGTAAAGTAAGAACTAAGACAATCTATTTGTTGAATCCAACCCATGATGTAAATGCATGAGTAAGAGTCTAACCCCAGAAAGCTCATGTAATACAACTATAAAGAAAGCCCATCTTGAGACCACTAGTCCCACACAAGCATAGTTTTATGCTTGAGGTGCTTCTCTCACTCACTCAACCCACTGAATTTGGATGGGAACAAGCTGCATGTTAGGAACTGTGCTAGGGAACAGAGACAAGAAATGAATAAAAAGATTCCCAAACCTTCAAATAAGTCACAGAATTTATCCTTTCTATACCTGGAGGGGAAAGCCAGAACTGAAAAGTCACAAGTCATGAAAATGAGGCTTTCCCCCTTCGCTTTTGCTTCTGTTTTCTGTGGCTTCACAGTGGCCCTCAATAAATATTTAAACCTGGAGGTCACAGTGGGCTTAGCTCTCCCCTTGCTCGGTCTGGTGACTCAGAGGCAACAGCTACAGATCTAGTATTCTATTATTAACCACTTCAAACCTGATTATTCTAAGAAACACTTTCTACTGGCAACACGGTAATCATGTTTAAGTATAACTCTTCCTGATCAATCTAAATCTCTTAAAAGTTATTTTTTAAAGCAAGTTTCCCTTTGTTTAGATGTGATTATTTCTTTAAGTTAACCCACATTTTAAAGATCCTAGTTGGCTTTAACATGTAAGTATGTGTATGTGTGTGGGGGGGGTGTATGTGTGTGAGGGGTCTGTCCATCTGTCTAAAGCATGTAAATATCTGAGTAAATACCACTGGCTAGCCTAACTGGGTTTCTTCTCTCCCCAGATTCTGTCTCCAGTTTCCAAATATTCTAGAGCTACAGTTGTCAGGATTGGCACTGATGAGGGTTATAACAACTCCCAATTCATGGCTGTATAATTACAGCAGAGAGGGTGATTGAGTGCTTCCTGTGTGCCAAGTACCAGACAACACACACACTCCCTTTGATATCTGCATCACTCCTATAAGGCAGAGATTCTGTTTTCTCATTTTAACAAATAGCTCCTTCTCTTTTTTTCTCCTTTCAAACTGTAATAAAAATGAACATTAGTATAAATATGATCCTCTATTTTTTTCTGGCCTTAGGCTTTTCTATCCTACTCCTTTGTAGGACTATATTTTTCTGTTATTTCATTGACCCTTACTGTATAACCACAATGATCAGGTGCTTAACTTTCATGGTAAATGGTTATCGAGTTTTCCAAAAAACTCATTCTGATGATAGACTATAGGACAGATTTATATGCATGCCCAGATTCTAGAAAAAGATAATCAACTGACACAGATTTTCAAAATAAGTAATTTTTAAAAAACCTCTGCATTTCCTCCATGTTTTGGTTAAGCAATTGAACTTATTTTTTATATTAGCGGTTGTCATCCTCAGCCTACATAGCTCCAGGGATGAGTATTTGCTTTATTGATTTCTTGTCTTTTCCAGAAGGGACAATGAATGTTTTGCACCTATTGCTGTTCCCATCTTTGGTGGGCAAATCACAGTTCCTCCAGTCTGTTTATTGAATTTGCCTTCATGGTCAATACAGATGGCTGTAATCAAATCAATCCTGGAACAAGCTGCACTGAATGCTGAACGCCCATATGACTCAATCAGCCTGAAGATGATGGGATCTTTGCAACTGCCAGATTAATTATTATGACTTATAGAAGGAAAAATGCTTTAATTAATTTACTAGGAGGGAAGAAACTACATCAAAAAGACTGAAATTAAAAATATAAGCAAGGGCATTGAAGTCCCTAAAGAGTTAGGCCTGAGGGAAAGATTTGTAAATGATGTCCAAATGACTTCATGCAGACTTACAGATCTAGCTAATGAGTGGTTGTTAAATAGGACAAATGCAACTCATTATCCTTTTAGAAGGACATGAATTATACATAATTATAGGTAAACTTTCATTGCAATCTGAAACGTGCTATAGATGACACGTTGGGCCTTTTGTTTTCTCCCACAATAACACTGAACATCCGCTAAGTTCAGATTTGCAAGTGAATAAAAAAATAGACCAAAACCCAGTGTAATAAGCCCAATGAAGCACCTACAATTTGCTTGCAGTAAATTTTGTTTGGTTTACATGTTTACAAATCCCTTTCCTAATAAAAGGAAGCTAGGGAAAAGTAAAAAGGCTCGTGTCTACCTTTTCCCTAGAATTTAAGCAGGCAACACATTGTTTTCAGAATAAAGTTGGTATAAGGTAGAGAGTGTGCACAGAAGATTACTTTTGCTTATTCTTCCTATAGTTGATCCTTGCTCTGGTTTGGTGCATAAAGGTGAAGATTGAGAGATGGATCTTATCTGCACAAATTTTTGACAACAGTCCGATGTGGAAGTAAAGACTGCGGGGAAAATTCAAGTGCCACTTGATGGTGAGATGACTTCATTAGATTTCCCCAGAGCTACAGAACTGATAAGACACATGAAGACATATAAGAGGACATTTTGGGGTCATGTGCTACCTGATTCAGGAGGATGAAAAGGGCCATGGCATGGCAATGACAAGCTAAGGAGGCAAGAATGTTGGAGGTGTGATTCAGTTTGTATGCAGAAACCTGGAAATAGGAAGAGTGGATGGTTTATACCTTAATGTCCAAATGTCCAAGAACCATCAGGTCTGATGTTCAATGGCAAGGGTGGGTGGACTTTTCAGCTCAAGAGAAAACAAATTGGTCCTTTCTCCATTTTTATTCCTGGATCTATAATAGAATGTATGATACCTATCCCATTGGTAAGAGCAGATCCTGACCAAATGCTAATTTCTTCCAGAAACACCATACACCTAAAAATAATAGTTTGCTAATTATCAAGTCATCTAGTAGCCTAGTCAAATTGACACATAAAATTAACAGCTATGCCAGACCAAAAAACATTCAGGAAAAAGTGATTTTTTTTCAATCCATGAGTTATCCCCCATATAATAATAAGATGCAGAACAATAATTATATTCTCATTTGGATACTCATGGAAACTGAGTATGAGAATTTCTATGATTAAGGACTTGCCATTCATTCACTCATTCAGTCCAAAGCATATATATTGCAGGTAAATACATAATATATTTACTCATTTACTGGTTCATTAAAAATCATTGGGTACATACTGTAAGCCATGAATTGAGGGAACTGAAAAGACCTGTTTTTCCTTTATTGAGTTTAAAACCAGTCAGAGAAAAAAAAAAGACAAATTTGCCCCCCCCCCAAGGGATGGGGATTAATGCACACACTCAATCGATATGAAAATCAACAACACTAAGATTCATATAAATACAATTATGGATGTCTGATAATGTATAAAGGGCATATACCAGTGGTAAGGCAGAGAGAGCAGAGTCCAGGAGGGTAATCAAGTTACATTTGAAAGTGGCAAAAGGGGAAATTTTGACCAAGTGGTGCAGGAAGAGCATAACAGAAACCTGGAGACTCTGGGTGGAAGCAGGCGTAGTGAACACTTTCCTTAGGAGACTCGGAGGATGAGGGCAAGGGATGCACTGTCTCAAACTTTAAGGGACAAGTCAAAAAATTTAAAGATCAAGACTTTTTCTGGTACAGATTTATCCCACTGCAGAGATCCCAAATGTAAAAATAATGCTTTTTTTCCCAGAATAAATTATGTGCTGGTTGTCTGTATGGCAAAAAGAAAAAAGAAAAAAAAAAGCTTGTTGGAAATGCAAGGGGATTTTATCAATTAAAAAAAATATGGGATGCTCCTTGAATTTGTGTGTCAACCTCGTGTGGAGGCCATGATAATCTCTTCTGTATCATTCCAATCTTGGTATATGTGTTGCTGAAATGAGCACATAAAGGCGCGTGCTCTCTTAGAAGCACTCTGTGGTTTCTTCACCTCACCATGACAAGCATTTTATTTTCTTATTTATTTATGAGACAGAGTATCACTGTGTATCCCTGGCTGTAATGGAATTCACTTATGTAGACCAGGCTGGATCTGGAACCCCCAAGATTCCCCTTTCTCTGCCTCCTAAGTGCTAGGATTAAGTGTGCCATCATATCCAGCAGATTTTTACCAATGCTTTTTTTTTTTTAATCAAAACATTAAATGTCGGGGGATCCAAGATGGCTGCCACGAGAGAACACTGTGTCTGAGGAGTAGGAGAGCAGAAACAACGCAGCGACCAGGAGACTGAACTCTGGGACCTAAAACGCCAGCATTGTGAGTGCCAGGTGAGCGGAACTCCTAC
>CM053766.1:79498482-79534984 GCA_028658305.1 Pachyuromys duprasi
AAGGAGATGAGGGAGGGAGTGGGAGAGTGGGAGGGAATGGGGGAGGGGGCTACGCCTGGGATTCAAAGTACCCAACCTGTGATTGAGATAAAAATAAATAAATTTAAAAAAAAAAAAGAAAAAAAAAACAAACATTAAATGTCTTGACCCACTGAAAGCATGAGGCTATTTACTCAAGTGTGCTTTCCATAGCCTCCTCCCAGGGACTATGCATTACATGAAAAGACTTACCGTTTGCCCTCCAACGAAACACTACCATCCTTCTCATTTCATTTTACTTATCTACTAATGCCAAGGTGGCTCAATTAATGTAAATTACTTTTTAGAGTTGAAAGGCTTATTCCCTTTGAAAACACTCTTCAGAGGTCAATAGGGGTCACAGGTTAAGAGTTGGGAGCAGGGAATGAATGTCAGTTGATAAGGCAGTGTTTCAGTGATATGCTAGATGTCTAAATTGCTTCATCCAGCTCAAATAAGACAGTATCCTGGAGAAATCTTCATACTTCCGTTATTTGACAGTCATTCTAGATTCATCTACTAAGTGAACAGGAAAAGCACCACTGACAAGTAGCTTGAAAGCCATTCCTTTTCTTGTCTTGCTCGGATCTACTGTTTAATTTACCTTTTGTTCATAATCTTATCAATAAAACACATTCTATATAATCAAAGGCAGACTGGAAGTAGACAGTACATTAAAAGATAACTACCATATTCTATTTGGGGTGAGAAGATCGCTCAGTGGTTAAGTACTTGCAGAGGACCTGCATGCAGTTACCAGCACCCACATCCAGCCTCTCACAAACACCTTTGACTCCAGTTCCAGGGGATCCAGTGCCCTCTTTGAGCCTCGATGGACACAAGGAATGCATATGGCACACATACATATATACAGGCACTCACACATACAAATAAAATAAAAGCAAATATATCTCTGGAAAATGTCACATTTCATAAAGACTTAAAATATAATAGCGTGGAAGTTCCCGATTATATTCTTAAATCATATTCTCCTGATTATTGTGTTCAAATGCTAGTTTGCTTTTCTTTTTGTGTGAGATGTTCAAAAAGGTCACATCATTTAAGTAATCTTAGTAAGTGCACAGACTTAGCATGATCTCATGTGAATAAAAGTTACATAATACATGTAAATGGTAGTAAACTATGGGCTTTTTGTTTATGCTAGTTTTTTGTAGGTTGGAAGTGGCAATAAACTCTCACTGAGCCATGCCATTGGACATGTCTTACATCTCAGTTACTGCTGATTTTAAAAACTGCATTTACATGGGGAAGGTATGTATACTATTGGATGTCATGGGTTCTAAGTATCTAAAGTTATAAAATGTATCGTAGATGCAATGTGGGCTTAGTCACGGGTCAATGTTTATTCCATCCTTCCTTTTCAAGGAGAAAAGCAATCTATTCTGGATATTTTCCTAGTCAACTTCTTTTAGGCTTTAGTGAGCCATCGATCATTCTAGGAGCCTCCATCTATCTCTAATTTGAAAAAAACAAGTAACTGTGGGCCAAACCACTGATTCTGACAGTGAAACAGACAAAGTAGATCTACACAACATAGATGGACAATAACAAATTTCCATATAGATAATGCAATGACATTATATAAAGAATAAAACAAAGCAGAAGGAGAGAGGGGCTTATTTTAGTGGAAGGTCACAAAAGGCCTTCTGAAGCAGGTTGTGGGGTGGGTTTCCCTCTCGTTCAATTACCGTCCACACTTTCAGAGTATAAAATGTGTTTCCCATGCAGTGCTGATTCTTGGCTCTTCTATCTTCCCCTGGTTGCTTATTCCTACTAGGTTTTGCCTCTCAGAGAGTGAGTTAAGAGGGGCTGGCAATGCTATTTCTGTTGACAGCTTTACAAAGAGGGTTGGTTAAAAAGAAGTCTAACAATAACAGCAAAAAACAAACAAACAAACAAAAAAAACAGGTATTCTTGGATTCCAATGACAGACGTTTTCTGTGGCACCTTGGGCTCACATCTGTAAATAACTGAGAATGACTTGGTTTTCTGAGTGTTCTCAATCTTTCATAGGTTCTAAGGGATGTATTTGATGCCTATCATTTATAATAAGAAGATATATTAGGCTTTTGTAGCCATTTCAGTTTGTTTGTTTCTGAATCTGCTGGTAAGACATCTTGAATCTTTAGCAATTAACTCACATTTTGATACTCCACTAAACCAACAGAAAGATTAATGAATTCATATTATATATTGTATTATTTTCTGCTGTTGATAGTTTAATTAAGATTTAATTGGTCTCCAACTCTTTGACTTGTTTACCAAGGAATATCACTAAATCATTGACAAAAAAATGTGGACAAATTAATCGTTTCAAAGTCTTATTTACCTTATGGTGGTAATCCTACAGGACAAAGATTGAATTCTGAAAGAAGTAGTTATAGGAACAACAACAAAGAAACCATTCAGTATTTTTAGAGAGATAGAGAAAGAACACAGAGATGCAGACTCACTGGGAATAATGACACAAGCCACTGTGCGTCATCAAGTCATGGGAGTCAAATGGAATTCTATACCTACTATCAGGAGTCCAATTTCTTTGAGAGAATCTTCCTTAGACATCATGGCCATACAATCCTAAATAGTCCAGGGAAGTTTCTAGAAATCAAAGCAGCCAGATTTTTGATCAGAGCATTAAAACCTCCCAGTCTAACTTCCTAAGAGTATAATTTACTGCACAGGCCCCCTGCTCTGTAGACTCCAATAGGAGAGAATTGGCTCTTAGAGCAGTGAACTTCTTTCAATGACAGCCATGTCTGTCACAATGACTGACACAATGTCCTTTTGTTGAATGGAATCTTTCTCTACTTCTATTTCTGTAACAGAAACTGAATCACACTTTGGGGGACCTCTTTCATACAGCATTTTGATTGTACACATATATTTCAATTTTATATGTGCTGAACCTGTGATTTAAGTTTTTAGGAGTGCATGATGGGAGAAATGCAGAAAGAGGAGACCTTAGTGCTCCGATCCAGAATTCCCTCGAGTTCTTCCCTATTACAGCTATTGAGGGTACTGTTGATAAAATGGCTCTTCAACCTTCCTCTCACTGTTGCTCTGTGTGTTCATAATTTAGCAGCCTCACAAGAAAGGGTGGGAAAACCATGAAAACAGTATATTTAGTTACTCATTGACCTCAAAACATAATGTCACCAAATACTACTCCATCTTCATTTTTTACCCCAGAGAAGGACCTTCTCATTACTGACAAGCTGAGTACTTAGCAAATAGTTTCTTGTGTGTTTTCAGGTCAGTGTGCTGACCACTATAACATCCATGAATTAAACAATTCATTAAAGTATGTATAGCTCTCCATAATATCTTATAGGCTGAAAGTTTGTTCTGATGGCTTTGTGTGACCCAGTGCTTCTAGATTATCCAGGCTTTCACCTACTGGATGCTATCTAGCCAAAGAGATTTAAAAATGCTTATATAATTATCACCTATTCAGGCACAAGGATAGTACTCCTAGTGATCCGGTCACTGTACTCTAAATTCAGTATAATTTTATAGACATTTTGCATCTGATTGCAGATGAGGTCAATCAAACCTCTTAGGTCGTTTTTACACAACTAACACTCCAGGCAAGCACCCTATGATACGTTCTTTCTTACACAACCGATTATTTTTTAACCTCAAGGCAGGATTTTTTTTTACAGTAAATATCATCTTAATGATTTTTTTTTCTTTTTCAGCCTCTGAAGAGCATTCTGTAGCAGGATTTCTTCATCATCACCTGAGCAGTTATTCCTTCCAGATCTGCAGCATGCATAGGTTTGGAGAGCATGACATAACAATTGTCTTGGAACCAGGCTCTACTTTCTGACTTTTGTAACTTTTTCCTGTGGAGTACTCTTTCATCCAGGGGAATTACAGGACTAATAGTTCAAAATAGTTGAGCAGCAAATAAACACCTCCGTCTGTCTCTCAAACCTATCTCCTGGCAATTGATTATCAAACAAGCAATTAAATGAATAAATGATGAATGAGCCATATCTATACACATAACACACGTTAATTTTAAAGCCATCATTTAGTTTAAGAACAAATTAAATATAAGCACAGAAAGTATAAACGCGCAGTCAGTATATGGCTTTATTTATTTGTTTATGCAATATGTATATTGAAGATATATTTGAATCACCCCATGCATAACTTTGTAGTCTATACCTCCTTGTGTACATGTTCTCATGTGTAAATGTTTGTGTGCGTGCACAGGCCAGGAGTCTATGTCAAGTGTCTTCTTCCATTATTCTTTAACTTATATTTTGAAATAAAGGCTCTCATTGAACCTGGAGGTCATTCATTTGGCTAGACTGGCTAGCCACAGACCCAAGGGTCTTCTTGTTTTTGTTCCCTAATGCTCTAGGTATGGCTCATATGGCTACCTGGATTATTCAAGTAGGTGCTACAGATGGAATTAAAATCTGCTTATCTGTGGAGCACTTGACTGACTGAGCCATCTCCCTAGACCTAATTCCCCTTCCCTAAAATTGTTATAATCTTCCATGGATTACACTTGTGCAAAGGCTTGTAAGAAACTTTTTTAATCATGAAAATACTTAAAATATTTTATTGAGTAGGGTCTGTTATACAAGCACTCACCTTTAAGTTTCCATTTCAGTGGGAGCTCAATTAAAGATTCACTTTTCTGTGTCATATTAATTTGGTCTATCTCTGTATCAGTTCCACTTCAGCCTAGTCACTAATACTTTTATGGTAAGCTTTTATATCAATCAAACCTAGTCATTCCATATTTTCAAAATCATTTTGGTTCCCTGATCCTCTTCATTAATTTTAGTGCATGCTTATAAAATGCCATGAAAAACTCTTTTGAAATATTATAGTGGCCTTCGAGTTCCAACTAAAAGCTAAATGACATCTTTATGATCCTCAGCCAGCCCATTTTAGTTATGGTATATGATTTCATTTACCCACATCTTTGTTCATAATGGCTTTTATTCAACTTATGCCTAAATAACTTCACAGGAACATTACTTTTATTTTAAAAAATCACATGGATATGTAGAATGTGCTTGTAACATTTATACATAGTATATATATATATGTATATGTGTATATATATATATGTTACATGTACACGGTGTAGTCTAAACAGATATAAAGTGTGTGAGAATGATACTGGTGTCTCTATTATTATAGTAACTTTGCTGAATGCCCTGATGGTTCACCATTGCTTCTTCTATGGCTATGAACTATACAGGTGGTATGTGACTCACTATGTTCCTTCTTTTTCAACCGCAGTGCCTTATAGTTCTTCCTCTTTTATATTTTTAATTAAATATTTTATATTAATTACAGTTTATTCGCTTTGTATCCCAGCTGTAGCCCCCTCCGTCATTCCATCCCAATCCCACCCTCCATCCCTCATCTCTTCCCATGCCCCTCTCCAAATCCACTGATAGGGGAGGTCCTTCTCCACTTCCATCTGACCCTAGCTTATCAGGTCTCATCAGAACTGGCTGCAGTGTCCTCCTATGTGGCCTGGCAAGGCTGCTCTCCCATCAGGGGAGGCATAAACAACATATTCTAGATATATCCCTAGGCACATTTCCTTTTTCTCTATATCATCCCACTTCTATTAAAAGTAGACAAAATAGAAATAATTTGTCTCTAAGGTGAATCTACCCTTATCTCATTTGGACATCATTTGATTATTTATATATGTGTAATAAAAACAGTAATTGATTATAGCCTCATGCTTTAGTTTGCTTACTAGAACTTGGACTTTTTTCCTTCTCTCCCTACCCCAATCCTTCCACACTTGATCCCCACCTCCCTCTCCCACCCAGATTCCTCCATCTGTCTATTTCAGGTGTATATTTTATTTCCTCTTCTGAGTGAGATTCAAGCATCCTGCCTTGGGCCCTCCTTGGCATCTTTGGATCTATGTATTATAGCATGGTTATCCTGTACTTTATGGCTAACATCTACTTATATGTGAGTATATACAATGGGCATCTTTCTGGGTCTGGGTTACCTCACTCAGGATGATCTTTTCTAGTTCCATCTATATGCATGCACATTGCGTGGTGTCTTTGTTTTTAACAGCAGAGCAGGATTCCATTGTGTACATGTGCCACAATTTCTTTTTATTGTTTTAGAATTTCACACAAGTATGTAATGTTCATTCATTAAATCCACCCCTACTCCCTTACCTCCAACTCCATCCATGCTTTCCATCACTTCTCCTCCACACTTCATGTACTTTTTTAGGATTATTAAGTGGGATGGGAAGGAGAGCCAGTGTTTTTCTGGAATGTAATCCCTGTTTAGACTGTTCTTGCTCAAGTAAATGGCCCTACACCCATACACATACAGGCAACAAGAAATGGACTCAGTGGGATCATAGCAAGTTTCACTGGATATTTTCATAGAAAATAGTTTTTCCTGTTATCTTTTTGCATTGGCCAGGATTCTATTACATTTACATACAAGCAATGCTGTAGACCTGCCGTGTTCTGAATAGATAAGTACCCATTTAAAGACATGTCTATTTCTAATTTTGCTTTTGTGACTTACTTCTCAATCTTAACAGCACTGAATTTTACTGTTTCAAGTGCCTCATGAAATGGTGCACTTTCCCTTTTAATATGTTAACAGTATGATTCTCCACATGTTGAAACATTCAATCATGCCTATGACTACAACTCATTGCTACAGCTCTATGAGTCCTGACATAATTAATTAAAAGTCCTGTTTGCCACAAGATTTTCAAAATGGAAATAGCAAATCATGAATCTTTCCACTAGAGATCAAGTATTTGTGTGTATATACACAGTATTCACACAAATTTATATAAATATGCATATGTAGTCAATTACATACAAACACATACATAAATAATTTACGGATATACAAAGCAAAAACTGTAAATAAAGATGTGTGTACTTTGTGTGTTTTATTTCAGGCCAATCACTGAAGTTCTAATTTATGTTAGCATTAAAATTTAATAACTAGTTCTGCCATAGATTACAATCAGTGTAACAGAGAGAACAAAGTAAAGTGAGATTCTACAGACTTTTAAGTGAGTCTGAATAACGTTATGAATGGCATTCTCTTTGGCCAACCTCTATGATGCCCTGTTAAGAGCATTACTTAAAATCTCCAAAGCTCATTTTCTCTTTAGTAATCATGAGCTTGGAGTGAAGTGGCATGAAAGGGGAAAAAAAGAACCTGCTATAAATGGTATTTGAAATTTTCTTATGTGAATTCACGGTGTTGCTAGGGAACATGGCTTCTCAGCATTTGGAAAGCTAAAAAATCAAGCCTCTTGCTTCTTTTGGTCATAGAAATATATTTCATGAACCTGATTTAAGACAGTTGGAAATAAGTTGCCTTAAAATATTTGGATAACACTTTTCATTTTGTAACCAGCTGTTTTTTTTCTTAAGAAGCAAGTATGTGTTCAATTCATGCTAAGAAAGAGGTGGATGGATGACCATTATCTTTCATTATTAGAATAACATGTAACTGAGTTTTCAGTATATTGGCTAAAAGTTCAATGATTGTCGATTTTGTATTATCAGTTTGATTGGAATACAGGGTGCCCAGATATGTACGCACTTTCCCTATGAGATTAATGCTTAAATTGATTGGAAAATAGGATGCCCAGATATGTAGGCACTTTCCTTATGAGATTAATGCTTGAAATAGGAGACTGAGTAAAGTGGGTTGCTCTCCCTGGAATGGGTGTGATTCATCAGTTGATAGCCTGGATGGAACAAAATAGCTTCTCTCTGTCTATCAGGGAGGGGATTAACTGCCTTTATGAGGACACTGGCTCTTGCTTTTTGGATTCACACTGAAAAGCTGGAATTCTATGGCTTTTAACCTCACTTACCTTAGAAGACGAGACTGTCCAGATCTCAGGTTTTCAGAGGCAGACTGAGACTAAGCCATTTGCTATCCTATGCCCGAGTGCCTATATTTAAAGTATATTTTGCCACTTATTCATGCATTGGAGCTTCAGCTTCCACATCTTTAAATCAGGAAAAACAATATTACCTACCCAGAGTGTTATAAGCATTCTAAATAAGCTACTGCATAAAAACTACATAGAACATCTGACCATCAAAGCATTTCATTTCAAACCAATACATTTTACCTAATTAATATTGTAGGGATTGTGAGTTTTATCATTCTTTTATTAGAGATTGTATTTTCAGAAAACATTATTAAATTTTTCATGAATTCTATAGATGGATAGGCTGCTAAGGAACTCACAACCTCTTTCTAAATGTACCTATAGCACTCCCAGGAACTCTAGAAAGTTAAAAAAATGTATACAAAAGAAGAGTAACAAACAAATATAGTATCTGAGAGTGAGTGGGCACACAGGAGTATCGCTTAAATGAACTATTGAATATACATCTAAGAGTGTTTGTATCAAAAGAGCAACATACAGATGAAGAAACAGTATGATTTCCTCTACTTCATAAAAAATGCTGATTGGTGCTGTAGGTATCAGTGTGAAAGTAAACACCACAAAAACCCAGAAGCTGGAAGTGAAGAACAATTCTGTATGCAAATTGAAACCACCAGGGGGACCTAGGTAGGTGGAATATAATTACTCAGCCTGGAAAGCACCCAGGGTGCTGCGTTAATAACATGCCCACGTTTAAAAAAAAAAAAAAAAAAAAACTGCCAGGCAGTTTTAAGCGGTCAAAGTATTCAGAAACTTCTCATTAGATTTTTACAACCATAAAAGATTTTGAAAGTACATATAATATAATAGAACCGTACCGAGAGAGGAGCAGAATGAGGAGAGAGGAACACGGTATCTCTATTGTTATCCATATTTCATTTTTTTTTATAGTGCGGAAAAGGCTTCCATTGAAATAGAACGACAGAAATGAATGATTTCCTCCTGATGGGTACAAAATTTCAGAGCATTACTTTCTCCTCAAACTGCACTATTCAACTTCCCATTACATAAAAAGAATAAAAAGGCTATGATAATGAGTTTCATTAGAGAAATGTACTTGAAGCATTTGCTGCAATGGAGAAATAGATTTTCCACCATGGCACTGAAATAAATCTTTGTAATTGTTTTTATAGTAGTCTAGGCTGAGGGTATCTGGGTTAATGAGTCACTTCTTAAGCCATGAACTCTGCTCTTTTGTAAAGAATGCTTTTTGTTGTTGCTGTTGTATAAAGGACTATTTCTTCAGTCCAGCAGCTAGGAGTCTGGATTTTAAAAGAGATGATATCAGAAATCGAGGCTATCAACTGGAGCCATCAGCACCACTGGAAACTTTGAACACTCCTTGTTTTCAGTTCACAACAGAAATGCTCACTGATGCTACTCTACCATCTGCTGAGGTGAGTTTAAAACAGGAAGTCCTACCTCGTGGTTACATGGAGAGAAGAGAGATAGACACTTATTTACTTCTAAACTGTTTTTAGATCATTCTATTCCACACTACAGCAAGAACAGAAAGTCTGTCTGATTTTTTTTTTTTTTTTTTTTGGTCAGGTACACTTCCCAAATGATTACAAACACCCAGTTTATATCTCTCAAACTTTCCCACGGCGCCTCCTACCTTTTATCAGCAATGAGTGAACTAATTCATCTGAGACAGAAGAATGTAGAACAACTTAATGAATGAAGACCATAGAAGACTGTCTTGGGCATCCGTGTAGTACAGAATAGGCCTATGGTGTTTGCTTTATGTCTGAACCTGCTCAGAAAGAATAATCCTGAAGGTTCTGCCAAACATCTGTATATTTTCTATTCACCTTTTCCTTTTTCCTGCTGTGAACTCTCTTTGATGAATCATTGTCAGATGATTTGGGGGTGTTCTGATGGCACCCAACTTTCAGTACTTCCTCTGCCTCCCTCTCAGCTTGAGTTGTTCTTATTTTGCATTATCCAGCCAAAAAAGGGAAAAAAAGGCATTTCTTTGCCATTCAGCTCAAGTGTCTGCTCCCCTACATGACCCTCATTACCTTCTGGACAGAGTTGTGCATTTCCTATATCATGCTTCATTTGAGTCCTCCCTGTTTCTATTACAGTTTGCATGCTGCACCATGATTCTTACTCACACTAGACAGTGCTCCTTGAATGGAGAACACATGCCTCTGGAGGTCCTTAATCTTGTGTGTCATTCTCCTGGACTTCTTTCCAATCATTTCACTGTCTAGAGTTCAGATGAGTAGCTGGTGGTCATCATGTGTTGAATTCTCTTCTCCCGGTCAGCAGTGGACCCTGCTACTGTTTCTTCTCATCCTTAATAGAAACTCAAATCCAGGTCTGATTTGAATGTTTTTCAAATGCATGAAGTATGCCAAATAAGAGCGATTTATTATTTTCACGGTGTTTAAACCACATTACTCACTCTCTGTTTTAACCTTTATTGACTGCAACTTGCCTTGTTTGTCACACTTAGGCTAACTAGATTAAATTTTTTCTGTCAGAATTAAGTAAGTTTGAGATTGGTTATTGAAATTGTGGAAGTCCATTCTCTTTAAAGCATGAGTGTCATAGAACACCAAAGAACTGAAGATGCTATTGACTGTCTTCAGAGAAGCTGAAGCTAGGGTGCCAGAGCCAGGAATTATGTCTTAGAGGAACACATGTGACAATAAGAGATGAAGAACTGCAGTGTTTAGATACTCTTATCACTTTGCATCACCTTTTTTCCCTCTTTGGGCTTCATTTACTTCATTTGTTAAGTAAGAAGACTGATGAACATAAGCCCTTTGTGTGCCACCAGTATCTTTTTCTATTTTTCATAATTTGTACAGAGAATTTTGTTAATATTTGCTTAATTAGAATATTATTTTTTCAACTTTGTCCTCATCACAAATGGTTTGTAAGCTATAGTATTTGCATAATCACAGCTTTGAGGAACCGGTTACATATCTTTAAGTGCACATTAAATTCATGAAGCGTAAAGCTTTTCAAAGCGCCTCCATATACATAGAGAAGAACAGTAACTCACATTTAGCTTAAAGCTTCGTGTTGTCAATGGGAAGTCTAAGTTCTTCATTTGTATTAGTTTATATAAGCTGCAGCATGCCCATTTTATTCCTCATTTTACAGATGGGGATTGGTGGAAGAAGGAGATTAGAAGCTTTTGCAGATTTGTGCTGTTTCTAAGTGGCAGGGCTTGGATCTGCTCAACAAGGCTGTAGCTTCACTCGGGGAACAATGGGCTGAAAAACAAGCCTGTCCCTTCTGGCCCTTCATCCCCTGACTGTGTTCTTCTCTGGGCATTCTTCTGAGTTCCTAAGAGTACACACTCAGGTGTCTGCTTAGCTTAGTACGTTCCTATGCATCACAGTTTGCTTAGAATGGGATTTTTTTTAAGTCTCTTTACTGTCTTTTCATTACAATTACATAAAATTGCTCACTTACCCACGAATTCAGAAGCCAAATTCAGAGCAGTCTCAGAAATAGTTTTATCTAGTAGTCCTGTAGGCATCTCCCATTCTTGACTATTAAAGGGAATATGAAGTCACCACATTCAGTGGAATCAGTGTGTTCTTATGATTTTACACCTTTTGAGTTAACAACACTAAGGAATTCATTCCTGCCTTCCTGTTGCTGGCCATTCAGCTTCCGGATAACAATTTCTAATAGAGTGAACAGATTACCTCCACTATTGGGAGTTCCATTCACTAGCAAATATACCTACTTTTCTTTAGAAAATTAAATAATTATATATGAAAAAATTATTTTTTAAAGATACACACATAAATATATCAGATAACATTAAATTTTGGTGAAAACTATGCACTCTTGTGGTAGAAGGCAATTTAGAAAACTTAAAATAAATACTAATTGGCTATAATTCCAGGGATCCATCACTGTTAATAATGTTTTGCTATCATTTTTCATCTCAGTGTGAATGTATATGTGTTTGCTACTATTTTACATATATATGTTCCAAATTAACTTTGCATTG
Source organism: Pachyuromys duprasi (assembly GCA_028658305.1). Taxonomy (NCBI): domain Eukaryota; kingdom Metazoa; phylum Chordata; class Mammalia; order Rodentia; family Muridae; genus Pachyuromys; species Pachyuromys duprasi. The sequence continues at coordinate 79,510,458 of CM053766.1, forward strand.
GTCATATGATCATATTTTTTCTGTGTGCTATGGATACCCTGGTATCACACACAGGTGAATGAAATTTCAACTGTTTCAGAAAATTAGAGATATCACAAAAGCAAGAAATTTTTACTGACAAAAAATAAGCAACACAGATCTAATTTATTCCCCCTTCCTAAAATAAGATAAAAAACATTAATATGAAATAGATGAATTGATTTGCCAAACACTGCACATTAGAAGATAAGAGCCAGAAATCTCAGAGAAAAATGAAACGAACCAAGTCCTACAGCTGTAAGGCTGTAGTGAAGGAAGAAGGAATTCAGAGAGAGTAGAAGACTGTCTGACTTCAGGTGACAGAACCGAGAGTCTGGGAAGATGGAGGTGCATAGAGTACGGGCAGGAACCTCGAAGATGCGTAGAAGCCAGTTTAGCATCTTATCATCTGTAAACAACTGTACTAAAATTTATATTAGGGTCTATGACCTCTTCATCCATGGGTTTCTGATAGGGTTTCCAACAGTAAGCCATGAATTTTCTCCTGTGGAGTAGGCCTCAAATCCAATCAGAGAGTGGTTGGTTATTTCAATATCACTCCTGCCCTTATTGCACAAGGGGCCACATCTTGCTCGGCAGGTTAGTATTCTAGTTTATAGGGTTCATAGCTGACTGAGATCTTGATGTCCTTTTTCTTCCAGATAGCTGCATAACACTGCGAAAGCTTGTCAGCAGGGAGGAAGTTTCCAGCTCATTTACATCTTTATTTCTCTATATGTTGTGAATGACAATCCAGTGTTTTCAGCAATAGGGTCTTATCAACTAGATCTCTTGAGCACTTAGAGGGATGGCAAGAGCCTGTGGTTTTGGAAGCTTCTCTTTGCAATGAACTTTGGTAAATGCAGACTCATGATTCCAGAAGGTACTGAGAATAAGTGACAGCTGAGTTCTCACGCTTAAACAGGACATTTATAACATTCCTTCTAAGGTTCTTGGAATATTACAGAACAGGGAGAAGAATGTAAGAGCCAGAAGCCATAGGGAAGGCTCTACGAAATGCTATTTTGGGGGCATGGCATAACCATTGCAACCACCATCTGAAGCAACTGCATCTGTGTGCATTAGATCCGCACAAGACTGGGCTCATCACCAGTCAATCACAGATCAGAGAGAGACTCTCAGAACCACACCACACCTTGCTAAACTATTGGCTATTGATGAATTCTGGGGAAAACGGCAGTCATGGTCTTCACCTACAGGGTTGTCTACCAGGTCTCAAAGGATAATTTGAAAGTCACTGGTCACATAGACATTCCTGGTTAAACTCAGTAGTTAAACTGAAGATAAAAGTGTAGAAGAGGACCATGAAGAAAGGACTTGTATAGCTGAAGAACTAACAAAAGTGAAAGTTTCCGGAATGCATTATATTCACAAACAAACTTGTCAAGGAATTCAATAAAAGTTAATTATAATGCTCCCTCCCCAAAGAAGGTTCCCCAAAGATTCATTTGAACAATGATCATTAATATACTCAATTCTAGGGAAAGAACCACCTGAAAAAATTAGTAGGAATTAATAGGATACCCAGTGCTCACATTGGTTGAGGAATAGTGCTGTTCCTATCAACTCAGTTGGAATTAGAGAGAACATGCAGATGGACCTTGCCTCATTAGTGGAAAACAATTCTCCTTTGAGGTTAACATTGCTGTCTTCTGGCCTAACACAATTTAAAAACCAACATGTTTCCAAGTTACTCAACTTCACTCAAGAAAAAAGCTCAAGAATATTTTATAGGGATGCAAAACCAGACAGCTCCAGATAGAGTAAAAATTTACAATGTCTAACATTTGATCAGAAATTACCAGGCATAAAAGCAAGCTGGAAGCATGAGACGGTAAGGGGATAAAATAAACTAAATTATTCAGAACTTACAGATAATAGAAGTAACATATGAAGACATTAGAAAAATTAAACATTATTAGAACTGTATTCTTGATAGCACAACCAGAATGACATAAACAAAAGGCTCAAATCAAACTGACAGAGGTCAAAACTCAGTCTGAGATGAAAAATCCACCCAATAGGGGAAAGGCAAACTCAGCCACATGAAGAAGTCATTAGTAAGTAAATAACAAATCCTACTTTATTTATTTACCTGAAATAAAACCCAGAGGAACAAAAGATGACCAGAGTGTCAGTGACTTGTAAGGCAACTTGAAGGAGCTGAATATGTGAACTGAAGTCCCTAGAAAGGCAGAAGGAATGCCAGACAGAATGTATGTGTAGGTGGTGGCTGATGTGTTTTCCAAATTTGAGGGCAACTATTATATTTTGCTTTATTAGTACGCTGAATTCGAGTTCATTCCAGCTCTAAAATCCCATAACCTGTGATTGTTTTCTACAGCAAGGGTTGTAATCCTCTCCAAAGATTTTTCTCTTCTGTGATTGCCTATACCTGCTTAAGAAAGATTGGGTTGAAAAGGAGAGCATTTTTAATGGCTGCAGGTGCTCTGCAGATGTTAAAGATACACTGCTTGTACTGATATATCTGAGTTTGAAATTTTGAGAAAATTTAGTTTAGAAGTTTCCAGCATTGACACAGAAAGCTGCCTGATCTTCCGTGCTTTGAGGAGCTGATTCAAACTGATGCCGCCTCTGAAAATGAAGATGAGCTCTGAACTCAGCTAAAGCATGTGCAGGCTTATAAACAACAGGGAAGTGAAGCTGGTTTAATCCTGTCCATGCCAAACTAATGAAGACAGGTTTGTATTTTAAACGGCATGTCAGATACTTGATATTTAGGGGCTTAGGTTATATGCAGTTTGGGAGAAAATGAAACTGTATCAATTACGAGTTCAATTCCCAGCAACCACATGGTGGCTCATGACCATCTATACTGGGATCTGGGTACATGCAGATAGAGCCCTCATATACATCAAATAAATAAATAAATCTTTAAAGAAATTACATGGGTGGGTCTACTGAACATTGCTGGGCAAAAACAAACAAACAAACAAAAATAAAAACAAACAAAAAAATCCTCTACTGCCATTTAGCGTAACCCTAAGCAATAAAAAAGTATACCTTAATTTTTATAAATTTTAAATTACAATTAAATTAAAACTAACAATCTATATGCTACTATCTGTATGTGTTTGTAAAATAATGTTATATGTATATTACACACGAACTGCTCTTATGGCTTTCTGGATTGATTCGGACACTGTTGGATTTGTTCATCATTTTTCAGAAGAGAGACAAGAGCAGTAATATGAAGCTAGCCATTACTGAAAAAGTAAACTGGTAGTAGTAAATGTCAAAATTCTCCTTCGTATGGCTTCTCTAATTATAAATCGACACTACCAAAGCACTGGCGGCTTCCATGATGTCACAGGCGTTCTTAGGCTCTTACAGCTGCAGCCAAATCTCTAGCATCTCCCTTGCATTTGCTTTTCTTTCATGACATTTGATCAGTCAACAGTACAAGCCCCGGTGTTCTCCTCCACCCTACCGTTGAAAATCCAGACCATTTCATGTTGCTCTGAAAGTGGGTAGGGAGAGCGGTGCGGCTTTCAGAATGGAATCTGCACTTATCAATCACAGCAGCAGCTGCTGAGGAACTGGCCTTTGCAGGAGTGAAGCTCACCGGGAAACGAAAAGCTGCTTGGGATGAAAATGGAGGCAAAACAATTTGGGCAGCTGGAGAGGTTTCTGAAGACTGGAAAGATTGGATTTCCAGGGCTTGAACAATGAAGCAGAGATGGTTTAAATTTATGGGAAGCAGACAGGAGAACAGCTCCAGGTCAGTTTAAAAATGGAATCTGGGGAGCTCTTCTACAGAGAGAGATCACACAGGATGAATCATGCTGGGGACTGAGCAAGGGAAAAGCCTGACCCTGGGGCCTCATTTAAAGAGAAATAAAGGCAGTAGAGACGACTCAGCCTCCAGCACAGGCTCAATTAAAGCTGATGTGGCTATACACTCGGCTGAGGGGAACCTCTGCAGGATCCAGTAGGTAGTCCTACCCTTTGCTGAGTTCCTCCAGCAGTGTTGTCCCTCACTGAACCTCCCACGTGAAATCCTCTCCCATAGTGGCCTCCGCAGAACCAGCACCATGGCTCTCAGAGGAGCCTGAAAGAAATGCAGGATCATTGTTGTGACTCAGATGTGTGAAGCAGCACCGTTTTCCCGAGACATACATATGACTCTGGGGCACATTAAACTTTGAGAAGCTTTGCTTTACAACACACACAGTGCTCCATCGGAGGGAGAGAGAGAGACTCTGCTTTTGCATTTCACAGCAATGGCATGTAGATCAGGAGTACCCATCATGCTTTATTCTCTCTGCAAATATCCGTCTAGCACATTGAGTGCTTCACAGGCCTTGGGAGTGAGGGGTGTGTTGCTATCATGTATTGGGCTCAGTTTTGCCTGAACTGTGTGAACTGCTAGGCCCATAAAGATAGATGAACATTGTCCCAGCCCCTAAGGAGTCTACAGGCATATTAAGAAATGGTTAATTAAAAAAGTTAGTTTTGATGTCAAAAACATATATCTGGCACTAAGGTCCCACAAGGAATGAATTTCCCAAAATGAGGAGGTTTCTCTGAAGCTAACAACCTTGAGCTTAGAGAAAAAAAAACAAACCTATTCCTATTTATTTTCCATATTGGGCATGGAGCCGTGTTAGAATGACGGAAGAAGCAGAAGGAGAGGTGTATAACTCAGAAGAGCAGCTTCAACTAAACCTCAAATCAAGTTGACCTGTCTAGATAATTTAAAGTAGTTCCAGATGGCTACATTTAGGTTTAGGGGATGAGGGATTGGGGTCTGGTGGTCAGAGATAAGGAGGGAGAGCTTGGCACAAGCCAGGGGTAGAGCTTTTGTAGACCAAGCACTTTGGGGTGATTCCTATGAAGCAATAAAAGGAAGCTGGGAAGCGTAAGTAGGGCAATAACCGGATCCTGTTTGCGTTTTAGAAACACTGCGCTGGAGGATGTTTGGGGAATGGTGATTAGCCAATTTGGCTAAAGCATCAAGTGCATGGAGAGAAGCAATGGTGTCTGGAAATGCAGCTTTGGATACAGATCACAGAGGATTCTGGCTTCCATGTTGTGTGCTTAGTAAGCAGTGGGCAGCAGGAGGGTGCTTTTGACTGGGAAGAGCCTGAAGGCAGGAGGCCAGTTAGAAGGTTACTGCAATCATTTAGGCAAGGGGTAATAGAACTTGATGACTCCAAGCATAGAAATTAAGGGCTAGATTTAAGAAGCAGGTGTCTAATTATAAGCATAGATTCATTACTCATTTTAGGGTGGCACAATTTTATACATAAATCAGATCTTTATAAATGCCTCTATTTTCACCTCTTAATATAGCCTCACTTTGGCACCAATCACTGGGTGAGACACTCCTTAGGTTTGGGAAGTCACCAAGGAAAAATGTTCCTGTTGCCCTAACTGCAGGTCCACATCTCAATTGTAGATGGATACCCAAAACCAAACTGGGAGTCTTATGATAGAACTGACCTCTGGTCCTCTCTTATGGTTGCTTTCCAGCCTTCATTATTTGTCTAGGGAAGCATGCTATCATTATTGTTTGTCTTTATTAGCCTCCAAGATAACAACCCCCCTTTCTTAAATTTAGCCCTTTTCTACTTCCATGTGTTGCCTTTGGTCATTAAAATCACTAACTTCTTGGTGGCATAGGGACATCAAAGTTCTATTTCTAGTTCCCAGTACCTTTGCCATAGTGTGATAGGTACTGCTACCACTGAGTCACACCTGCCTCAACTGATGCCAGACTAGCTGTTATGTGATTTGAAGCTATGGGGATTTATTGCAGGTGCCACTTGCAGAATTTCTTTAGAAAGCTCTTCCAAGCGTTTCAGTTACACATTACAGAATATTTATAATTCTGGGTCAAGCACCATGCTTAGCTTGACTTCCAAAATACAGAATTCTGAGTGGCTATTTTCTCCTCTAAAGAAAAAAAATATACTTGAAAAAGATAGGAAGTAGCACTGTATATGTGTTTCCTGTACATCAATTTGTACCATGTGACCATTTGCCTTCTGGTGCTATGCAGCTGTATTCTTTCTAATTCAAGATCCATCAGGCCTAGGGAATGATTGGAAAAGCCATGCTGCAATCTTAACATTTAAAAGAACCTATTGTTGTCTGAGGTTTTTATTTTTGTAAAGATACTCAGCCAGAATAGAAGCTGCCCACACAACACTTGTATGGAAATCATGCTTGATCAACAGTGTTCAAATCTCCACCACTGTTGAATGAAAGAGAACAATCATTAAAATATGCATGTGAACACTAACATAAATGGAGATGGCCTGGAACCCCTGCGCAGAGGTAGCCTAGGGTAGTTCAGTGTCCAAGTGGCCTCCATAGTAATGGGGACAGGGACTGTCTCTGACAGGAACTGATTGGCCTGCTCTCTGATCACCTCCCCCTGAGGGGGGAGCAGCCTTACCAGGCCACAGAAGAAGACAATGCAGCCAGTCCTGATGAGACCTGATAGACTAGGTACGGTCAGAGGGAAGGGGAGGAGGACCTCCCTTTGCAGTGGACTGGGAGAGGGACATGGGTGGGGAAGAGGGAGGATGGTATTGGGAGGGGAGAAGGGAGGGAGGTACAGGGGGGATACAAAGTGAATAAACTGTACTTAATAAAAATAAAAATAATTTTAAAAGTATCATAAACAAATTTAGACTTTCATATCCATTTAAATATGTACTACCAAAATATTATACCTTAGCAAAACTACAAACTCTCAATATACAGATATTTACCTCTAGATGGAGTTCAAATGTTCATTGCAATGACTTGTCAGTCTGGTACAAGGGCCTCTGGCTTCCACTACTCTATCAATAGTGAAACCTCACTGGGACTCCTCTGGAGTATCAGGTTGTTGCCCTGTGTCACGGGGAACCTGTAGTTCTGGATCTGTAGGACAGGTCCCTTCATGTACTCCAGCAGTTTGTCAAGGGGGTAGATGTTGGAGGTGGGCCAATTCAAAGCCCTAGAGCTGAGCCTAAGAGGTATCTAATCCAGGCAGCCTGCTAGCTTTCCCATGGTCATGCCTTTGGGGGCCAGCTCGCTGGCAGCCCCGGCAATCAGCGGCAGCTCTACCCTGCTGCCCAGGTGAGACGTAGAGCCTGCCCTCTCCAGTGTTGCAGCCAGTGAGGGACATGGCCGGTTCTCCCACTCTTTTGACCCCAGAGCCAGCCCTCCCACCATCTATAGGTGGTGAGGGATGAGGGAGGAAAGGAGAGTATCTCTCCCTCAACCATGCTACCACACAACACACAAGAGGCAGGCTCAGCTCTCCTATGCTCATACCTTTGGGGTTAGCTGACCTGAAATTCCCATGTCCAGAGCCAGCTCTACTAGCCAGGTGAGCTGCAGCAGGTGAGGGGCAGGACCAGCTCTTTAGCCTGCCATAGGCTGCAAGTGGCAAAGGTGAGAGAGAACATCTCTCCTTTGCCCACTTTGCCGCAAGGCAGACAAGTTGTGGGGGATTAGCTCTCCCATACTCATGCTTGGGCCTTCTTCCCCCTGTCATCAGGGTCAGCTCTACTGGGCTGAGCAGGGCCTGCTAGAGCTACAGCGGGTGAGGGGCAGGGACAGTTCTCCTGTTCTCGTGACCATGTCAGGGCCAGCTCTCCTGCCTGCCATAGGTGTCAAGGGCAAAAGGGAGGGGAGGGAATCTCTCTAGCTGGCTAATGCCGCCACACAGCAGACAAGAGGAAGAGCTGTCTCCTCCAAGCCCTGGGGCCAGCTCACTGGCAACAAGTAGACTTATTTTATAGGCATTATAAGGCACAAGTAGTTTGTAATTTTGTTATTCTAGGTTGATACTGTTAGACCTATTTAGAAAATATGCATTTTTTAATTTCTGAGAATTTTAAATATTTTTCTTTTTTGCTTCCGTAGTTTTATTTCCTCCTGGTTTTGGTAAGTGGTTTCTTTATTACTTGGGGTAGCTCTTCAAGATTAGGGGAAAAAAATCTGTCATACTGCTACCTAAAAACTAATTTCATCTGGAAGGAATCAGCCTGTGAGTGTTGCTTCTGAATTTGAGACTCCTTTGCATACATTTGACTTTTCATTTTTAGAACCCTGCTTTGACTCTGACCCTGACTACTACAGTTAACCTGGATCTGGTTCCCATTTCATGGAACATTTTTACTTCTGCAGCTACCTAAGTAAGTTTCTGCGTCATTCTCTGAGCCCTTAGGTCATATGACTTGATTTCTGTTTTAGGCATTTTGACATGTTAGCCTGTTTGTAAAGTTTGGCCATATCTTTTGGTGTCTAGTCCTACTCTTTATCTTTCATTGCTATGAATTACGTATAATGGGGTCATCTTGTTTCTTCATTTGAGAGTCTGGAACTAACTGAAAAAAAAAAAAAGATTTCTCAACTTGCCCCAAATTATAAAACTAGTCAATAGAATAAGCTGGGCCCCAGTTCAAGATTTTTCATTTGCTTCTGAAAATCAAATTTTATTTCATTTTTTAGAGAGCCATTCTCAATGAATCATTGCCCAAAGGTGGTAAAGCAAGAACACACAAAATCTAAAGCCAAAGAGATTTATTCTAGTTCCAGATTTGCTAGTTACTAGCTTATCTTGCCTTCACTTGGCCTGTTGTATAAGGCTATGTAGTGTTTCCATGAACTTAAAGCACTTCAGAAATAAAAATAAAATGCATTATACAGATGTAGAGGTCTCAGTAGCTAAACAACTTGCCTTTTTAAGATTCATATCATATGTGTTAATTTCTAAGAAATGAGAGTACAGATAAACATAAAGAGAAAAATTCTTTGTGATATCATTCAGTAGTGTATTCTACATTTTATTTCAACACATTATTTTTAAATTTGCAACTGAAGTGAAAATTTGTTAGATAGTCTTTACCAATATTTTGTCATAGTCTTTACATCCAAGTATCTATATCTATCTGTCTATCTATTTATAGATTTTTAAGGATTTATTTATTTATTTTATGTATATGCACACTCTTTTCATGCATACCACAAGAGGAAATCAGATTCCATTGCATATGGTTGTGAGCCACCATGTGGTTGCTGGGAATTGAACTCAGGACCTATGAAAGAGCAGTCAGTACTCTTAACCGCTGAGCCATCTCTCCAGCCTCCTATTTATAGATCTATATGTATCTTATATGATATATATGTGTGCTTTGATATAAAAATAGATGTAGATCTGTAGATAGATCTATATGGATCTATAGATACAGATAGATATATCCATATATATTATATTTATATATATTTATATAGAGATAGCTATAGACAGAAAGATATAGCCAACCAACCAATAAAGAAACATTATTTCTTAAAGAATTTAGAGAAAGGACATTAATAAAAATTTGGAGAAAGGAACATTCGGTTGTTTTCCAAGTACCTCACTGACTGTTCACCTGTTTGCTGTGGCCTCACTTCCTCTCTCCCCTACTTTCCTTCTCTTCCCTCACTTCCCTTTCTTCCCTCACAGTTCCTCCCTCCCTTCGTTCCAGATGGAGTCTCATTTCCCAGCTAGGGCCTAAAACTCCCATCCTCCTGCCTCAGCCTCCCAGGCATTAGTGTTATAGCCCTGTATCATCGCTCCCTTTTGCCACAGTCTTTGTGCTAAAAGACAGACCCTACATTTAGAGGAACTCTTTCAACACATTATTTGAAACTTAACTTCTACAATTTAACTGTTATAAGGCCATAGGGTCCTCTAACTACTAGAAGAGAAGTAAGTTATCAAGATATCAGATAGCTCACAGAGTCTTGGGGGACTAGAGAACCAAACTGTTGTGTCACAGCCCGAAATAAGGCATCTAGAATTAAAACTAATAGAATACCTACACTTAGCGCCTGACATTCTGGGGGACTTACCATTGTTTTCATCTCTTATGATGCATACTTACGCCTAGATTTATGGCATTTCATTCAAATTTCAGCATGCTTGTCATTTGTAGCTATGCCTTCCCCAACTACTCTTGGTCTCTAAATTTGCTGAGTAGAACCCAGTTCCAAATGGAACCTTAGTTTCATGGGGATTGAAAATGAGGTTGTTTTAACATTTCCAGTTCTCTTGTAAGAAGATGAGATGTAACAGAAATGGAATAGTTTGAGCAGCCAACATTTAGTATCTACCATATGCAGGTCCTATAATTGCCTTCATTTTACAGATGAGAAACCTGAGCCTTATGTAGATTATGTGTATATTAATAATAAAGTCAGGAGAATAGGAATCAATATCTGAACTCATGTATTCTGTTCTCATATTTACCTCTTCAACCACTATCATATTTCACGACTACTTCCCTGCATGATTCTAACTACAAGAATGTGAGTTCCTGAGGAACCAGGGTTCTTTCTTCTTCTGCTGCTGCTTCTTTTTTTCCTTTTTTTTCAAAAAGAATTTATTTTATTAGGAAATACACTAATGTTTATCAAAATATAAATAAATATATAAAATTCTTAAAGACTGTAAATAGGAAATATGTCTTATTTGGGAGAAATAGAAATAGTATAGAGAAGTAAATTTGAGTATTGTCATGGGGACCACTTGTATATAGTGATCCACAGCTGGAAAACTCATAGCATATATTAATTATGATAAAAAGTAGGGGGTTTTGTTTGTTTGTTAGATTTTTTCTTTTCTATTATTATCACTTATTACAATGTATTCAATTTGTATCCCAGCTGTGGCCCCTCCCTCATCTCTCCCAATCCCACCTTCCTCCCTCTTTTCCCCCTGAATCCCTCCCCTAGTCCACTGATAGGGGAGGTCCTCCTCCCCTTCTATTTGACCCTAGCCTATCAGCTCTCATCAGAACTGGTTGCATTATCTTCCACTATTGCCTAGCAAGGCTGCTCCCCCTGGGGGGGGGGGTGATCAGAAAGCCTGTCGTTGAGTTCATGCCAGAGAAAACTCCTGCTCCCCTTACTAGGGACACCATTTGGATACTGAGTCTATGGGCTACAACTGAGCTGCCATATAATATAGGATAAACATACTAAAATCTATACTCCTAAAGAAGCTAAACAACCAAGGGTTGAGTGACAGTAATTTTCCTTTGTCCCATTACAGTTATAGCCAATCTTTATTTTAATTTCAATGTTAGTTTCAACAGTATGCTCATGGATTCTCATCTTTTTCTCAAATAAACTAGTTAATAATTTATATCCTATGTTCCTGCAAACAAAATGGTTATTTAAATAGATGTTTTAAAAATATTTATTGATTTAGCTTTGATCTCTGATTCTTTGACTATGGTTCAGCTTTTCTTATTGTTGAAGTAGATTCTTAAATTTGTTTTTGTACAGAAATATAATACTGTGATTTTTTCTGAAGATTGTGTGGCTTTATCCCATGAGTTCTAGGTGATAAAGGTTACCCATATTTAATTTTGTAAATATTCCATGTTTTTCTTGAATTTTTTCTGACAAGATTATGAGAATGGTCTTTGTTTTCATTTCTTTCTTTAATTTTTTAAAATATTAATCACAGGTTATGTACTTTGTATCCCAGCTGTAGCCCCCTCCCGCATTCCCTCCCAATCCCCTCATTCCTCCTCATCTCCTCCTGCCCCTTTCCAAGTCCACTGATAGGGGAGGACCTCCTCCCCTTCCATCTAACTCTAGCTTATCAGGTCTCTTCAGGACTGGCTGCAATGTCCTCTTCTGTGGCCTAGCAAGGCTGCTCTTCCCTCGGGAGCGGGGGGGGGGGGTGTCAATGAGTTCATGTCAGAAATAGTCCCTGTTCCCCTTACTAGGGTACCCACTTGGATAGTGAGCTACCATGGCCTATGCCTGAGCAGGGGTTCGTAGTTATATCCATACATGGTCCTTGGTTGGAGAAACAGTCTCATAAAAGATTCTTGTGCCCTGATATATTTGATCCTTGCAGAGCTCCTGTCCTCTCCAGGTCTTACTAACTCCCCCTTCTTTCATATGATTCCTTGCACTCTGCTGAGTTAATTCAAGCCTCTAACTTTTTTAAAAGGCCCTTGATCACTTCTCTCTGGTGGTGCCACCTAGCCACCCCACAAAGGAAGATGATCCAGGCAGTCCTGATGGGACCTGATAGGCTAGGGTCAGACAGTAGATGAGGAGGACTTCCCTATCAATGGACCAGGGGAGAGGAATAGCACAGGAAGAAGGAGGGAGGGTAGGAACCCCAGGGAGACAACCGAAGGGGCTACAACTGGGATACAAAATGAATAAATTGTAAAAAAAATAATAAAAAAAGAAAAAAAGAAGCTAAACAACAAGGAATACCCTAGGGAAGATGCTCAATCCTCATTCAGAAGGACCAACACGATAGACATCGGAAGCAGGAGAAGACAGGGAACAGGACAGGAGCCTACCACAGAGGGCCTCTGAAAGACTCACCTGATCTAGGTATGGAAGCAGAGGCTGAGACTCATAGCCAAACTTTCGGCAGAGTAATCTTATGAAAGAGGGTGCTGACATGAACTGATTGGCCTGCTCTTTGATCACCTCTCCCTGAGGGGGGAGCAGCCTTACCAGGCCACAGGGGAAGACAACGCAGCCACTCCTGATGAGACCTGATAGACTAGGATCAGAAGGAGAGGAAGACCTCCCCTATCAATGGACTTGGGGAGGGGCATGGATGGAAAAGGGGGAGGGAGGATGGGGTTGGGAGGGTATGAGAGAGGGAGCTACAGGAGGGATACAGAGTGAAGAAACTGTAAAGAAAGAAAGAAAGAAAGAAAGAAAGAAAGAAAGAAAGAAAGAAAGAAAGAAAGAAAGAAAGAAAGAAAGAAAGAAAGAAAGAAAGAAAGGAAGGAAGGAAGGAAGGAAGGAAGGAAGGAAGGAAGAAAGAAAGAAAGAAAGAAAGAAGAAAAAAGGGGGAGAAAGAAAGAACTGGAGGGGTCAGGAGATCCAAAAAGAGACCAACAGGGCCATAAAAAAAAAAAAACTATGCCCTGGGAGCCCTGCATAACTGATATCCCAACTAAGGACCATGAATGGGTAAGGTTCTTTCTGAATCAGTAATTTTCAGACATTAAATGTCATTATTAATTAATCCCAAACTCTGTATTGATTATCTACTCTGTAACAGAGATTCTTATATGAACCTGGGAAAATTGTGGTCCATCATATGCCTTGTCCCTGTCTCATGGAGATTGTTGTGCAGTGGCAAAGAATTATTAGGGAAAAGATTATGCATTAATTAAATACATTTTGAAGGCTACATGGAAATAAGAGAGCATTTAAATGAGAAGCTAATTTTGAAGACAGGTAACCAGCTTATGTCACAGAGACAATCACATAAGAAGAGTGTCAGCCTCTGTAAGGGACAGTCTAGGAGGGACTATGGCAGATAGGTAAAATGGACAGAATTTGAGTCCCTCTCAAGGATGAAAGGTGACCAGGGAATGGAAAGGCAGCCAGTGTGGATGGATCACGGACAGTGAAGAAGAGTCTGGCTTGGGATGAGGCTAAGGTCGAAACTCAGTACTCAGTAAATGAATACATGTGAGCATGCTTCCACAAAGGGAAGCTGGAACTTTTAAGGTATTTCCCTTTACACAGTCTATGATTCTAAAACAGCCAGTATAAGTGAAGTTTTAGAACAGGGGTCAGTATGGTAAGCTTTCCTAAACTCAACATGATATGACAGTTTACACCAGTGGTTCTCAACCTGTGGGTCACAACCCCTTTGGGGGTCACATCAGATATTTACATTACAATTCATAACAGAAGCAAAATTATGGCTATGAAGTAGCAACAAAAATAAATTTATGGTTGGTGTATCAGCACAACATAAGGAACTGTATTAAAAAGTTACAGCATTAAGAAGAACCACTGGTCTACATGAACACTTGAGAAAAGAATCAGCTTTGTGACTATTGTGAAATTTCTACAAGGAGAAAAGCAAAAAGGATTCAAGCACAAAATAATTTGATATAATGAAAATAAAGCACATGAATCGTAACTTTTTTTATATTGCCCATGTGTTAACATTTTGTCCTAATGAATGGAAAACCATCTTCTAAATTTTACCTAAAGCTACTTTCAAATAAATGTAACATGCACAAAATACTTGGATTAAGTATGTTCTATTTAGTGGGAAGGGGTTCATGAGCCCTCCACTGCTAGCTGAAGAACTGTGGACAGTTGGGGTGGCTTCTAGAGAAGGGACAGCTGGTTTTCGTTGAAAGTGTGGCTCCACTGCCCCCCCCACACACACACCGAGGAAGGAGCAGCCTAACTAGATCCCAGAAGAGGACATTGCAGCCAGCCCTGAAGAGACATGATAAGCTAGGGTCAGATGGAAGGGGGAGAGGTCCTCCCCTATCAGTGGACTTGGAGGGGGGCAGGGAGAAGATGAGGGAGGGATGGGGAGAGTGGGAGGGAATGAGGGAGGGGGCTACGGCTGGGGTACAAAGTATATAACCTCTGATTAAAATAAAAATAAATAAATTACTTATTAAAAAAAAGAAAGTGTGGCTCCTAGTTGTTTGAACATGTTTTGGTGCAGACCCAGGGCTGCATAATTTGGAGTAGCTACATCATTAAATTTTTAAAAAGTGGTTACAACACTGGGCTGAGGGAAAGAGAGCGGGAGTGGGTCTGGAGGATGAAATTCTTAGACTTAATAAAATATTTAAAAAATAATGCGCTCATTTGTTTTTTTAAATCAAATGCAAAAATATCAAAGTGCCCTATTTTTTATCAAAGGAAAATTATAATCATTTTCCATCTACTTACGGGTGAAATAAAACCCCAAATTATTCAACCCATATCCAATACATCTTTTCAAACCTTCCAAAGGTTTGGATTATTATTTATTTCAAGGTAATAATTACAAACATATTAACTTGCATTTGTATCTTACAAGGCTGTTAACAAAACAAATGACTATTCAAGATAATCAAAAATCATGTCCAGTGGGAAAAAAGTTGGCTGTCTTGAGAACAGACTCAGTACTTCATGGTTCACCACTGTTTTAGTAGAGGCGGCTTATTTCTCAATTATTTGAAGTCTGTTTTTATAGACATGTACTTCAACCTCAAACACTGTGCTTGACAATCAGGTAATAGCTCTGATGTCATTTTTATTTCCTCTGAGTGTTTCATAGGTCAGTGGGCTAAGCCAAAGGCCCCAATGGAAGGCTGGTCTCTTAGTCTCTCTTCCATATCTCCCTGCCCTGTTCTCTTTGGGGACTTCATTTAATTGGCTTCTCTTCTCAATACCCACATCATTCCTCTCTTATCTAATTATTTTCCTCATCAAATAATCATGCTCAGTTCTCTTATGATCAAAATCAAAGGCAAATCACAAAACAACCTTCCAGGTGTGTCTCCTCCCATCTACAATTCTTTATTATTACTCAAACCATTGTTTACCATTGGCATGATGGTTCAGTGTGTTGGGAGCCATGTAGGAGAAACAGCAAAACAGTTCTAGAACTCATGGAATGTGCCCCACCAGTTAGCACAACCATGATGGGTGTTTCAAAGAGGAATAACCCTGAAGACTATGTATCCTGATGACTTCATGCTGCTATGAAGCATGGTTCTGCTTGTTGCCTTTGTGGTCACGACATTCCTCATAATAATGGAGTTGTATGGAACCTCTAAGGGGCTTCTAGCCCTTCACTGGACAGTGTCACTGGCACTCACAATGACAATGTATGATCTCTTTCAGGCATCGCTGCTGGAGCAGATTAATGATTCAACCATCACCCTTGAAAACAACTTGCAGATATAGATTGTTAGTAATGACCACTACCATTAGAGAGAATTTGGAAAATTAGATTTTTAGCAAGGTTAGGTAAATATGTTTTTGCTAGTGGCTTTGACATAGAAAATTTTGGGGAAAAATAGATTGTTTAGCAAGGCTAGGTAAAGATGCTTTTTGCTATTGGCTCTGATGCAGAAAATCCTAGGGAAAAATCTGAAGTTAAGAAAAAAGGATACTCTTAATAGTAAAGTTAGGGACTTTTTGAGTTTGGTGAACAAAGACAATAGGCCAGAATAGCACTGGCTGATGTGCCTTGAGATGATAATTTTCTTATACTTGTTTTTGCCCTCAGTTTCCTGATATGATTTTTAAAATTATTAATGACTAGATGTGCACCTTAGAGATTTAAAGTAGAAATGACTAAATGTTCACATATAAAAGTTTAGGTTTGTGATTCTTTTTAAGATTTTTATAGCATAACCTTTTAAGATAATTGATTCTTTGCAACCATAAACTGTAGCCTGCTGGTAAGGAAAAGCTGGCTGAGACATTACCTTGCTTACTTACCTTGTTAAGTTATAACAAGTTGCTTAGTTACAAATGTATATGGGTATCTGGAAATAATTTGTTTTTCACCCATAATACATAAAACATTTGATTGCCTGAAGGTATTGGGGAACATATTTTTCTTGTGTATACTCATTGTAATCATTCACTTAAAGAAAAATAGAATGTAATCACATTGTGATTTTCGTACTGCTTGAAAGATTTTGCTGGGATAGAAAAGCTATGGGAAAAGAATAAAAACATGATTTGGAGCTCCCGCTTCAGAGTTTGTTCCATCTATTAAATGTATATATGTATATATGTGTATATGTAGAGAGCTGGTAAGGTTGGAATCTGTTTCCATCCACGAAATATGTGAGTATGTGTGAATGTGTATGTGTATATGTACCTACGTATGCATGTGTGTATGCGTAAAGTAAGAGAAGCTTGAAGGAAGAAGCTTCTTGGAGCCTACCTGCTGGAGTCTGTCTTACTTCATCATCATCAAGTGTAAACGTGTGTGTGGTCTTTTCCCCCCTTCTTTCTTTTTTAGATGCTTTGCCACTACCTATGGAAAGCCCCACTAAGAGCTTTCAGCATTAACCACCGGTTAACTCAGAGTTCCTTAGTTCAATTCCTGGCAACCACATGGTGGCTCACAACCATCTACAATGTGATGTGATGCCCTCTTCTGGCATGCGGGTGTGCATGCAGATAGAGCACTCATATACATAAAATAAATAAATATTTTAAAAAACTGTTGTTTAATATTGTATATTATTTAACTATTATCTTTACACCAAAGATCTTTAGAGTTGGGAGCATTTGCTTGTCCCTATTTCTCATCTTCTATCAGGGAATTGCTGAAATCATCACTCGGAACCTCTCGGTTGCTATATGAAGCAGCAGGTTTAGTTCACCAATCGGCAGCATTTACAGCATTAATTAGAAACCAGGAGCAGGTGGGAGCCCAGGGAGGAGCAAGACAAGTTCACAGGATCAAACATAGGAGACAACTACCTAACACTCACTCTATTATGTAAACAAATAGATTTGCATCTCACTAAGCCACTGAGGCTTATGAACTGGTAGAACCTGGCATTATTTACCCCAGCAAGCACATAAACCTTATTAGGTTTCCCTGAACAGTCTCATTTCCTCCTCTGTGTACCCTAGGCTTGGCCACTTACAGAAACTACCGTGGGCTTGCCTGTCTGCATATATGTGTGGCACTTCCTGTCTTTCTTTCTTTTCTTTGTTGACATGCCTGTCTATTCTTATTTACGGTCTCTGAGAAGGTTTCCCTGCCCCTGACAAATGTGTTTCCCATGCCCCAGTGTCCAGCACCCATGCCACTGGATCATAATTGCTCCTGTCCCATAACGAACATTCTGAGACTAAAGGTATTTGCACAAGCATTTCCACTAGCCTTGTGTCATAGCTGACACACAGTAAGACAGTCTTAGTTTGGGGGAATCTACAAATTCTAAAAATTATAGGTATGCTATATTAAAATGAGGTCGAAATGATACATACGAGATCCTTACCAAAAAAAATCTTATATCATTAGACTCTGACAAAGAAAAACATTTACAGCCATATGTTTTGATTTCCTGTAGTTAAACCTTAGCTATTAAAGACTTATAGCTTGCTTAAAAATAATCTCTTGCTACCACTAGTTTTAAAAATTACAACTGAAAACAACCACATAAAGCCATATAAACCCTTTATCTACTTTCCTTAGAGGTGATTTTCCATCCACAATGTTTTTTTTCTTACAAATAATATTTGCATATGATCACACTCTTTATATTTGAGATGTACTAATGTTTTAATCGGCAATAAGCAACGAGAAAGAGATTTATCTAGTATGCTGTGGAAGTGCTAATATGATTTTTAAAAACAACCAAGAACACTAATTTTGTTGTCAATTTTATAACCTTATAATTACCTCGTAAATAGGCCGCATTTTTTTTTTCATGGTAATCACTGCAGTTTTCAAATGGCTTAAAAAGAAGAAGAGCATTTAAGCTAATTTTTTTAAAGAACAAATGAAATTACTTATTTTGACATTTGTTGACTGTGGTTATGAACCATGTCCCTTTCAATTCTGAAAATGGACAACCTGGAAAGTTCTGTGTTCAGAACACTGAATTCTAACAACTTTAAGGGTAACTTAAGCAAAACTTAAGGACTCAGAAGAGATTATCTTAACTCATTTTTTTTTTTTGCACAGGTGCTTGGCAGTGTCACTAGATGAGGTGCTGGCACATTCACAGTGTGCCAATCACTCAGTAGATGGGTCTGAATAGTCACTGGGCAAAAACTGGGGTCCTGAGAAATAACTCCTCTCTCTGGCCCCTGCCAAGAGGAACAGTCAATAACAAGAAGAGATCCTGGGTAATGCTGGCACAGGCAGTCTTTCTATAAAAAGGACAGAAGAGTTTAAGAAGTGGGTTGAACCCCCTGTTTAGAAGAGCAGGATAAAGGATGTTCATGTAGTTTAGGAGTTAGTTTACTATAGCTTACTACAAATGAAAGGAATAGGAGACTACAAAGATTCTAAGCTGGGTCAGAAAGAACCATAGAACCTGGAGAATGAAAAGAGTTTTAGAGATGGGTGGTTTCAGCCCAAACCTTTCATCTTGAAGAGAAGGAACTAACCTTTATGAAGGTTAGACCAGTGACTTGGGTTGCACAGAGTTAGTGAGAATCGTGACTGTGGTTTCCCAGGGTGGAGATGGGGAAGACACTGAGGACGGCAGGGAAGTGGCTCACTTTTTATTTTTATCCAGAAACTCAACCCTTTGAAAGGGTATGTAGACCATGAAAAAAACAAAAAAAGGGCAGCTGGCATCACCTGCAAAACTGAGCCTAATTCTGGATTCGGTACCTAGTAGGCCAGGTCAGACAAAACGCTCTTTTCAAAATGCCTTTGTGATCAATAACCTTCATAAAACTAGTTCATATTTGCTTTTAACCTTCTTTGCACCTGTCTCCAACCTGTTTTAAACTGGGTATGAGTGCCCTAGGAATTATAAAAGGTCTGTAAAATGGGGCTCTCGACATTTTAAAAATATTTATTTATTTTTATTTAAAATAAATTTACTTTTTCATATGACACAATCTGATTATGGTTTCCCTTTGTTTGGATTCTTGACATTTTTAGGATCCCTCTTAGACTGCCCCCCTCCATATGTTACATAACTCAATTTTAATTTCCTTTCTAAGGTATTCAATTTACTATCAGTTTCACGGCTATGTTTATTGCAATCTAATCTCTACAGTGCTGTTTAGGATATCATGAATTACATAAATACTTAGAAACTTTTGCTTTATATTTTCAAACACTACAGAGAGAGAAAGAAGGAGACAGAGAGCAAGATAAAGCTCACATATATACATAGTCATAAGCTACAGAAGTGCATTTCTTAAGTAGTTAAGTATAAAACATATGAGATGTCTGAAGATCAAGAACCACAAATGTAAAAAAGCCAAAGAAACCAGAGGTATTTTAAGAAGTCAGGAGCTACAAAGACATTTTCTTTTACATGGAAACTAGAAGGCCTAATATCCTAAAAACAAACAAAAACTCCACTACTTTATTTTTAATTCTGAAAAAAAATCAAAGGCTTATGGTAATCAGAATCAATCATGAAAAATGGGATTGAAATTTAGTAGGTGAGATTTTGGCATTTTCATTTCCCATCATCCATCTCTTCCATTCCTGGCTCAAAAAAAAAAAAAAAGTTCCAAGAAAGTATCTTATGTTCCCAGTATAAGTTCTAGGGCTGGAAGAAAGAAATTGGCTTTATTTACATGAAATTATGGTTCTTGCTTTGGGTATCTGCAAAGAGACTCTTTAAACTGCCCCACAAAGCTCTTACCTTCATTTGCCTTATCAGCAGCAGCTGAGGGCGCAGAAGTAGCATGAGGAAGTTTCTGCAAAAACTATATTTAGAGTAGGGTAGATGTCTAGGTGCAGGCCTGTGATTTCAGCACTTGTGATCTAAGAGAGGAGGGTCACAAGTTCAAATCCAGCCTGGGCTACAAAGTCTTTTTCAAAAAAAAAAAAAAGAAAAGATAAATAACAGCATATATAATTGAGAACAATAACAAACTGAAACACTTGATAGGGAAGGCTAGGAAGTCAGATCCTGGGGGGAAATTGGCAGAGGGAGTGCTATGAAAAGTTTACTTTTCTAGTTGCCTAGATGGCCATATGAACAGGGCATATGACTGGAAATGACCAGCAAAGAGCCTAATACTCCCCTTCACCTGACACAGACTGTGCAAACAGAAACTAAAGTCAAAGGCTGAGCTTTGAAGTATTGTCCAGTGTAACCAGTGCAGGGTTGGCCCTAATGTACAGAGAGCCCAGCTGTAAACCCAGGGGAATCTGTGCTCTCTCCCACATTCACAAAACTTCCATCTGATCACTAAATGAGAGGAGGCGATTCCAGCAGCCTTAAATGACAAATAACAACTGCTTAGAAAATTGTTTTGAAAAGTCACTAGAACAGCTACAGCCCCACATAAACACCAACAGTGAAAACCTACCATCACACATGTGTGTATGCCATGGACACATGCTAACAAGTAAAGTTAAAACTTAAAGATGCTGAGTGTTAAATAAGGACTTATTAGGCATTCAAGATACATGAAAATATATTTATTCACAGGGGACAGAAGAATATGACAGGTTGTTAGGGAATTCTAGACATTGGATTCAATAGATGAATAACTTAAATAATAAAACCATTGAAATAAATATTAATAATATTAAGTAAATAAAATAAATGTAATTAATTAATTATTAAAATAAAAATATTGATTTTGGCATTTCTTCTTTCCCCATATAATTGAAGAAAAGTTAACATAGCTATAATTATAAACCTGATAAAGTTGACAAATAATGTATAGAGATTTAATTTGGGACAATACAACGAACAGTCATAAACTTACATAGACTCTATATACTATTAAAACTAGTTGGTATGAGTTCAAACTAGATTCCTTATAAATTTAAACTTATAAAACAGTAATTTCCATGATACCTACTTTAAGAAAACAGGTAAAAACTGAACAAAAAAAACAAGAAAAAATTTAAATAAATTTCAAAAATGAAATTCATTTGATTACAGGAAAACAAATACAAAAATATAATAGAAGAGACATTAAGAAAGAAAAAGTTATAAGACACAGAAAACAAATAGCAAAACAAGTAGGTTATTTTTTTTAATTTATTTATTTTTATCTCAATCACAGGTTAGGTACTTTGAATCCCAGGCGTAGCCCCCTCCCTCAGTCCCTCCTACCCTTCCACTCCCTCCCTCATCTCCCTCCTCCCCACCCCCTCCAAGTCCACCAACAGGGGAGGACCTCCTTCCCTTCCATCCAACCCCAGCTTATTCTGACTCCTCAGGGCTGGCTGCAATGTCCTCCCCTGGGATCTAGCCAGTCTGTCACTCCCTGGCTTGTATGGGGGAGTGTCAAAGAGTCAGCCATCAAGATCATGACTGAAACAGTTCCTGTTTCCCTGAATAGGGTCTTCAGTCCTACACCGAGCTATCATGGGCCCCATCTGTGCGGGGGTTCCAGGCCACATCCACACATGGTCCTTGATTGTAGAAACCGTCTCATACAAGACCCCTGTGCCCTGCTCAGTTTGGAAGTAGGTTATTTTTTATCAGCAGTTGTATTACCTATAAATAAGTTACAGTCTACAGTTAAAAGAGAGTTATCTGTAAAGTAGTTTTTTAAAAAGATCCAACTATATGCTGTTTACCTAAGCCCAACTTCAAATCTAAAAATAAGTTTAAACTATGGACAAAGATAAGCTACACAAACAGCAACCCCATCAGGCTCTGCACACATCAGGTGAAATACAGCATGTCAAAATATTGGAAAAGTCAGAGAACATTATATATTATTAAAAGGGTCCATATATCAAAGCATGACGATTATAAACATACATGTGAACAACAAAGAGGTTCCAAAATGTATAAAACAAAATTAAAAGTCAAGGCTGTGATGGTTAGTTTTAATTGCTGCTGACACAATGTAGAATCACCTGGAAGAGGGTCACAAGGAAGCCTAGATGAGGTTGGGCTGTGGGAGTGTCTGTGTGGGATTATCTTGATAATCTGGATATCTGGATTACCCAGTGCACTGGGTCTGGAAAACTCCCTCACTGTGGGTGGTGCCATTCCCCAGGCAGAGATTCTGAACTGTGAGAGTGGAGAAGGCAAGCTGAGCACAAATATGAGTGCACTCAGTCTCCCTTGGTTCTTGACTGGCTATGACTCACTGCTTCAATTTTCTGTCACCTTGACTTCCTGTAGTGATGGATGATGACCTGAAACTGTGAGCTAAAATAAACTCATTCTCCTCTAAGCTGCTTTTGTCTGCATAGATTATCATATCAAGAGCAAACAGAACTAGAACAAAAGGTAGACTAAAACAGTGAAGGGTTATATGAAACATAGGACTTGAGTAGCACTTCAAGCCAACAGACTCACCAAGTAGATCATGCTCTTGAGATATACAGTGATGGTGGTTATGCAATGTTTTGAAAAGCGCTAAAAGTCTCTGAATTTTGAACTTTAAAGTAGTAACATTGCAAGTTGTATGCTATATACATTTTTAAATTTAAATTTATTTTTAATTTTTATTTTATTTTTATTAATTACAGTTTATTCACTTTGTATCCCAGCTGTAGCCCTTCCCCATTCCCTCCCAATCCCATACTCCCTCCCTCTTCTCCTATGCCCTTACCCCATTCCACTGATAGAGGAGGTCCTATCAGTGGACCTAGTCTGACTAGGTCATCATCATCTGACCCTAGTCTATCAGGTCTCATCAGGACTGGCTGCATTGTCCTCCTCTGTGGCTTGGTAAGGCTGCTCCCCACCTCAGGTGGAGGTGATCAAAGAGCCAGCCCATGAGTTCATGTCAGAGATGGTCCCTGTACTTATTATTGGGGAACCCTCTTGGACATTGAGGTGCCATGGGCTACTTCTGTGCAAAGGTTCTAAGTTATCTCCATGCATGGTCCTTGTTTGGAATATCAGTCTTTGAAAAGATCCCTGGGTCCAGATTTTTTGGATTTGTTGCTCTCCTTGTAGAACTCCTGTCCCCTCCAGATCTTTCTATCTCCCCATTCTTTCATAAGATTCCCTGCACTCTGTCCAAAGTTTGGCTATGAATCTCAGGATATGTTTTGATACCTTGCTGGGTAGAGTCTTTCAGAGGCCCTCTGTGATAGGCTCCTGTCCTGTTCCCTGTTTTCTCCCTCTTCTGATGTCTGTCTCGTTTACCTTTCTGAGTGAGGACTAATGATCTTACCCAGGGTCCTCCTTCTGGATTAGCTTCATTTTTTTTTAATCAATGAAAAACATGTACTACGAACACTCCAGAGAAAATAATGCTTCAAAAAAGAATAAATACTAAGACTTAAAAATTGACACCAAATTATTAAATCTAATGAAACCCTGATCTCTATGACACAAATCAAATGAAGAGATTCATGTCTCAGAGAGGAGATAGAACAAGAGAAACTGCCCTCATAAAACTTACAACAAAAGTTTGAAGAATGGAAATTTACAAGAATATTTTTCTATAGGAGAAAGAGACAAGATTATTTTGGTCTCTTTTTATTTATTTGTCTGGGGATAGGCACATGCAGAGGTACATAATGGTGACCACGGGGTAGGTGCCTGCCCAGGCACAAAACGGTGACCACAAGACAACCTTATACGCCTTTTTTTATTAATTTATTTTTTGTTATCAATCACAGGTTAGGTACTTTGCATCTCAAGCATAGCCCTCTCCCTCATTCCCTCCCACCCTCCCCAACCCTCCCTCATCTCCTCCCCGCCCCCTCCAAGTCCACCAACAGGGGAGGACCTCCTCCCCTTCCATCCAACCCCAGCTCATCCTGTCCCCTCAGGGCTGGCTGCAATGTCCTCCCCTGGGATCTAGCCAGTCTGTCACTCCCTGGCATGTATGGGGGAGGGTCAAAGAGTCAGCCATCAAGTTCATGACTGAAACAGTCCCTGTTTCCCTCACTAGGGTCTTCAGTCCAACAACGAGCTATCATGGGCCCCATCTGAGCAGGGGTTCCAGGCCACATCCACACTGGGTCCTTGGTTGTAGAAACTGTCTCATACAAGACCCCTGTGCCCTGCTCAGTTTGGTCTTTGTGGAGCTCTTGTTCTCTCCAAGTCTCGCCAACCTCCTCCATTTCTATCATC
>CM053766.1:79535484-79559999 GCA_028658305.1 Pachyuromys duprasi
TTCTGCTTTGGGGATACCTCACTTAGGATGATCGTTTCCAGGTCCCACCATTTGCCTGCGAATTTCATGGTTTCCTCCTTTTTAATTGCTGAGTAGTATTCCACTGTGTAAAAGTACCACAATTTCTGTATCCATTCCTCAACTTGGGTTGGGCTTTTAATTTTAATAATTTTCATTGGCCAAGTAGGTTAGGCTGCCTGGTCCACCTATCTCCTCTCCAGGTCTAGGATTACAAGCATGCACAGAACACTCACCTTGGAGTTCTGGGAATTATACTCAAGACCTTTGCTAGTAAGGCAAGCTCCTTACTGACTAAGTGAATTCCTAGCCTAATAAATAGGATTCTGCTATATATGTATAGTACAGAGTTTTAAATAAAGGATTCTAAAATCTGGTGCTTTAAACCATATGAATGCATAATTTGATTTAAAAGTAAACATCATTAAAGAGCCTTCAGAAACTGTGACATTCCATTTTCACTCAGGCTTGGTAGTCACAGAAAAGGGGATCAACCACACCCAGGTCTTCCTACATGCACTGGGCTGTGGTCATTTAGTTCTGCCTTTGTTTCTGGTCTCTCTTAACAGCTATTGTTCCAAACCTAATACTTGGAACCACATCTCAGGTGTTTCTTTCTCCAAAGCAACCTCATTTTATTTCAGAAGTAATGTGTCCCCTTACAGTATTTAAGGTGTATGAGTCATCAAAATCACCAAGAACTGTATCATTCTCATTTTGAAATCTTTAAAAACAAGCATTTGGAAAAATTCTGATGCTCTCTGACTTATATGCCTGTGGAGAGGCAGTGAGTGAAGTCAATACTGCTGAGTTAACACAGTTCTCACAATGGAGGAAAACAGGCCCCTTCCTAAAAGCAGGATTGTAAGATAAATCTTTCAGGTGTTAAGACAACTTTCTTGGGGCTGTAGAGATGGCTCAGAGGTTAAGAGTACTGGCTGTTATTCCAGAGGACCCTTGTTCAATTTCCAGCACCCACATGGCAGCTTACAACTGTCTGTAACTCCAGTTCCAGAGGATCTGACACCCTCACATTGACATATATGCAGGCAAAACATCAATGCACAGAAAATAAATAAATCTTTACCAAAAAAGAGACAACTTTCTGAAGCAGAGTCTGTTTCCACTACATAATAAATAATTGACCATTTTTGTGCATGTTTTTAATAATTAAATGCTAAACTTTCATTAAGTGCTGTTCTCAATTTCTCCTGAACCTAGCAGCAAATATTTTTAATGTTTAATTTTAATTTTGAGGGCTATGGAGGGATTTAGCATTTCAACCTGTAATATTAAAAACCAAGTTCTAATAAGTTCTAACCTGGGCTTGAAGTCCACACTGACACTTCCAAGTTCTGTCTAAACTTGAATCCTGAATAATCCATGTTTCATAGAATATAAAAGGACACAATCTTAAGAAACCAAGATATTTTGGGTTGCTATATTTATCACACAAAACCATACCATTTACAAGAACCTTAGAGAGAGATCTCACAGATTCATTAGTTATTCACTTGAAAGAATAAGCAGAGCCTGTGAGACTCTGTGCAAGCCCGCATGACCCGAGTTCTATTCCTGGATCCCATGGCGGGAGAAAACTGACTCCTGAAAATTGTCCTCTGTCCTCCACATGTGTACTGTGACATATGTATTTTCATATCTATCTATCTATCTATCTATCTATCTATCTATCTATCTATCTATCTATCTATCTATCTATCTATCTCTATCATCTATCTACCTATTTATCATCTATCTTAAATATCTATCAACTACCTATTTATTGATCTATTATCTATCTGTCTATCTGTCATCTCTCTGCCTGTCTGCTTGCCTATCTCACACATATGCATATTAATAAATAAATAGTTTTGAATATCAATTATGCGGTGATAGATTTTTGTACATTGGTTCCTTAAGCTTTTTATGGCATATTTAGAAGCTATTTCTCCTAAATATCCAGCATTTTCCACCCCCCAAACTTTCCAGTGACAATCTATGATACATAAAAAGTAATAGCCTTAGTCATTCTTTAGAATGTTCTTCACAATGCAGTCATATGAATGATAGGTTTTATATTATAGCTTGATTCCTAGTATAATCTAAATTTAAGCTGACTCATTGCCAAACAGGAATGTGCCCTTTTCTGTAAAGTGTGCACAAAATGGGCTCAGGCCAGGCTACTTTTCTCCCAACCATAATCCTTATCTCATCCTCACCTCCCTCTCCTCCACTGCAAAATGTACAGTGAGAGCAGACGTGGTAACATGCGCAGTACGGTCTTTATAGTCCTATATAAGTGGATACAATTCTGAATTTGCTCTATTTTTATCTGTGAACACCTGTGTGAGCTTCTTAGCTCACTTCAGCCTCAGTTTCCCATCTTCAAATGGAAACAATCCCAATCTAATCAACTATGGAGGGAACTAAGTATACCTATTGTCATGAAGATCCTGACACATGGAGGCCATGTAGTAAATGACTATCACTCTTGTTGTTGATTGTCACTTCATACTCAGAAAACACATTACTTGGGCCATATCAAAGCACATTAAGTCTATCACCAAGTTTGTAGTACTTTCTACTTTCTTGCCCAATTTCATCTCCACTGCCAGGATTTCAGGGCACAGTTTACAACTCCTTTGATCTCTTGTACTCAACATTACAAATTCTTGAATATTGTTATTAGTTTTTCTTTACTTAGCTTCCTTTATCCCTAAGCCAGGATAGTCTCATAGCTTAAGGCTTTAGCTTCTGTCCCTTCTATTTCCTTTACACAATAACATTCCCTTGATAACACTTGCTCATTGCTGTCTTCTTTGGCTCCCAGTACCAGCTCTCAGTAGATCTGTTCTGTGAGGTTCTCTCCTTCTCCCCATTAGAACCTAATCGTTTTTCTAAACAAATCTCACCACTTCCAGCAGACATAGTGGTACACAACTGTAAGCCCAACACTCAAATACAGTTTCTTGGGTTTTCCCATTCCCAGATGCTGTATTGAGGGTAGAGGGGAAGGTTTCTTAGTGTGATTTTGGATACATGAGAAACCATAAATTCAGTACAGAAGTGCTACAAAGAACAATATGGGTTCATAATTTGTGTCTTTTTTTATGTGATACTGAATTTCATTGTGTCTTAGTGTTCCCCATGGTGAGCCTGAAGTGAGATGATTTATGTTCAGTGTCTGGCAGTAAGCATTCGTTCAATGAACTACTTAACTGTTATTAGGATGAATATCCAAAAGAAACACTTATCATTATTATCACAAGATTGGGCTAAGACGCTAACTCACAAAATACTGAAACAATCTTTAGTCCTAAGGTACTAAGCTGTGAATCCACATTATTTCTGTGAATGAGGTTAGACAGTGGATTTGGGTTGTAAAATCAACTGTACAAAGATGGGAAGCCTGAGGGATGAGACAATTGACAGAAAAAAATATTCAGGGGATTTTTTGTTAACATTTCACATCAAGTAGAAGTATGCAATTCAAACAGTTTTGGGGTAGAGAAACATTGCGCCTTCCACAACCAGACCAGTAGATTCTTAATAGAAAGAAGTTCAAGGACATTTTGAACAAACAAATAATGTGTGATTAAAGTAAAAGTCAAGTTGACCTTTGTTATATTACTACTCATAACTAACTGTATGTAGTGGATATTGAGTGCTTACTCAATATATTTAGCAATATAATATGCTAACTATTGCATACGTATAATTTGCTTTAGTTTTATCTCAAAATCTTTTTTAAAGAAAGCACCCATTTCTTTGATTCTTCCATTTTAAACCTAGACAGTGAGGCAAGAACCAAGAAAACACTAACCTGTCACAGTGACTGCTGCTAACTAAGGTAAACATGGTTCAGGCTTCATGACTGGTAAATGCAGGCTGAGGTACAGCTAGAATTATTGTCTCAGTTTTTCCTTCAAGACACTTATGTATTTCAGATCTGCATCAATTTTGTGCTTTTGGAAAAAACTATTCCTTAAGAAAGGTATAGTGTGCCATTTTTGTGACTTCTGAATTGTCCTTTAATGAAAAGGTGAGTTATTTTAACTTGAGGAAATTATGCTCAGAAACAGATAAACACCAATGCCTTGCAAAACAAGGAGCTGATTTCTTCTGGCTTTGTTTTCTATTTGGTAGAGATTTCATTTCTCATTTACATTCATGGTTTTGTCTTTGGGCACCCCCCCATCCCAATATCTTGTTTGCTAATAGCTCTTCTTTCGTGCTATTTGCCATTGGAGGGGTGTATTTTTACTTAATACGTTACCTTTCCTCTATGCCTGCTTCAGAGATATTTACTCAGCTTACAGTTTATACTTGCTCATTTATTTGGAATTTTATATGCTTTAAGAGGCTGTATCTCCTTTCCATATTTGAATAACTATGATTCTTGACCTATGGGACAAATACTCCTTGCATCACTCTACCTGTGTCTTTTAAATTTTCTTGACAAAAGAATAAAAATCAATGAAATTGTGGAGGTTCATACAGTTCAGGTGCATTGAGACATAAGCCACACACAGAAACAATACTGTAATTTCAGCAGGAATTATGAGTTATATCGATATGACACACCTGTAATGTTAGTACTTTGAAGGCAAAGAAGGAAAAATTTTCCATGAGTTCAAGACCAGCTTGGTCCCCATAGTAAGATCTAGGCCAATTAAAGCTACATAAATAGGAAGACACCCCTTCTCCACTTCACCAAAAGAATTGTTAACTGTAACATGATTAGACCACGGTGGTGTTCACTAGCAAGAAGCAAAGGGAACTTCTTAAAATATGGAAATAGCCGGTATGAGAAACTACCCCAGGACTGAGCTAGATTTCCAAAGAAGATGTTGCCCTGATGAGTAGGATATTACAGACCAAGGATGCATCCAGGAAGCATGGAATGGAAGGTGCTGAAGTTGCTGAATATGAGCCTTCTAAAACTTGCTGAAGAGCTACTCTCTATAGTGCCAGGGAAAACTATTTATAGGGAGGTATCTTGCCGGAGGCTCCCCACGTGAAACTTCCTGTGATGGTTGCTGGGAAAACTGGCGGCTGCTGGCTAGTAACTGAGTGGTCCAGTAACTGTTCTCACTGAGGAAGTGCAGCAGAGCCAGGAAGGAAAATCCATTCTTCCTTGCCTTCAACTGACAAAGCCTAACTTTATTCATCCTGGCAAGGGGAAATCTTAAAGTGCTCATCTCCATATTTGCAGAGCTCCCAACAGAGTATAAATCTGCAGCTAAGAGACTATAAATTGATAACTGGTATGCCAGGTAACACATATGTAACAAAAACCTTGGAATATTAGTTTCCTATCTTCTAGCAGATTGATGCTTCTGCTATTTAAAGCAGAGGGATACTAACTGTTTAAACATTCGTTCCATTTAGAACCTGCTTCTTTAAAAATATGAGTTAATTAAATCCATATATGTTTACTGTGAGGAATTTTGTAAATATTGAAAATTATAACAAAGAAAATAAATCATAATTTCTGGGTTTAGAGAAAGTAAGGGCTAGTATTTTGATGTCTATTAGTCCCTATATCAGCAGAAGGGATCTAAATATCTCTGGGTAGATACCTGAAACCGTAGGTTGTTTCAAATGCTATACATACAAATGATAAGGAAGTTCAGTGTACAGATTAAACACAGTAAAATATTAACAAGAATAACTCTTACTGAAACAGAACTCTTAATGGCACACTATGGTAAGGTACTGTACACAGCATAAAAATATACTGTAATGAATGAGAAAGTGGTTATTTTTTTCAAAAGTGTTTTATTACATTGTGCTTTCTCCTTTCTTGCACTAATGGGACTATGTGATGTAATGAGATGCAGTAAAGAGAGGAATGTAGGCACTGTGCCCCAGCATCAGGCTGTTGCATGAGGTTAGGGGAACAGATGCTTAGCTAATGTACGAGAATTAATAGCTCAGACGGCTACTGAGTGACTCACAGGTGGGCAGCGTACACGGCATGGACACAGTAGACAAAGGATGATTCACATCCGGGGCAGGACTGGAGTGGGATGACATGAAATGACATTGCATTGCTCAGTATGATACACGATTTAAAACTTTGAATTTGGTGATTTCTAGAGACTTGCTTTTAATATTTTTTAACCACTGAAATCGAAACCACAGAATAGGGGTGACAACTGTCTATTATGTTATACTTTTTTCCACTCACTGATTCACCCAATTCAAATGTATTTAAAAGCAGTGTAATCTAATCTATCCTAGGTCTAAGGGCTATGGGAGTAAATGCTCTATGGTGAATCAACTAAGAACCAAGGCATTAACTTGGAATATAGTAAGGAATACAAATGTTAAATAAATATAAATATATTTATGTACACATGTCTATCATACATATTTATGTATAATATTTTAATAATAAAATGTGTTTGTTTACATATGCTGAGATTTGTATTCAGTTTATATATTTATGTAACATATTTTCCACAGCATGAAAATTTTGTAGAAACTCAATTTTAAGATGATAACATTCATTAAAATGCAGTTTAACTTTCTCAACTTTCTACTATTATTGACAACTTTTTATCACTTTGAATTATGTACTGTGCATTATATCTACCCCTGCACCATGGTTAATATTATCATGCAATGGGCCAAATGACCTTGATGAAGAACCACAAACCCTCTCTTTCTTTAATGAAATCATGATACTGACTTCCTTTTCTGGATGCTCAGAAGAAAAAAAAGAAAAAAACTTTACATGGGAAAACCATGTGGCAAGTGCCTTAAAACTCAGATCTTAAATATTAGCTGTCGCCTATTAGTGTGTTCCCGAGAGGTAAGTGCCTCAGTGCTTCTTGCTGTCACGTGCCCAATGTCTAACAATTTTTCACCCACGACTGGAATTAAAAGTCTGTTTAGTAAATCTCATGGGGACTTGGGTTTGGCACAGTGGTAGAGTGGTTGCCCAGAATGCCAAGGGCCCCAGAGTCAAGCAGATAAATGAGAAAACACAATGTAAAGTCCTTTCACGTCTAAGGTAACCTCGTAAATTAATTGACAGGATCAATCCCTGTGTATGGAATTTCTAAATGAGAGCAAGCATTTGAGGAATCTTACTGGTTTAAAGATCCTAATGCACTTAAGAAAATAAAAATTCATTTTCTAACCGCAGTACTTGACAAAATGTTTTTCTTAACTAAACAATACTAGGTACTAAATGCCACACCTTAATTTTCCCAAGTTTTAATAATAGATGTGTATCTTATTAAAAATCTTTTGTCATATGAAAGCCAAAATTGAACTTAGCTTCTTTATATAATAGAACTTATTTTAATTTCTGAAAGTAGTATTCTCAATATTATTTGCCTGATACTTTATTCTTCTTTTGACATGTTTAAACTTTATAAATTATTATTTTTCATACTGAATTAAAGTTCTTGAAGTCTATTAAAACCCATACATTTCCACACTCTCTTAACACCACAATTTTAAGTGATATGTTTAATTCATTATGTGTTCATATTTAGTAAGGTCTTTGAATTCTCTTAAGTTCAGTGGGTTTCTAAGTTCTACTTGTATAGCAGTTTTATTTTTTATTTTGAGAAGGCTCTTGCTATGTAGTCCAAGCTGGATTCAAACTCAGAATTTTCCCACTTCAGTTACCAAAGAACTGGGATTACATCCAGGCACTCCAGCAGTTTTTAGTATAGCAAATTTAATACGTTATAATTCTCTTAGAGGGCAATTCCTAATTTCTACCATACATGAAGACACACATACACAGAGAAAGAGAGGGGGTGGGGGAAAGAGTGAAGGAGGAAGGGAGGGAGAGAGAGACTGAAAGAGAAAGAGAGAAAGAGAGAGATCTACTCCGTTATATTTTATTCAATCAACAAATATGTGGGATATCTAAATACAGCTAGGAATTTGGCCAGATGCCATGAACATAACAGCTGATAAAACTGTGGAAGCTGCAGATCAGAGGTGAAGTACTTTAGAGCTGACATGGTACCCAAAGGAACACGGGAGGTACTAGATAAGAAAGCAGCCCTGTTATGAAATACTATCATAAATCAAGTTCTGAGTGCCATGTGTAGCCATTAGTCTTAGTGCAGACTTGGTGAAGTCTTGGTGAAGGAAAAGCCCATTCTAGAAAACAAAACTAAAATTAAGATCTAAAGGGTATAGCGTACAAAGGGACATGAGCCAGGCAAAGACATTAGGACATTCATGAAATGAAGCTGTTTTTACTTTACTAAAAAAATTATTTTCTCTCTCTCTCTGTGTGTGTGTGTGTGTGTGTGTATCTGTGCTTGTCTGTCTGAATGGGTGTGTATGTGTGTGTGTGTATCTGTCTGCTTGTCTGTCTGAATGTGTATACACATGTCTATACAGGTGCCTGTGGAAGCCAGATGAGGATGTTTATTGATTGATTCCCTAAAGCTGGAGTTAAAGATAGTTATAAACCATTTGACATGGCTTCTGGGAACCAAACCCTGGTCCTCAGTGAGGGTCCTCAGTGCACTTAACCACTGAGCCATCTCTCCATCCTCTCCAGCCCCAGAAGCAGCTATTTTTAAGGTTTTCTAAATATATCTTACCCATTCATTCTCTGGAGTTGCTTTGGTGATCTCAGTTCCTGGTTTGTTTTAGAGGCTAACAATTAAATACCAATTACCCTGAGAGGGAGGTTTAAGTGGGAAGAAGAATAGAGAGTAAGGCAGAGAAGAGTTGGGGGAGGGATAAGGAACACTAAGAATGTTTGAAAAGCTTGGATGGAAACCCATTCGACAAGCTTCCTTCATGTATGTATGTGTATTTATATTCACATAAAGTAGCTTAATTGCAGTCACCTTACACAGGGAATAATACTTCTTCTAGAAGCCATAGCTTGCCAAATAAAAAGCCCAGTGCCAGGTATGGAATACCTTCCCTTGAGTTGTTAGCTATGATGCCCTGAAAAAAGCTCTAGACTATAGCGGCTATTGCTACTGCTCATGGTGCCCACTAAAACTCGATGCTAAGTCCCTGTTGCTGAAGGCACCACAAACTTTGGTCACAGGACATAGAAAAATGAAGTCAGTACTGACAAAGAAGATTCTTCTCTGCTAGCTAGCTTTCATAGTACCAGATGGGGAAAGTCATCTACACATAGTCTGACCCAGCTGTGAAACCTGTAGACCACAATAATTATATGCCCATGGGTTCAGCGGTAGCCAGAATGTTATGGAGTTATAAACTGCTTTCTAATTGGACTTAAGGCCTGATCCAGAGGAAGAAGCACATGCAAGTACCAAGGGTGAACCTACTAATTTGTAAATGGGCACAATATTAAAGTGTCCTCTAAACTTGGATTCCTACATCCATATATCAGTGAAGCTCTCAGACCTCATCAGAAGAGTTTCTTTGTTCAGTGGGTTGTAATTAATGCAGAAACTCACAACTGGCCAAAGAGAATAATGCATGTGGTTGGAGCGCTAAGCCACACATGGAATGCCTATACCATTCCTCAGCCCACTAAAGCTCAAGGACCATCCCAGGAGAGAGGAAAGAAAGAGCATAAGGGCCATGATGGACTTGAGTGAAATAGTTTCTGGACACGACAGGCCCACAGCATTCATGAACTCACAACAGCTGTGGTTGCCTTACAAGATCTACACAAGATCAAGCCAGTCAACATTTAGCATGGATCAGGGAGGGGCCAAGGAGCCTTCATCCTAACTGTGAGGTTCTTGACAATCGATGGCTTCTGTGGTAGGGGGACTAGGTTTATTAGAAGGGTATGGCCCCAAGTGTGTAGACCATGCCCAAATGTATGGCTCCACCCCATAAGTGTGTAAACAGCATATGGATTATTTAAAAAGGAGGATGTGAGTTGGGTTGAGTGGAGAGATAGGAGAGTGGATCTGAGAGCAGTTAGGGGTGGAGCCGGAGATGGTTAAGGTAAAAATACATCATATGAAAATATCCTGAGTGAGGTATTCCAGAAGCAGGAAGACACACAGGATATATACTCACTCATAAGTTGATATTAGACATATAATATAGGATAAACATATTAAAATCTGTACAGCTAAAGAAACCAAGAAGGGGGGCTCTGGCTAAGATGCTCAGTCCCACTCAGAAAAGCAAAGAAGAGGGAGAAAACATGAAACAGGACAGGAACATACCACAAGGGGCATCTGAAAGGCTCTACCCTGCAGGGTATCAAAACAGATGCTGAGACTTATAGCCAAACTTTGGGCAGAGTGCAGGCAATCTTATGAAAGAAATGGGAAATAGTAAGACCTGGAGAGGACAGGAGCTCCACAAGGAGAGCACAGAACCAAAAAATCTGGACCCAGAGGTCTTTTCTGAGACTGATACTCCAACCAAGAACCATTCATGGAGATAACCTAGAACCCCTGCTCAGATGTAGCCCATGGCACCTCAGTGTTCAAGTGGGTTCCATAGTAATGGGCACAGAGACTGTCTCTGACATGAACTGATTGGCCTGCTCTTTGATCACCTCCCTCTGAAGGGGGAGCAGCCTTACCAGGCCACAGAGGAAGACAATGCAGCCACTCCTGATGAGACCTGATAGACTAAAATCAGAAGGAGGGGGAGGAAGACCTCTCCTATCAGTGGACTGGGGAAGGGGCATGGGAAGAGAAGGGGAAGGGATAGTGGGATTGGGAGGGGAGAAGGGAGGGAACTACAGGGGGGATACAAACTGAATAAACTGTAATTAATAAAAAAAAGAAAATTCTCAAAGAATTAATAAAATACTATGTAAAATAAGGAACAAGCTAGTATTTAGCTTTCTGAATTTTCTTTACAACTGAGCTACCATGGGCCACATCTGAGCAGGGGTTATAGTTTGTATCCATACATGGTCCGTGGTTGGAGAAACAGTCTCATAGAAGACCCCTGTGCCCTGATCTATTTGGTCTTTGTGGAGCTCTTATCCTCCCCAAGTCTTACTAACTCCCCATTTTTTCATATGATTCCCTGCACTCTGGCGATGGCTTGGTTGTGAGTCTTAATATCTGCTTTGATACATTGTTAGAGTCTTTCAGAGGCGCTCTGTGGTAGGCTCCTGTCCTGGTGCTTGTTTTCTCCTACATTCAATGTCCATCCCATTTGTCCATCTAAGTGAGGATTGATCATCCCACCCTGGGTCCTCCTTCTTGCTTACCTTCCCAACTATTTTTAATAATTTTTATTTTATATAACCTGATAGTTACGGAATTACAAACTGTACTTTTCCGATCTTGTTTTCCTGTTCTTTCAGAGGTGTGGGTTAAGTGTTGGTTTTTCACTTGTAGAACTTCAAGCAGAAGCTAACTTACTTTAAACGGTCAGTTAATTTTGGTAGAGCTGAACTGGAATGATTACATAGTTCTAGGTTGAGCTTCAGTGGACTTTTTTACCTTAGCTAGAACATCTAGTCCGGGATGTATAATTAACTACTGGGAAACAGTAATGCATTAATTGTAGAGAATTGTAATCCGGATTTATCATCCATCTTTTCCACTAACAGACTCTAATTGTGGGTGATAGTCACCCAGTACTTTTAGGGCACACTTAGCTGTAAAATGAAGCAACTTATGAGAGTCTCTTTAGCCTTTTATCTCTAAAAGTGCTAAAATTTCGATGACTCTGATCTTTTACCTGGAAAGCTCTAATGATCTGAGTGTGACCTGGGGCTTTTGAAGTTGAAATGTCTTCTACCAAGCACTATAAATGATTGCATTCTGTGCTCCTGCTTACTCATCTCGGCCTTCAGCAGTGTTCCTGTGCATGAAGCACAGCCTTTCACCGATTCTAGGACTAGCCTTGTAACTTCCTTGGGCTGTACAATGGTGTGGAAAGGGCAGTGAGGTGGGAAATCCAAAGGGAGGCTGTGAATGGCGTTGAATGCTTTGTTTTTCTTACTCTCTTGAGAGTCTGTCCTTCCTGTCACAAGCACAGCACACCCTGTGGAGTGGTTTCCAGAAACCTGGGGCTCTGAGTGAATGCATATGTAAAACAGGATACAGCTAAGTCTATTTTGACCCAGTAGAGTCAACCTGCAAGGCTGTATGGCTGCAAGGCTGTTGTTGGCAGTCCTGAGATTGTATGGCTTGTCACAGTAAAAGTGGAAGTACTAGGTGTGCCTTTTAATGAAGCTAACAGGAAGACGCTGTTTTTCAGACTTATTCTACACACACCAATAAGTGACTCTTGATCATCTCTGGGCTGTACTGCATCAGCTAAGAGAAGAGACTTCTAAGAGATGTACATGTAGGGAAACTGAGACTGTATCTCTGAGGCTATTTCTTAAAAGTGGTGAAGGTTACAGTACAGACAGACAGACAGTCTTGCTTGGTTCAGCCACCTCGCCCTGTTCTCACCATAGCCAATACAGCATCAATGAATTTTTTTGAAAATGAACTTTAGTAAAATTTAGCAAAATTGTTTTGTGTTTCAATGGCCAAATTTGGGTATTGGCATGGAGCTTCCTAATTAAATGGAGTTTATCACTAAGGCCTGCAAAAGCACACAACCTTCAGAATAATTAGTCATTTGCTTTTGCTTTGTAACAGAGCATGGGTGTAGGGGAAATGCTAAGCATCTGAATATATTAAATATCAGAGAACAATCAGTTAAAATTTTTGTTCTATATCTCATCTTTCCTTATTCTCATGTAAACAAGCCAGACGATGGCTAAGCTCCTAAGTTAACACATAATTAACATACATAAAGTACTTACATTAACATACAAAGCCTCTAGGTACCAAGAAAAATGGTATATGTACATATGTAATACAGATACACTCTGTAGGGAAAATAATGATTAAACATCTTATAAAAATAATATAAATCTGTAATGGCTATGAAAAAATCCCAGTGATGAGCATCATCTTAGGTAATATCCATAATGGTGCTGACTGCACAGTTCACTGAAACAAATGGTATACTGCTAAAATTTATGCATTTGTTCAAAATTGGAGGGCATTTTATGGCAAGTATAACCTTGACAATTTTATCTCTGTCTAGAAATTAAAATAATAAAACATTGTAATAATTTCCAACTTTGGAAGAGCCATTAATTACCTGACAATCTTTGTGCTGAATGACTTTCTCATATGTCACTACATTGTACATTATCTAATACAATGATCATTTTAAAAATTCCTGAGGTTGTTCTTTCATTACAGGTAAAGTTAGGTAAAGACCCTTCCTAAGGTAAGAAGTGACAGGTCAGGAAGAATGATTAAGAATCTAAATTCGGGTTTTGAACATCCAACCTCCGGACTTAAGGTCTGCTGCTTTACCAACTGAGCCATTCATGGTTTTTTGTTTGTATGCATGCATGCGTGTGCATAAAACACTTACATAACTGCTTTTTGTTTTGTCTTTTTTTCTGTTTTTTATTTATTATTTTTATATTAATTACAGTTTATTTACTTTGTATCCCAGCTGTAGCCCCACCCTTCCTTCCTCATCTCCGTCCTGCCCCTCTCTAAGTCCACTGATGGGGGAGGTCCTCCTCCCCTTCCATCTGATCCTAGCTTATCAGGTCCCTTCAGGAATGGCTACAATGTCCTCTTCTGTGGCCTAGCAAGGCTGCCCCTCCCTCGGGGGGGCGAGGGGATGTCAAAGAGGCAGCCATTGAGTTCATGTCTAAGACAGTCCCTGTTCCCCCCTAACTAGAGAACCCACTTGGATACTGAGCTGCGATGGGCTATATCTGGGCAGGGGTTCTGGGTTATATCCATACATGGTCCTTGGTTGGAGAATCATTCTCATAAAAGACCCCTGTGCCCAGATATAGTTGGTCTTTCTGGAGCTTCTGTCCTCTCCAGGGCATACTAACTCCCCCTTCTTTTGTATGATTCCCTGCACTTAGTCAAAGGGTTGGTTATGAGTCACAGCATCTGTTTTGATACTGCTAGGAAGAGTCTTTCAGAGGCCCTCTGTGGTAGGCTCCTGTACTGTTACTTGTTTTCTCCTATTTCCAATGTAATGAAAACACAAGTTGATGAGATTCCATCACTATGAACATTTTCCTGAAACTATAACCTTTCAAATCAAGCAGATTCTATAATTTATTGGATAGTTTTTATTGGATAGTTTAAAAATAATCACCAAAATTTATATATTATCACATAAATACAGTAGTTTATTTACAAAATTTTGTCCATACCAACTCCTCCTTCAGAAAATGGAATTAGACAAAGTAGTAATATGATTTAATGACAAGACTTAAGCAGAGAGTGTTAGTACATGCTGTTAATCCCAGTACTCTGGAGGCAGATAGATCTCTCATTTAGAGACCAGCCTGGTCTACAGAGCAAGTTCTTGGTCAGCCAAGTTGTACAAAGGTTCCTCAGGTGAACCATTCCTTTGTAGAACGTTGAAATCTGTACTAAAAGGTTATGATTCATGGACTTTGTTTGCTGTGGAAATGGGATCATGGTTAGAGATGATGGGAGGTTATTTATGACCTGCTGACATAGTGAGCAAACAAAATTTGCTAATGTCAATTAATGACCTGCATGCTTTTTCTTGACTCTGACTCATTCCTTACTAGTAGGACCAATCTTTTCAGTGTTTGGTTCTGGTTTAATGAGCCAGAAGAGGAACTTTGTAGTATCAGAATGTCATCCGACTCTATATTTACTTTATTGTAAATAATGATGAACTGTATATTTTCTTTATTGTAAATATTATAATAATGATGAATAGTGCTCAATAAATAGTTTTATAGTCCTTTGAGAAAAAGAAAGAGAGAATTTATGCTCTTGGGCCAGGCATGGTGGTCCACACCTTTAGTTCCAGCACTCAGAAAGTGGAGGGAGTCGGATCTCTGTGAGTTCAAGGCAGCCTGGTCTACAGACCAAGTTCCAGGACAGCCAGGACTTCAAAGAAAGGCCTTGACTCACAAAATCAAAAGCAACAAACATTCTGAATTCCTCATGCTAAAGCAGGCTGTAATGAATAGAAGAGAGTTAAGAGTCCTTTAAACTCATACAGAATTCTACACATCAAATCCAAAGTTACACAGTTACTGGAAGGGGAGATTAATCAGGATATTGAGGTTTTAACTATGCTCTTGTATACTATACCACACAATAATGAAAATACAAGATTTTTTTTAATCAGATAGATAGGCCTTCACTGTTTAGACTAGGCTGGCCTTGAACTTGTGATAATCCTCCTGCCTCTACCTCCTGTGTGCTTGAATTATAGTCATGTACCACCATGTTCAGTCTAGGCTCTTGAAATTGTATTTTTAAATATGCATTCTTCATTAACGTAACTTCAGTCTAACTTTTACAGTCGCATCTTAATAGTTTCAATTAATTTTTCTTGTAATTTAAAAATATTTTATACTGCAAAAAATAACCTTTAGAAGATTATTTTATCCCAGTAGGGGACTAGGAGTGTAAGAATAATTAACTCCCATGATACTCTTGTTATTTTAGTCATATTTGATTACTTAATTAAGGGAATTGTGAGACACATAGCCAAAGCAAGTTGATCTCAGATTAAATAATTATGATTTCCATTAGGATCAAATCACACACCCCAGTGATGTCTGACTATTATTAGAATTTAGAAAAAAGTTTTAAATATAGTTTTAAAATCGGCAAGTATTTTGCAAAGATTGAGTGAATTTCCAACATCTCATAATAGGCAATGAAAATTAAAAAAAAAAAAACCCTTCCTTTATGTAGCCTAACTAGATGCTTAGTAGATGTCTGGTAGATTTTAGTAAAAAAAAAAAAAAAAAAAGAACAGAAGCTAACCAGAAAAAGAAGCAAAGGGTCCCTTCCCTTGGTAACAAATATTTCAATAAAACTGATTCAGTGAAGTCTTCAATCCCTTTGTACATCACCTCCCCAGTGACTTTGATGGTTACAGATGAAACTGTATGATTTACAAATAACTTGTAGCCAAAAGGAATAAATACTCTGCACAACACGGTCTTCAACAAGTTGAAGTTTGTAGTGATAAAGACAACATGCTGATGAGATTTAAATAAAAATGTTCCGTTCCAGAGGAGACACCGTTACCATAAAGTTCAGCAAGATCAAGTCTTGGACCCCTGATGGGCACCAATGCCTTCTAGTTCCTTTTTCTTAAAGTAACTCTCCTCCCTGCAAACCGCTTGCCCTTCAGCGCCCCCCCCCCCGGGCTTGCTCTTCAGCTTCAATTTCCATAGATTAATGTAAGAAACCTGATTTTGATCCCTTTGTTATTCATGAAGCTTTCACAACAATCTGGGAATGAAAATAAATTACTCTAGCCTATTCTTGCACATAACTGTGAGAGAAACATTGATTTTATGTAAGGGGGAGACATATTCATTCCAGATGACTTAACTTAGTTCCAGAGATCTAATTTTGGATACACACAGAGAGAAACACACACTTTAGAAAAATGTAACACATACACACACACATTAAATTGTAATCTGAAACAAAATGTTTGAACTAAGCTATTCTCCATAGATGGATACTATTTTTCCCAGAAGCCATTGGTTATGAAGCAAAATTCCCAATACCAAATATGGGATATCTCCATATGAGTTCTTAGCTAGGAAGAGTATCCTCAAACACTACAGTTTCTCTACTGTTTTGATTGCCCTCTATAACTTGTTTGTAGGATCTTATTGCTGGATACACTGCACACTTTGGTCACAGGCCATAGAAAAATCAAGTGTGGGCTGAAACGGTGCTAGAAGGTGCTATGCAAGCTGTGGGGTTAGAAAAATTAAATGGCCTGCCTGCCAAGGCAAGACACACCCTCAAGTATAATGCTGCATGACTCCTGAGTTGGTAGCCAACAGCTTTCTGACTATATCTGAGGTATGTTCCATAGAAATAAACTAATGTATGGTTCTGTAAGCTTGGTCAAAAGCCCATGGGTAGGAAGGTCATAGGGCTTAGGGGGAGAACCTAACACTGTTGTTTTGCTTCATGGTCATGCTATCAAATGGCATTCATTTTCTAAATCATAGACAGCATTATGACTATGCTAAGCTAGGTCTCTTTCTGTAGTATGGTGTTTCAAATTGTCCAGTAGGCAAACAAGGCAGATAGACCAACACAGGACTGGAGAGGCAGTTCAACTGTTACAGAGCCAGTACTGCTCTTGCTGAGGACCAGAATTTGGGTCCCAGCACTCACATCGGATAGCTCACAACTGTCTGTAACTCCAACTCTGGGAATTCTGAAACCCTCTCTTGGACTCTGTGGGCTCTTGCACTCAAATGCATATGCTCATAAACAGACACATAATACACAAAATAAAACATAAAATAAATCTTTATAAAAACATCAGTAAATATTACAGAAAAGGGGGCAGAGAGATTTAAGAGTCAGGAGAACAGGGAGTTTCCTGTGAGATTGTGTATTCTGGGAATGTCAGAAGCTACACGTAGCATGACTGTCTAAACGTAACCTGAACAAAAAGGAGAACTACAGACCCATGACTATGTGGAGGAACACTTTTGAGGG
Organism: Pachyuromys duprasi; assembly: GCA_028658305.1. NCBI lineage: Eukaryota > Metazoa > Chordata > Mammalia > Rodentia > Muridae > Pachyuromys > Pachyuromys duprasi. Next base: position 79,552,977 of record CM053766.1, read on the forward strand.
CTCAACCCGACACAAAGAATACAGGCAACTGCTGAATGCTGAGCCAGGACAGTCTTCCTCAGGGATGAGAACACCCATTGGGTATCCGAACCAAATGGTTAGTTCTGAAAACATATTCATACAAATAACAATATACAGGTTAATCAGGTTGTATTTACATATTTAGGATCTCACCTGTGAGTTACACACATGTATGTAACAACAATTCATGGAAAAAGAGGCTATGAATTTAAAAGAGGAGGGGTATTTGGGAAGATTTGGGGGAAAGAAAAGGAAGGGGAAATGATGAAATTATAGTGTCAAAAAGTAACAATTTAAAGAGATAGATGGGTAAATGGATGAATGAACAAACACATAGGTGGACAGATAAAGGATAATTAAGTAAGATAGATGATAGAGTACAGCCAAAATTTCAATTGCCAAATATAGGTTGCTAAATGGTAATTGAATATTTGTTGAATTATTCTTTAACTGTTCTCCACTGTTTGGAAATTTTTATATTAATCAAAATATGATTAAAAACACAGACAAAAAAACCCCACACCTTTAACTTTAAGACAGCTGATAGCCTGGATATGCTAGAGTGTCACCGGATCCTTCTTCAGCTAGGAAGGCGGTGGGAGATCTGTGTCAGCTGTAACTGGTGAAGAAAAAGTCAAGCACACAAAAGCCTAACGCTCCAGAGTCCATGGCCATGACAAGTAGCAATTGGTGATACTGGCAGAGGCATCTACTACAGCTGTTCTTGTTATGGCCTTGGAACATGGTGATGGGTACAACACTGAATCCAGAGGGGGAAGAAACAGTCTTAGGGAAAAATGTCTACAGGAAAGATGTAGGCTAAAGGAACTAGAGGAAGGCTAATAGAGCCAAGTGAATTCTGGGGGGTTCTTTAAAAGTCAAGCAAAACATTTTCAGTAAATTCATTTAAATTTATAAAGTCATGGCACATATTTCTGGCTCATAGCTTTGTCCTCAGGGTGGAAGGTAATAGATTGTTAATAAATGTCCAGTTCTTTTATGTACATTACTTTCAGTATAAAAAAAGGGGGGTTACTACTTTAACTGACTAGTTGAAAATTGACGGACCTTAAATTTAATTAACTTCTAGATATCATAGCATTGTAACATTTTACTGCTATTAAAAAATAACTCTAGTGTGTTGGTATCTTAGGGGAGAAACTGAAGACTGTGTAAGGAAATATGAACTCTAGACTATAGAAAGTTCAAGGTTGAAGTAGAGACAAGTATTTAGATGAATTAGAAAAGTTCATCCTTTCAGGCTAAAAAGATAGATTCTTTAAATGCCAATGAGCCAGGCTTCAATATCTTGTACTGCCTCTGCTTCTGTGATAAAGCCATGGTTTTGGATGCCAAGGTAAATGTGGATAAAATTCTTTGTCAAATTGTCTGTCTCTTTCATGGATTAGCTCACTCAACATGGCACTTGACTCTGCATAATTTGTGTCTTAACAATATAAATAAAGCTTTGGCTTTTGGGGGGGGGATTTAACTCTACTTATCCTTTTTTAAGACAGCAAGTATACTTGGCCAGCATTGTATTGTGTGTTGCTGCCACACAATTATAAGACTGATCTCATAGGGAACACCAGTCATTGGTGATACCTTGATGAAGGGGAAAGTAGGTTGAAAAGCTTCTTACTCCCTAGGCTTTGAAGATTCCTACGTATTTACAGATTAAAAGGTTAGAATCAAGAGAAGAATTATATTTGGAAAGGGAACAAACTAACCGAGTGCAATGGCACACAACTGTAATCCCAGCACTCAGGAAGACGAAGGCAAAGGAAGGTGGACCTGCCTGGTCTACAAAGTGAATACAGGACAGCCAAGGCTATACAGAAAAACCCTATCTCAAATAACAAAAAGAACAAAAGAAGAAAGAAAGAAAGAAAGAAAGAAAGAAAGAAAGAAAGAAAGAAAGAAAGAAAGAAAGAAAGATCAAAATCAAGAATAAGATAAACTTCTGGGTAGTGGCAGCACACACCCTTGATTCTAGCACTCAGGAGGTAGAGGCAGGTACATCTCTGTGACTTTGAGGACAGCGTGGACTACAGAGTGAGTTCAAGGACAGTCATACTAGCCAAGTACATTTATATCATGTAGAGGAATTTTAATCCATCAACATGGCTGCTGTGGCAAGGGATCATATTCAAAGACCTTCTAGGTCTATGTGATTCTTCTGGAATGCAGACACACTCTGTATTACAGTATTATCTGACTGGAATACAGACACACCCTTAGTACACACCTTTAATCCCAAACATTGAAGCTAAGGTTAGTTTATAGAAGAAAGTGGCCTTATTTGAAAGTGACATTTAATTGAGGGGCAGACAAAGTGACAAATCAGAGAAAGATTTGACAGAATGAATAAGAGATAGGATAGACTCAACTTTCACTAGAACAGGACAGGAAAGAGAGTCTACTTAAGAGCAGCACAGAGAGAAAGAGGTTTTGGACCAAGAGTTGTTTTTTGTTTGTTTGTTTGGTTGGTTGGTTTGTTTGGTTTTTAACCAGGACAGTTTTACAGAGACAGGTTGCAGAGAGAACAAGCTAGACACAGGTGAAGACAGAATGAGCCAGAGAGTGAGAAGGAGCCAGAAGATTTTTAACATATTGCTAGAATTAATTTGAGGACAGACAGAGCAATTCAGTCAGAAGCCAAGAGAAGCCAGTTTGAATTAATCAGCTTGAAGAGGAGTTTGGGCCAGAATAGTCTAACCAGCCAGCAGGAGTTCAGAAAAAGCAAAAAAGGTTTGGGAACAGCTCTCAATCTCATGTCCTCATATGAGAAAATAAAACATTTACAATATCTCTTGGTATATGTGATTATGTATAAAGTTGTTTAGGAAATGGTACATAGCTTTTGGTCAACCACCTGTCTAAATGTTTGTTTGATGAAACTTTTGAAATAACAAATATTCAATCACTAGACAGGACTGAATGATGGTGAGGAGTCTTATACAATCAGCTGAAGAATGGCCTAAGTGAAAAGGCTGTGGGGTTGTAGTCCCATGGGGAAAAAGGAATTCTGCTACAAACACATAACACCAAGTCTTCCCTGAATCTCCAGCCTTCTAGCCTGATCCATAGAATACAAACTTACTAGCTCCTACAGTTGTACTAATCATCCAATGAAACAATCCCTTGAAATTCTCTATTCATCTATTCGTCACTATCTCCCTCCATCTACCTACCCACCCATTCACCCATCTGCCCATTCTAGATTGCTCTCCTTTTCTCACATCATTAAAAAAACTTAACACAATATATTTCCCAACTGGTAAGCAGTTTTACAAAAACTTCAGCCTTGCAATTTTGTATGTAAAGAACATATTTTTGTTGCTAATTTGCTTCCTGAAAATAGCAAATGTTTGCTATTAAGGAGAAAATTTTGTCTGAAAAATATTTTCTCTTTCTGTTGATAAATGCAAACACAAATTCCATCAGCATATAATAATATGCTGCTCATGAATTGTACCTGAGGCAATTACCTTGACCATTCACTAAATCTTGGCACAGAGCTGAAGACATGTAACTACTTATCTTAGTTGGGGTTTCATTGCTGTGAAGGGACATGACCAAGGCAACTCTTTTTTGTTTTTAAAGATTTATTTCTTTATTTCACATATGAGTGCTCTATCTGCATTTACATCTGCATGACCAAAGAGTCTATGGGAGCCAAAGCTATCTAAACCATCACACCACTGTGACCAGTAATTGAATCAAACTAATCCTAGTACTAATTCTTTGAAAATGATGACATAGGTGCCTTAGCTTCTTTCACTGTTTTTGTCATAAAATGTCCTGATAAAACATCCTGACAAAAACAGCTTAAAGGAGAAAGGGTTTATTTGGGCACACAGTTAAAGATAGTTCATTACAGTGAGGAAATCAAGACAGTAGGAGCTTGAAGCATCTAATCACATCATACCACAGTCAACAGAGAACAACAGATTCTCTGCAGGGTTCACTTACTTTCTCTATCTCATATAGTTGTGGATCCTCTATTAAGACTGTCCATAGTCAAGATGGGTCTTCCCACATTACTTGAGGCAGTCAAGACAATTCCCCACAAGCAAATCTAGAGGCTCATCTCCTAGAAGACTCTAGATTGTGTCAAGTTGACAATGCTAACTATCGTAATGAGTAATACACAATGCACTTAGGATTGGGGACATGGAAAGAGTTCTGTAGAATACCATAATGGTAAATGATTGGCATTAAACAGTTTCACAAATAGATAGAGTCTAAAACAGGAAGTCCAGGATTATTGTGAAATCTGAGTGCTAATGGTGCCTGTGTAGGTTCATTAGCTGGAGCAACCGTGCATCACTGGTAAAGGATATTGATAACAGGGTAGGGAACACAAAAATATTTATATCTTATATTCAATTTTATCATGAGAGTAAAACTTCTCTAAAAAATGAAGTATTTTAAAAATTAATGACCCAAGTGTGAATAAAACACAAATTACATAGAACATCAGGGTTTAAAATCAACACACACCATACTGATAGCACTTAGGGCTTCTATCACGCTGTGTTCCTTATGATTCACTTATAATTAGTCAGAAAATACTGCAGCTGTTAGTGATTTGGGAGAAGAATAAGATTTTCAGAAAGAGAAAATGTTTCATTATCATTGCTTTTCAAAATTCCTTTCTTTGTGAGTGGTGTTTTATATGTTTTTCCATTCCCATTTCCAATCCTAAATGATATTGTTAGCAGGGTTCTATCATACATGATTAACTGCACACCAGTTTTATTCCCCACTTTCTGCCTTAGTACCATAGAATTTTTTTCAAACGTTTCCATAGATGGTGATTTCTGACTCTTCGTAAGCTGATATTGCTAAAACACAGGATGTCTAGTTTCTCACCTTCCCATGTTTATACTTGAACACCCTTCTCAGACTGTCATTGTGCTTATGTCTTTCGTGTTTCTCATCTTGGCAATTATTTCATTTTAAATAGGACATTTTGTTACAACATTTGAATGTATGCATATAATGTTCACCTCCCACATTATATTTAGTTCAACATTTGTGTTTGTGTGTGCGTGTGTGTGTGTGTGTGTGTGTGTGTGTGTGTGTAAGCCCTTATTTTCTGAGATGATGTAACACCAAGAATACATATGTTAAAATAATTTTATTTCTTATAGATGCCACAAGGGACTTTGAGATAGCATAAAACCTGGTGTGTTTTAGCAATCTCTGTATGTGTTACATGAAAGGAGAGATGGTTAGCAATCTTGTTATATTTCCAAAAGACCTACACAAGCACTTGTTCACTTCTTTTTTACAACTTTTACATATATTGTATCTCCAGAGATTATGATAGGCTTTCCTACTAAAGATATACTATTGGGTAATATAAGGAAAAGGGAGGAATAGGTTTTTATGAACCAATGGTGGTAATCAAACAGTAGAAGATTCGGCGTGACAATTTTAAGCATCAGAAATATTCTCAGACTTTCAAGATAGTTGGGAGAGCAGCCAAGAAATGCCTAGGTGGTGGATATCTGCTGGTTTTAGTTGACTAGAAACCTTCTGCACCAAGACAGTAGCATGAGGAGACTCTGAGGGACCCTCATCGGGTTGATGAGAGTTTCAGTTAGTGTTCCTTTCCACCCCTGTTAAAAGGGGAGATTTGGTGAAATGTAGGCAAATCAGAGCAGCCATGAGATGTGAATCTCTAAGTCCCATGATGACTGCAAACCTTTAAAGCTCACTATCTCTATGGCAGCATTTCATGGGGTGCTGTAGATACCCCTATTTGGTCCAGATACTGTTTTGAATCTTTCGTCTTTTTTTTTTAATTATTCCTTCTGGTATGTTAGAACTGGAAAAAAAGACCAAGAAACTAAGTCTCTTTAGTGATCTGGAGGACTTAAAGAAAAAACTAAAACAGACCAAAACAAGTAAAATTGATAACACTGGGTTAAAAAACAAAGACTTTTTACAAAATCGCGGAGGAGTTGCTTACCTAGAAATGGTGGAGAACCCTGGCCAATCTTGAAACAAGACTAAGTTAGAATGTGAACTAACACTGTTACTCCATTGAGAAGCTTCTAGTGAGAAATGGCAGCTGCCTGACAATATATTTGTATCGTACTATGTTGACAGTTCTTTATCTTCTTCTAATTTGGGTAGCTTTCATGTGGGCCAGAATGTTTCAAGTCAAAGAATTTATTAACTGAGACCTTTAGATGGATTATCTAGAACGTAAATGATGCCTGGATGCTTGCACACATACACACACACACAACTGAGATTTTTTTTTAAAGAGTAAGTTCCTAAATTCTTTTGTTGTTCGTACATCTTTTATGTGAATTTAATAAAACATTGAATTAGATTCTTGTCCTTGAGAGAGTAGATCAGGTTCTCTTAGCATTGGTGCTACACTCATTTCAGAGAGGCAATTCTTTGCTAGGAATGAATGCCCTCCTACTGTGAAGGGTGTACTAGCATCCCTAGTCTGTCTCTAATTACCAACAGCAAACTCCCAAGTGTCTCCTGAGGGAAAGGGTGAATCCTCCTTCATGGAGGACCACTAGAGTATACAGGTAAACATCTAGTGCCGGACAAGTCTGAGCTCAGCTTTCAGGGACACTACCTTTAGTTACTGGCTTGAAAGTTACCAGTTTTCTTTATCTTGGAAATGTTCATATAATCTTAGAGTAGATAAGACATTTGGTGACAAGCTGTAAAAGTCATCACTGCTGGTACCAGCACTATTATCACAATTCCTAAATCCTAAATGCATATTTTCTGACCCATATCTAAGTAATGACTTACCAGATTTATAATCACGATGCTTGACAAACACTGATAAGGAACTAACCCTCTAAAATAACCAAAAAAGGAGAAGGAAGATGGCTGCCATGAGAGAACACTGTGTCTGAGGAGTAGGAGAGCAGAAACAACGCAGCGACCAGGAGACTGAACTCTGGGACCTAAAACGCCAGCATTGTGAGTGCCAGGTGAGCGGAACTCCTACGGTGA
>CM053766.1:79560499-79577943 GCA_028658305.1 Pachyuromys duprasi
AAATATCTCAGGAGCCCCTGTGAAAGGTTTGTTTAACCCCCAATAAGGTTTGTTTGACCCTCCAAATGGGGCATAACCCACAGGCTGAGAGCCATTGCTCTAAACTCTAAAATGTTTGTCTCAAAAGAGGCTATGAAAATCAGTAACTACAGTGTGGACTATTGTCACATTGAACTTACCTAAGAAATCCTGCCAAAGTCAATATTTTAAAGGAAAAAGTTTATACATGAGCATTTCAAATCCTCTCAAGTATAAAACAGAGAAATGACAGGTGGAACCATGAATTATCAAACCACATTCTGTACAAGTAAACTCTTGAACTTTTGTGTTTTTCTTAATAGAAAATCTTTTCTTTCGTGACTTGGTTATGACCTCAGACACACATCATAACCTCACTTGGTTATGACCCAGAACACGCTGCATATGAAAAACAACCCCTGGTGGAAACGTTGACAGTATGAAAACAAAAGACCCGCACGAGTGACCTTTAAACTTCTGTTTTACATTCCTTATAAAATTCAGCCACTTGGAGATTTTATTCACTTTCCTCTTGGATCCTCATTCACACTCAAATGAGTGCAGCTCTCTCCCTATAAACAAACCACCCTTCCCAGGGGCAGCCCTACTATCCAGTTAACACAAACTTCACTCTACCTAGATGTGTTTGGATAGTATTTGCTTGGTGAGCACAGTGCAGCACTGGAAAGTATAAGAAATGGAAAGCACAAAACTCTATCAGCAGATTTTGCTGGGAAGCAGGATCTTGACCTAGCATGCCAATGGCAGGGACTCTCTGAAGGAAGTCAACAGAGAGCTCAGTCCAGAGCCAATAGTCTTAGAAATGTCTTTGCAAGTAAATTGTGTGATTCAAGTACATTCTATTCTCATTATGAGTTGAACCACAATTAAAATTTCTCTACCACCAAGTTGCACAAGGAAGCCTCGTAAATAGAATACATTCGATAAATATTTCTTGATGACAGTCCAGTGTCTCCTTATTTCAGCATATTAAAATGAAGTAAGGGCTTTAATGAAGTTACATGGCTAGTTAATTGCAGTTTATCCAGAAAATCTGTTTTCCTGAGATCCCAGTCCATCTCTGGATTCGCAGATGGACCAAGGACACATTGGTATTTTTGTGTCCACATATGCGTTATAAACGTGTATGTATTCATGTACGCTTGCATGCGTGAATCTATGGAGACCAGAGGTGATGCTGGGTTTCTTCTCTGTCACATTCCACCTTATCTTCCTGAGACACCGGTACTCATTGATTCAGCAAGAGCAGTAGGTCATCAAGCACCTAGGATTACAAGCATGTGCCATCAGGCCTCACTTTTTATATAGCTATGGTGGGTATAGATCCGTGGCCCCATGCTTATGTGACAGGGACTTTTCTGACCATGTTCTTTCTCCAGCCTCCACACTGGAGGTTTTGATGAAGGTTTACCTGTCTGCTTCACTAAGACACTCTTCATCACTGCTATCACTTTTGTTTGACTTATAGATTAACTGTAAACTGAGAGGTTAAGAGAACTGGTTGGGTTTTCATTTGCAAGATTAATTGTACCAGAAGAAACAGCCAAGAAAAACACTGTAGATGGCTCTGTTTCCTAGGACCCAAGAATACCAATAAAATAGCCAATGTAAGATGCTTAAATCAAAGAAAATTAAATATCATGAAGTTGTTCTTTCTCAACAGTTGAATTGTCACATTAGCGAAAAGCTTTCAGCCACCATGAATCTTTTATGCTTTTCAAAAGCAATCCCAAACCTAGACTCCAGCAACTATTTTAGATAAAGCAAACTTTTAAGAATAAAAATATAGCTTTCCCCGGTAACTCTGCACATTTGAATATCGACGACTGTTTAAAAACACTTTATTACATCGCAGTGTTATTTGATTTTTACAGTGATTATTAGCAGTTTCCATAAATGGGTCCGGTGGGATTTGCTACACCATATATTCTCCTGAAGTCTTATAAATTTCCCATCAAAAAGTGTAGGCTTATTTCCTGTGTCATTAAATATAGACGGGCTTGTGACTTCTTTGAACGCCAGTTTAAAAAGAAAAAAAAAAACCTCTCCCTTAGCTAGGCCAGATAATTCAGCACACACATGCCTCTTCTACAGAAGGACTTTCCTCTATTCCAGCCTCCTAGAAGGCAAGCAAACCCAGAAGATCCTTAAGTGCAAGATACAATCTGTGCCGAGACTACAAAATCTATTGGAACTCCAGGAAGACCTCACAGCCTATTACCAAATATAAAAGGCTATAGGAGGTCCTCAAGAGCATTCAGTCTCTCTGCTAAATCTTATAGAGCTTCTCAGTATCTAAGGGTACATATGATGACCATGAGTTTCATAGGGAACTCAGAATACAGAAGGGATTCTCTAAAGATATCTGTGAGCATAACTTTTGTTCATGAGAAGAAATTCTAGTAAGATTCATAGAAACCCCACTAAGTTTTTATAACTATTCTGAGAAACATTGCTTGAGGCTAAAAGGATCAGGGGCAATGCCACAGAAAGAGAGGTCTCTGGGCAATGAAATCCCTCTAGGTAGGACTCAAATTGGAAGGGTACTTAGTTTTATACATGGATCACTCACTATGACAAAGGAAAGCTATTCAAAGGGAATAGGACCGCAGATGGCAAAGGCAGGAACCATGAAGAACAACACCTAGGTCAGAATTGAGCCCAAAGCACAGAACTGGAAACAGGATGGGCCAAAGCCTGACACAAGCCTACTATCCTTATTTATTTCCATTGGAAACACCTCTTGTGCTCAACCTGTGTTTGTCAAGTATGTGCTAAGTATGTGAGAGGCAAGTATCCTGTTTCATTGTTTCACAAGGATTCAGACCAAGGGAAATGGCACTCAGATGCTTTTATGTAAGTTAATTTACCTAACAAGAACAGTTGAGTCTACTGTAGACATGAATGTCAGGTGCCAGACTAATGCTGAAATGGATGAATCTCCCTGTGTGTGGGGAGGGGGGCAGGGAAGGGAGAGAGAGAGAAAAAGAGAGAGAAGGGGGGCAAGGAGGGGGGGCAATTTAATGCCCCTCTTTCTTGCATTTGGAGTCCTGCAGAACTATGTAAGTAGTTTGACTTCTGTTTTTCCAAAATGCCTTTAGGAAACTTAAGGTAACTCATACAGTGAGCTGTCATGGAGAGAACAGGTATAGAGATGTCCAGTCCCCCGCCTCTCCAGCTCCATGGTGGTTCGTCTCCATCTACTTTTATCGAATAATAAACACTGACAAGACTAACCACGAAGCCTGTTCGGAGCTACGTCATCTATAAGATAATACAATGATTCCTGTTGTAATTGTATTAAATTTGGAATGGTTGCTGCAGCAACGGAAACAACTCTTCCGAATTCAAAGGACATTTGATTTTCTCTTCTTCCCCCATTCCTATTTTAAAAATAAGAGAACACACAGATTTTGGACCACCACTACCTTGGGTTAGGCCTATAAATAAGATCAAAAAGCAATCCACCAGCTACCACAGGAAACTCTAAATATAAATCAAAATAGGTTTTAAAGCATTAAAACAAAAATCATTCAGTACTCCAGACTATAGAAAGTTGCTTTGTCCTTCTGTTTCCCATCTGTTGATTAGGAATAATTAGCTCACAGGTTAAATTGAATGAATTAATGTATGAGAAAAATGACTACGGTGTAATGGTGGTGTCTGAATCAGTTGCAGAATTCACCTGGTGATGATCTGTGGGGATGACTCCACATAAGCGCCAGAGTCGAAACAGTGCCAGCAATGGGATGAGGTGTGTAGAAGACAGTATTCAATCCCTTTCTCTAAGGAATCAGACATTTTCTTTACTCTGTCAGTAACAAGGGGGAGATGCTGTTTTGTCCCTCTTCGGATTGAATTCTTTTTAGGAAAGGGCAAAGACTTTTATCTCTGGCACTTAAGAGTGACTCAACCATAAAAAGAATTGAATGAAAACTAAATGGATAAAGGAAGGGGGGTCTCTAACACAGCAGCTTCTTCCTAAACATATGCAGATGTGGCCAAAGTTTATGAGAATCAGATAATACCAAGATTTCCTCTTACAGACATACCAAGTGCATACAAGGTTGTGTGTGAATCAGCAGCCAGTATAATAAACCAAACTGACATGTGCTTTCTAAAGCATATTATAGCATGATCTTACAGAATTACTGAGAGGTAGGAAAATGTCATAATGCCATGGTAAAGGGCACAGATCCTGATCAGACTGTGTGGCATGCAAGCTCAGCTTGACCCTCTTTTGAGACAGTAAGATGCTCCATAATTTAGTTGTATATCAGAGATAACAGCGTGGACCTAGCGTTAGTGCAAGGATTAAGTTACTTAACATGTACAAAATGTTTTCTTAATAGAGATGAATTACAGATAAGAGTCTAACAGACAATGGTACCTTTTATTACTAAAAGGGAGAAAATTGTTTCAAGTACTCTAAAACTTCTGAGAATTAAAAAAAAAACAGACAAATCTTTTAAATAAGGAAAATTGCTACATAAAGTTATGGAGGTAGTTACATAAGTACCTAGAGGCCCCCACACAACAGTAAAGCTAGAATCTTTTGCAATTTGTCAAAATGAACTAAAGATAGATGAATAATAAATACTAAGCTGTTAATGCCAGTGTCTACTTAGGATAATTTAATGACAAAAAAAAAATCTATGCAGCCCCACTGGGCTATGCCAAGACACTGTTCTAACTATATCTAATTTGGTTGACTTTTCCTATTTAATTAGTGAATAGTATAATTATGTGTCTGAAAGTTTGTGTGAATTTAATGCCATCAAGTAGTATGAATGCAAAGTGGAACAAAATAACAAATCTTAGCTTTTTTTTTCTTTTTAAGGTCTTGCCGTCTTACAAAGAATACAATTAACTCCCCAGAGTAACCCTGATTTGCTTACATAATGAATGCTGTGGGGATGGAAGGCGCTTTCACATTGCTCCTCATCAACACCTAGAAGACTGCCTCTGATTTAGTTGAACCAAGGTCATTTTTAATAATTGCAAGTACGAGGGTCTCCTGAAGATCTGCTCAGGAAAATGAACTAACGAAGCCAAAGGAGATGCAGCTCTACATGCCTCACTCTTTTTAATTCCTCAATTGCTAAAATAATCAATCTGACCCTTCACCAAGCAGCTATATTTGAGAAAAGTCCACATGCCTGCAAAATGGAACAGATACATGAATGCAGTATAATGCTTTCTTTTGGTTGAATGTGAAAACATTTTGCTGAGATATAAGGATATACACTGAATTTTTCTTCCCTTTTTGTAATTAGAATACTACTCATTGCTTAAGCTTAGCCATTTTAGAGGATATAAAATATTCTTTACTGTAGAAATATTTGGAAAAGAATATGATGATCTCCTACAGTATTAACAAAGACAACAAGGTAACAACAGCAAGTAAAAAGTATTCATTTTGACAAAAGCATTGGGGAATTTTTCTAACATTCAAGAAAAATGGAGTTTTGCTGCAATATAGGTTTGTGAGTTAGTGTCAAATAATGTTTCACTGATACTTAATGTATTATTTTTAGTATGTTGATTAGAAAAATTATATTGAACCACATTTTAAAATTTCATGCCTAACCTAGCTAATAAGCTTGCTCGTTATTTTTCAGATGAACTAATTCTTAATAGTCTTAGTTCCTTCCAGCTTTTCCCTTCCTTCCTCCCTTCCCATCTTTCCTTTTTTTTTCTTTTTTGCAATCAGTATTCATTACATAATAACTTGCTTACTGACAACACAGTACTAGGTCTTAGAAATCCCATCAGTGAGCCATAATCTCTGCATCATTAAGTTTATGTTCGTGTAATATAAACAACTTTTTAAAATCATTTAGGATGTGCCCCAAATACAACAACTAATGTAACAAGAAAGAACACAGAGGTCCAAAGAGCCCAGAGGCAGAGACTGGCGTTACACTGCCCTCACAGAGTAATATCTGGAAGTTGGAAGTGTGAGTGTGTGTGTATGTTTGTGTGTGTATGCACATGGGTATGTATGTATGGGTGTGTATGTATGGATGTATGTATGTACATGTGTGTATATGTTTATGTGTATGTGTGTGTAAATACATGTGCATATATGTTTGTAAGTAAATGTGTATTTGTGTATATACATGTGTGTATTTATGTGTGTACATGTGTCTGTGTGTATGTGTGTATGTATATTTGTATATACATGTGTGCATGTACATGTGTGTATGTTTGTGTGTACATGTGTATATATGTTTCTGTGTATGTGTGTGTGTGTAGATTCTTCCCTAGGAACTGCAGAGGGAGCATGGGGCAGGCCTCTGGCATACAAGGCCATGAGATGATGTATTTCTGTTTCAAGCCACTGTGTCTACAGTACCTTCTTGTGGTGCCCTAGGAAAATAATACAGATAGGTTGGCTCTAAAGCACCCGTGAATCTCCCATGTAGACTTAGCTGAGTGTAATGGTTTGGAACTCCAGCTTAGTCTAGAGAGAAAACCTTGCAGAATAACAGCAAGTGGTTAAGCAATGAGGCCACATATGTGCCATTGAGGGACAAAGTAAAAATAAGAGGTCTAAAACCCCGAAGAACAACAGTCGGGGGAGAGATGGACACAGAGGGCGACAGTGATGGAAATAGGGGGAGTGTGTACCCCAGAGTAGCTTGCAGAGAATGTCCCAAGGGATAAGCAGAACAGACTTCTCTCACCAAAGCAAGGAACAGACCCATCTACCTGAGAGCTATGACTTAGTCAAGCAAGGACAGGCAAGTCTTCCTAGGAGGTTGAATGTGAACGTAAGGGAACGCACTGTGCTGGAGGTCAACAGAGGTTCTGGAAGGGCTTGTCACATGATGTGGGCGTCTCTGTTTGGATGGCCTTTCAGATGATTGTGTTTTCATCTAACGGGGCACCTTGATGTTTACACAGTGATGAGTGGAGAGTGAAAGAGCACCTCATCCTAATTACTGCTGGCCGTAAGGCAGCTCACTGAGTCACAGCCCACCACTGAAGAGCTTTATAGACGTGCATCTAGCCATCTGTTTAGAACCTGTTGTTGGTAGAGTTTTCTGCATAATTTATAAAGAGAGGAATTGGAGGCAGGATAATGTTTTGAAATGTAAAACATCTGACTCATAGCAGAGAGGAAGACCAGGGGACTGCCCAGGAGAGACACTTATCTCATTGTTCACATGCTGGGCAGAGAACATAAGACATCAGGATTCTCAAAGCAAAACTACTTTAATGAGGGTGAGTCACAGTGCTACCCAGGGAAATGAATCAGGTGCCCACATGCCTAGGCGGCTTCATAATTACAGGTTTTCCCTCCGTTTTAAATTAAAACGAAAAGTCAGGTAACAAGTAATGTCCCCATGGAACAAATTCAGCCAGATGGAAATATGCAGAGGCCTAAAAAGTAAAGTGAAAAATATCAAAGGGAAGTAGCTTTTCTGACAAGGAAAAAGGAGGAAGGAAAGAAGAGGGAGGGAGGGAAACACTGCTCTAAATACACGCATGCCTCTGGCCTGCAGACACTGTGAAAAGCTTCTACCGTGTCCTCTACCCCAGCTCTGGCACCTTAACCCCTTGGAGGAACCTCAATAGCTTTCTCTCGTCATTAAACTTTTAGAAATAGGAGCAGAGTTTCCTATGGTTTCTGGCTCAATTAGGAGAGTGAGGATCACCTTTGTCTCCTTCTCCAGTTATCTCACTAGCTTCTGCCTCAGATGATGATGATTGGAAGTCCTGTGAATCCAACATCTGGAACATCTTTTTCCTCAGAAGCTGATCTGAACATCCCCTGACTCACTTCTGACAGACCGCCTCACTTCCTGTCCTGGGTCCTCTAAGCAAAGCAGAAGCATGAATAAGAAGGGAATAAGGGACAATGCAAATCAGATATCATTAGCTGCTTAAAACCTGGGGTAGTTTCCCATCAGAGCTAATTCTGGCCTAACAATGTCTTTGTAAGAACTCCGAAAACCCACCTAGGTCAAGCAGAGAATTAATCTGATATTTTAGATCAATTTGCTCTGTGGTCCAGGTCTCTATACAGTGCAGGCAGTGTAGCTCCTCTTGCCCTCAATATCCGTGTGTGTGTGTGTGTGTGTGTGTGTGTGTGTGTGTGTGTGTGGTATATAAGTATATGTGGGTGGCAGCCAGAGGAGAATAATGGGTGTCCTTTTCTTTCTCTGCCTTATTACCTTGAGAAAGGATCTCTCATCAAACCTGAAGCTCAAGTTTTGGTGGGAAGTTTTGGGAGGGATGTGGGGGACGATAGGGCTGATGACCAGCAAACACCAGTGAACCTCCAACCTCTATGTAGATGCTGGGGATCTTAAGTTAGACCATCATATTTATGCATGAGTGACTCTTACCCACCTATCAACAAGCCATCTCCCCAGCCTAAATCTATGCTCTTTAGAAGACTTCAGTGTAGTCACGGCTAATCTCTGTATAGTCGCCTCTTCATGATTCTTTCGCTCAAAGTCTCCAATCCTGAGGTCCTGGACATAACCCACATACTCTGAGGGCACAATATTCATTTATATCATTTCTGCCCTTCCCTCTCTATAGAACAATTGTCTCTCCTCTCTGTCCACATATTCTTGTTTACTCTTCATGTCTTAACCAAAAATACCCTTTTCCATCACAGGACTTCCTGGAGCCCCTTGATTAGAACACATCTTGCCACACACTCCCCCCGAGACCTAAATGTGCCCTTGCAAAGCACATGGTAGGATGTATGTGCTTTGTTTACTATGAAGTCTGCCTTCTCTTATGGATGGTCAGCTAAGAGAGAAATGTGTTCTGTGATTATCACCTAAGCACAACAATGTGATAATATTCAGTAAGTGCTCAATGCTCTGTCTCGTGATGGGATAAAAAGTTGAAGAGAAAAGCCCGGAGCCCAGGTGGCAACACAAAAGGAGATGTTTGTGTCTTCTTTCTGCCACTGTCTTAGCTGTGTGACCCAAAACAAGCACTCTAACCAATGTTTAAGTCCACCTGATAAAAATGTGGGTAATACTACCCATGGTATGTACAAGGCTGTCATGAGCCCCAAAGATGGAGAAAGACAAATATTCAGTGGATAATTACCATGTGCAGGGCTCTATATGACATCAATATTCTTTTTTAAAAAATCCCTAAAAGGTTTACTTTAATATATGAAAAGTAGTAAATTAAGGTCTTCGTTTGAATTACTCTTACTTAAAAGGGTCTGTTCTCTATCTCTTTATTTTTTTCACAAACTAATTGCTTTGATATCTCTCTGAATATGCATTCAAGTCATGAGACAAGAAATATTGAGACAAGTATCACCTGCCTACAAAACCACCCTGGATGGCTGGCCTACACCAATTTGTATGTTGTTTTCTCTATGTTTATATTATACTTAATATAGTTATATTATATCTTATTTATTTGTTTATCACAAAACTTTAGGGAGCATAGAGTAGATCTTTCCATTATTATATTCCTAGTATTTTGGTTGGATATCAAATAGATAGTGGATATTAACAGTAGTGTATGAGTATTTCAAAATGAAGACTTTATCTGACATTTTTAGACAATTCAATAGTACAATTAATTTTATTTCGTGTATCTAAGTTTTATATTTGCGATGGTTGATCTTCACTGTCAATTTAAGATGCTTTAGAGTCACCTACAAAACACAGTTCTGGATGCATCTATGAAGGATGTGCTCAGACAGGTCCAACTTGGGAGAGCGGAACCACTCGAATGTTGTTAGCAGTGTCCCATACACTGGGGCTCCAGGCTGAATGAAGAGAAGCAGTGAAAGGACTAGCCTTCCCCTCTCTCTGCTTCCTGACTGCAGGGATGATGGGATGTGAGTAGCTGCTTCACACTCCTGTCACCACAGCTAGGGCTGGCTGGCACCTTCCCCACCATAATTGGACTGCACCTTCAAACTATCAATCAAATAACCACCACCACCACCACCGCCACCACCGACACACAAACACGAATGTGAACCCAGGCTGGAAACAGAGCTCAGTGGTTAAAACCACTCACTGCTCCTGGGCCAGGAGAGGTCACTCACAATTTAATCCCAGCACTCAAGAGTTCAAGACTTGGTCTATATAGCAAGTTCCTGGCCAGGGCCACATGGTATACCCCTGAACAAAAATATGTAAAATATATTTTAAAATAAAACAATAAAATGAGCCCTTTTTTCCAGATGACCTGGATTCAGAATCTGGTGCCCTCTTCTGGGTTCCATGGGCCTCAGGAATGCATGCGATGCCTGCACATACATGCAGGCAAACATTCACACACATAAATAAAAATAAACTGGAAAATTAAATAAGCCTTTCCTTAAATTGCTTTGTCAGGACAATGAGAAAAGCAACGGATACACATTCATAACCAACCAATAATTAAGGCTCCAACCTCAGCACTTCATGTTTGAGGTTGTTAAATGAAAGAGCGGTTCTTACTTAATAATAGAGATTCAATTTTAGGTAAATATATTAAAATGAATTTTAAAGTTTACAAAATAATTGCTGCTGCAAAGATAATAAATATATCAACCATGAGGGATAATACAATAACTCAGGTTCTCTTTGCATTTGATATCCTAGAATTAGTTTTCTGTATTGACAATTTCCGGGAGAAAAATGTATTATTAGTAAATAGCAAATTACTTAGAGAACTTGACACATTTATTATACTGCTGCCCTTTCTAGGGAAGTATAACTAATAGCAGAAATAAAACACAGCTGCAAATTAATGGTCTTCACTACATCATTGGACTAGGAAGTATCCAATGCTAAGAGCCTAAAATAGAGCTGAGATTCCCTTCAAATTTAAACAAGTACTGTTTACTTAGTACTCAGATTAGAAGAAATACAAAGTTACTTTGAAGTTATGTAATATATGATTTAAATCCTTCCTCCAAGACAACAGCTTGCCAAAAATGCTAATCACCAGGAGTGGAGAGATTTGTTTGGCTAACAATGCTTCCTTTTGTGAATGCTTTTGTGCTTTCCAGAAGAGAATCTGAAATCTATTTTTAGTCAACTCCTGATTATGTGAGCTTGTAAAAGAGACCACAGATATCCCTGCTAATAGAGGAAACGAAGACAAATAATGGGCTTGATTGGTTGATATCCAAAAGAGTGTATAATACAAAAATTACATCCTTGGCTCTGGATAAGTGTGGTTCTTTGTAGCCCATCTGCTTTCCTCATATCCCATTAGCTTATCTAAATCAGAGTCACGGAAAGCTCAGCTATACACCCAAGTGTCAGTTCACTCTAACTCCTTCGAGTTGTTGGTCAGCAGAAGGAATTCTCCTCAAGGCTCCATGGCTCAATACGATATATTTTCAACCTTATATACTAATGCAAAACAAGACAAAAGCAATAAAGAGGTCAATTCTAGGAAAGAAAATATAGCCATCCTATTTCAACTTTGACCTTGTGATAAAACAGGGATGACTAAAGTCTGTAGTCATTTTTAAAATTAGGCTTTGAGACTATAGTCCACTGAACAGAAAGAAAAAGAAAAAGAAAATTAGAAATTAGTACAAATTATCAGATACATTACTTTCTAGAGTGATTTTAATGGTTTTGGAAACACTGGGCGAACTATTTTATAATTGTCTATGAAAAGAGTATCTTCATATAATATAAAAAATCTTTTCATCTGTAAAATCAGATAGACTGTGTAACAATAATTTACACTAAAATGACATCTCTGCGACGCAAGAATCCAGGCTGAGGAAGATTGTTAAGGAGAACGATCCTGCCTTATTATAAAGATGGTATTTAGGAGCCCTCCACCTTCAAGACCTAAGTAGCATCACTTTGGTGGCAGGTTTCAGCAAAAAGTCTGAATTAAGTCCAGAGCAGCAGCCACCTTGGTGCAGCCTTCCCAGGGCCACCAATTTTTACATCCAAATAGGCTCATAGCAGGTGCTAGAATTCCAAAAAAAGCAGGTATTCATTCACTTATTCAAGTACTTAACATCTGTTGTTAAGTTACCATTCTAGGCATTAGGGATACATAGCACTTGAGACAGTCCTTCTATTTTAGGGGCTCACAAACACAAATAAATGCATTCATATAGAATTTACAAGAAGTACATGAAGAGTATGAAAACTAGGGGAGCTAGGAAAGGCCACACAATGGATATGAGAACTCCAGGACCTGGTTAGGTCATGGAGGTGGAGAATTCATGAATGGCATTCCTGCCCATAAGAAGATGCTGGAGAGAGTTCATTGATCTCCCCCCACCACACCCCCACCCCCACACCCACAATGAGGACACAGAGAGAAGTTTCTGTCTGTGATCCCTAAAGCTACCACCACATCTGCTGGCACACTGATGTGCATTTTCCCACATTCAGAAGAGAAATACATTTTAGTTGTTTAAATTACCAAGGTGTGATTGTACATCTTTAGTCCCAGCGCTCAGGAGGCAGGTAGATCTCTGTGAGGTTGAAGCCAGCCTGGTCTACAGAGTCAGTGCCAGGACGGCCGAAGTTATGGAAAGGCCCTGTCTCAAACAACAACAACAATATCTTATCTAATTTACAGTGTTTTAGCATAACAGCTTTAATAGAACATACTTATTCTGTTATTTAATTATTTAATAGAATATGATTGTTCTATTAAAGCTGCTATATTATTCGATTCTGTGCTCTCTTTAGTCAAATTACCTGAGAGAACTGGAGTCTAGTGGGTGAGCTGAATGGGAAAACATTCCGAGTTGCTAGAACTGCCATGAGTACTAAGAATCATATGCTTAGGAGTGCCTGGGATACTTGACAGAAGCCAGAAGCACAATATGAGTAAACAGAAGCAAGAATTAAATTTTCAAAAGCTGTGTTGGATATGATAAGACGTTTCTGGTTTTGCTCATATAAGATTCTTTTCTTCTAAAATGGACAGATACTATTTTTTTTAATTATTTTTAACGGACATAATATCTAATCAGCTCGTAACATTATATTGAAAGTAATTCTGTAATTATCTCACATTATTAAAAATAAGTAGTAGAAATCCATATCTAATCATTCATTAATCCAAATGAATAATGAACCACTCAAAAGGAGCACCAGCTTACACATTTTCTAAGCTTTCCCTAGGGATGCGCAGTTCCTGGGGTATCAGATAGGCTTTTCATTTTGCATTGGTTTATAAGCTTCTGCTAAGCCAACAGTTTTCAGAAGACCTTCACAGCGATTTCTTCTAAAATTTTATTTGTTTCACTCGGGGTCTAACCCAGTAATGCAGCGTCGCCCGGAAATCACAAAGTTATCAAGGCTGGCTTCCATCACCAGGCAATCCCCCTGCCTCCACCTCCTGAGTACAGGGAATAAAAGCAGGAGCCACTGAGGTTCACAGCGACTGTTCAAGCTGAAAAGCTTCTTTTCTTATGCACACTCCCACCTTTCCACGCAGTGTCCATGCATGCACGTAGTTTTAAAGTTCTTTAGCCAGTCCTAAGGCTCAGACCCAGTGCGTCTAACACAGTGCTGAGGTATGAAACATTCTCAAGCAGTAGAATAGTATGATCTAATATGAGAAAACAAAAGCTCTTTTGGCTTTAATCAACAGCCGAGTCTTGGAGACAGGAAGCCTAGGGTGGAAGCATCAATAATGCAGGAATTTCTAGTCTGGATGGTCCCTAATACAGTCTCCAATCCTTTGTCTTACATCTTAAGATTTCATTATTAAAGCTTCAGCCTCACAATTTATTACTTATTCATATAAAAACATAGTTTTAAGGAAAATAGGATGATAGAAAATGCATAAGTGATACTGAGGTGGGCCTGGTAGAATTCATCCCTTTCAATCATGTAAACTCATAGACCGAGGGACTGGCATTGATCTGCAGTGCTTTGGAGCTGGGCTGATGCAGAGAGCCTCCTTGCCTTATGAATAGGACATGGGGCACTGCATTCATCCTCGACCTCTACATTCATTACAATGAGCTTCAAGGCTCATAACAATATAGATTTATCCTAACAGTTCACATGAGTCAGGAGTCTTCACTGGGTTCTGTGTAAGGTCTAACTAGGCTCTAATCCAGGCAGCAGGTCAAATCTGCAGTCACAACTGAGGTTCAGGGCTGAGGTTGAGGCCCTTCCCCCAGCTCAAAATCCTCATGCCTTTTGCAGAATTCGTTTCCCCACAATCGTAGAATTGTGTGGCTTGCTTCTCCAACGCCAGCAGCATGGAGAGAAAGACAGCTGTTTCTAGTCACTTGCCTGTAGATCTTGCGTGTAGTTCACATGATAGGTATAGGTTTACCAAGGAGACTCTGCTAGGGGTTGAATCTGAACTGTCCCCTAACAGCTCACTTCCTGGTGTTTTGTCTTGTTTTAACACATGCCTTCCAGCAGATGGTGCTCTTTTATGACGCTCAGCAACCTCAGGAGGTAGGTAGGGTTGTTTGGTAGAAGTGAGTTACTTCGAGGCAAATCTTAGGGGGCTATTTCCCAGCTCTACTTCAGGTTCAAACTCATCTCTCTCTCTCCCCTACCCTCCCTTTACCCCTCCCTTCTTCCCTCTTCTTCCTCTCTCTCCTCCTTCCTTTCCTGTATCTGTCACTGTCTCTGTCTCTTTCTGGTTCTTAATATGAAAAGCATTGTTCAAGCTTATACTCTTGTCTCACAAGGAGCTTCGACCTCATCTCAACCACGTAGAGGCATATACTCTCAGACTGAGTCAGAATAAATCCTCCCTTCCTTAAATTACTTCTATCAGGTATTTGTCACAAAAAAAATGATTTTAAAAAAAGAACAACTAATATAATCCTTCCTTTGACTAACTTAAAGTCAAGGATGGAGACCTTGATTGCATCTGTTTCCCCCCACACACACACACTTTATCATAAAGCGCACAATGGAGTTACATCCCATCACCTTTGCCACTGGTCAGCAGTACATCATAGCTTGCATTTACTTAAAAGGAGGACTAAGGTTTAGAAAGCAGGACTCGGTGGCCCTTTTTAGAAGTCTGCCTGCCACAGGTGCCAAGAGTCAAGCAGAATCGCTAATCTTCCAAAGTCAAGATCAGGAAGCCGGAAGCCGAGAGGAACTGCTCTATCAAGTAGGTAGGAAGCCACCAGGAGATTGTCTGGTACAAGCTCTGCCATAGGTCCTCCCTGGCATGTCACACAAAAGCAAAGTCTGTGAAAAGTAAACACCAGGGGAAACATACAAACCACCTTCACAGTCAGGGATAAAGAGCAGAGAGGACATTCTCTCAAAAGCAGGCTGCAGCAACAGTGGTGGACAGAGCAAACCACCTTGCTGTGTGGAAGTTCTTTTCAGCCAGGGACAGGGAAGGGATTTCTCCCCTCCCTGTAGACTGCAAATCCAAGGGGACTCCCCCAACTCCTTTCTCTTAAACAGTACCATCATATATTCCCCCTTAGTTTCATATTTAGTTATAATGATCGTACATATATCTCAAAAATATAACTGATAAGGGGAGGGGGCAGTTCAAGTGATATAAACAATCTCAGCAGAGAAAATCAGATCAGAGAAAAAAAAAAACTATTCATCAAACCAAAGTAGACAGGCTAATTAGAGAGAAAATACATGGCATGGTGAATTGGATTCTCAAAGAAAAATTCCAGCTAATGAAGCAGTTATATTTTCACCTGCATTAGCTCCAGGTAAAAGCAAGCAAAAAAATAAAAACAGTGAATAAAAATCAGTTTGAAAAGAAAGATTTTTCACAACATAACATCTCTAGAACTGCACCCCTCAACCAACATCACCATCACCTTGCCTCTGCTGGAATTTCCAGCACTGGTTGTCCCCTCTCCCCAACAGTGACACACAGCAGCTTATGACACCCTCCCATCCTAGGACACACCAAACTGGGGCATAGAACAATCCCACTTACAAGCAAGTCAACCTGCTTGCTCTGGGCCACAGAGTGGATATTTTTGGATGTCCCAAACTATACACCCCCTCATAAATTCTTAACATTTTTTCCTGTCCAACAAACAGAATCTTAGTTCAGAATGTAAAGATCTTCTCAGTTGTCTTCTGTTTCATTGTCATCTTGAGGCCAAAGTGTCCCTCAGCAAGCTGTGTCCAGCAGTTGCTGTAATACCTAGGTCTTGAGTTTAGGGCTGTATTTCACATCGCTGTGAACTAACTAGAAGGAAGGCCTTTGCCCGGCTCTCTGATAATCCCTAGCCAGTGGGAGAGTTTCTGCCACCCTCTCCATCCTGATTTTATTTCTCTAGTGTTTCCTCTCAGTAGAAGTCCACTCTACACCGCTGAGCACCTAATGGCTTTTGATTTTATTTTCCTTCCATTTGGAAGGAGGTGTTTTTCTACCTTATTTTTTTTTTAATTCCCCCTCTCCAGTCAGTTTTTCCAGCAGGAGGTAGATGGTTTGAAAGGACAGAATTGGAAGTAATTAGTTACTCAGGACAGCTGACTTGCCTGGCAGGTGCTCATGAAGGTGCTAATTCATGAAATGCGTTGTATAGAAAGAGCTTTCTGGATTCAGCTCTCTAGAAGAAAGAAGACTCTGTCATGATTTGTTCTTCTTGTCTTCCCTCCCAACACACCTATCCAGTGGTGTTTTTTTTTTGTTTTTTTGTTTTTTTTTTTACTGAAAAACTCAAACTTTGGAGCTGCCCCTGTAGGCTAAGCCTCTGTTTCTTGATCCTTTAACCCTTTTTACCCTTTTCTTTTAAGGAGCATGCAATTATTACACAGTTTCTCTCACTCTGCCTCGGTGCACTGACAAACCACTATCTCAACTATCTACTCAATACAGCTCCTTTGATATCTGAGTTTAGTTTAAAATGCCCAAACTGGGCTTTTTCCATATCACCCACGGGCAACTCCATCCTTTCAGTGGTTTTAAAATATCCAAAATCCTTGAATCATATCTTTTGTTCTTTTCATTTATTGTATCCTGCATCCAAGCACCAAAAATATGTTATATCCACCTTCAAAATAGATCCAAAATTCTACCATTTAAACCTCACCACTACCTCTATTTAAAAAAACAAACAAACCTTGATACCTGGGGGGTGAGAGGGTGGGAAAAACACACTGGCAGCCACTATGGGTACCCCAAAGACTAAAATGCCAAAGGAGATGGGCTCTCAGGTCAGGGAAGTGCTCCATAAGAGAATGAGGTAAATATGATGCCTGGGCTCAAGAACAGAGAGCTGCCTCAGGGAACAGACCTGGAAGAAAGCCCCATCTCAAGATGACCATAGAGATTAAGAGACAGAATTATTGACCTCATGGAAGAGTGGGGCAGATTCATAACTTACTGAACAAATGAAGATTATGTCAAATGCTTTGAACTGAGACCAATGTATATGTAGATACCGTCCTTCACACCAAGTGTCTCCTCCAGGAAATCATACTGACCCAATTATAGACAATATTTAGAGGGGTACAGGCTAA
>CM053766.1:79578043-79591895 GCA_028658305.1 Pachyuromys duprasi
TGTGTATGTGATGTATATACTGTGAATACATGAAAGCAGAGGTGATGGCATGTGTCTTCTACTACTACTTTGTCTCTCCTGAAAGCTCCAGGTCAATAGCCCTATTGAGGTTTTTTTTTTCTTTTTCTTCACAATTTATTCATTATATATCCCGATTGAAGCCCCGTTCCTCAACTCCTCCCAGTACCACCCTCCCTCATCCCCTCCCCTTAGTCCACTGAAAGAGGGAATTCTCCACTATTGCCATGTGCTCACAGCTTGTTAAGTCTCATCAGGACTGCTTAAATCCATTTCCACTGTGGTCTGGCAAGGCTGTATCACCAGGGGGAAGTGATCAAAGAGCAGTCAACTGAGTTCATGATAGAGGCAGTCCCTGCTCTCCTCTCAGAGATCCACGTGGAGACTGAACTGTCAATCAGCCACATCTGAGCAGGGGGTGTAGGTCCTCTCCATGCATGGTCCTCCACTGGTGCATCAGTCTCTACAGGACTCCATGGGTTCAGATCTTTTAGCTTTGTTAGTCTTCTTGTGGGGCTCCTGTCCCCTTCATGTCCCTCTATTCCTACCCTTCTCTTCCTCTGTAAGACTCCTGCTCTCTGCTCAAAGTTTGACCCTGAGTTTCAGCATGATTGTTATTCTTCTGTCTTTGTTGTTTTTTTTTCTCCACATAAATTCTGCAGTCAAATTTACACATTTTCATTCTTATTACCTTCAGTCACTTCAATGTACCCATATAGCAAATCCACAACCTGTTTAAAATTCAGCTCTTCAGATTTTTGGCCCTTGTATCCTCCAGCTGACTCAGGCTGGAGAAAACACAGAACTGCACTGGCTAATCTCATTTGTGGCTTGTGAGCACAAGCATCAACTAGGCCTTAACTTCAGTTGGATGGTCACTCCATGTTTCCTTTTTCCTAAGTACCTATTTCAGCTCTTCTCAAATGATGTCTTTTCACTGTCTCTCTTCCCAAGTGAAACTACTGCTTTCTGCTTAATAGAGAAAACACAAACCATCAGATCTTCTGTGGATTGTTGAATGGATGCCCTTTCTAAAAATTTTACCCACACTCAACACATCTTGCCTGTTGGCAACATACTCCTCTCTGAAATCAATTTTTCCACCTATTTCACAATCCCCTTCCTGTTTCTCCTCCTTCAGCAGAACTTAAATATTCCTTTGGGAAAATTTCTCTGTAAAGATTAATGATGGTCTATCCTTGTTCTCTTTAAGTCTCCACTCTTGTTTTTTCTTGTACACATTATGTTGATGTTTTATCCATTAGTTCTAATCAAGTTGGTCTTATGAACTTTATCAGTGATATTTACACTGTTATATCCACAAATTAAATTCATCATCCTAAGCCATGTAGGAGTTATGTTTAACAGAGTCAATTAGCTATTTGCTTTCTCCTCCTCCTTCTCTTTCTTCTACTCCTTCTTTTCTTTCTCCTCTTCTATTTATGCTTCTTCATGTCCTTCTTCACCACCCTCTCCTCCTTCTTGCATGCTGTAGGTCTGTGTGTGTGTAATGTGTATAGTGTGAATACATGTAGACCAGAAATGACATTAGGCGTCTTCTACTACGACTTACCACCTTTTTTATTCAGAGTCTTTCACCAGAAGCTTAACAATTGATGAGGCTGATTGGCCAAGCTCCATGGATCTGCCAGTCTCTGCTTCCCACCCCAGCACTGGAATTACAGATGTTCATGACTATGCCCAACTTTTATATGTATGCTGGATGATCATGAGGCAGGAGCTTTACTGAATGAGTCATTGAAACGGTCCCACACTCTTTCCTTTTAAATATCTTCTTTCACTTAACTCCCAAATATAGTGGCCACATGATCAAGGATGGTGGCTCCTTCTTTGTTGGACACTCTTTGTCGATACTGCCTTTTGTCCCATCCTCCACATTGCTCAGTTTTGGTCCTCCTTACCTACACACACTCAACACAATCTACATCAGTGGTTCTCAACCTGTGGGTCACATATCAGATATCCTGCATATCATAATTTACACTATGATTCATAACAGTAACAAAATAATAGATATGAAGTGTCAGCAACAATAATTTTATGGTTAGGGGTCACCATAACATTTAACACCTTTGCATTAAAGGTTTGCAGTATTAAGAAGATTGAGAACTACTCATATATATAATGATGGTATTATTTACATCTTTCACTTGGACTTTCAGCTGCCTACTCGGCACATCTTTTCAAATATTTAATAAATAGAGGTAAAATAACTTCTAATACTCAACTTTTTTATTAAATTTATTCCTTCCTTCAGCTTCTTACATATATCAGAAGAGGGCAAATCCATTCTCATAGATGTTCCAGACATCTTAGAAATATCCTTTATTCTTCTTTTGTTACAATGCCACATTTACTTCTCTATGAAATCTTGTTTTATTTATCACAATATTGTATATTTAACAATATGTCCAAAATGTGTCTGTTTCTCTTTACCTCTCCTGTTTTATCTTTGATCTCAGTTTCTGTCTCCATTCACACAACTCAATGCTGAACTGACCTCCTACTGCACTTCATGGTCCATTATCAGTTCAACAGCCAGGAATACTCATGGGGCAGAAATTAGACCACATGAGTCTTCGTTTCAGTTTTTTTTCTTAATCAGTCTTTAAAAGAAATGGACAATTGGGATCTAAGCCTACCTTCTTACCTGCAGACATCCACATTTCAAGAAACACATTTGCATTTGCCTCATCTGCTTAAGCTAGAAAATTCAGGTCTTCATTGAACTCATCCTTCACCTCTGCATAATGGTCAATTATCCCAGTCAGTTCCTTCCATTTATGCATATATATGCGACATGCGTTGGCATCTGTGCTTTTCTGATGCCAGCTTCTCCCCACATCCGTTCTCACCTCAAGTCCACTTTCTGTGCATTAACACTAATCTTTCTAGTCAAATGTGATTTTATCCATAAGATTCCCTCATTTACCACCAAAGCTTTTCCTCTTTTCAGCCTTGTTCGATGATTTCTAAATTGAAGCTTTAATCACAGTTCAGGATGCTTTTAAATGCCTATCTCTCAAAATAAATCTGTTGGTTCACTTAGAGTTTTGCAATCAGCTTTTAAAGGTATATTAGCTCTTGTTCTATTAAATGTCATTTTTGTCAAGATGAGTATTTTGTACAATCATTTATAAAATGAACTGTTTATGTAATGTTAATTAAATTATACTTCAAAGTAAAAAAGTCTACAGAAATCTCTTCTTCATTAAAATTTGCAGATTTCAAGAAATAATATTATAAGGAAAAATTGAAAATATTAAAGAATATTGGTTTCCATCAATTGTAAAATGCATTCACCTAAGTAAACCCATATATTAACACAGGTACCCAAGGAAGAAATCTTATCTTCCCTTTTTGGAAGAGCAAATTGAAGAACAGAAAAATGATTTGATGGAAAATAGTGAGCAAATCCAGAATGGAGCTGACTCTTTAAACATACACCACTTGGGAGTATCTGGAGAGGAAGGCCCCTAAGTCCAAAATGTAACAAATTAACTCTATCTGTAAGATAATAACTACTTTCTCACGTAGAACAAAAAAAACTTCTATCTTAAAAATTTTTTTAAGTTTTATTTTTTAATTTAAAGCATATCAGCATTGTCATTGTACATTATTACAAAAGTACCATTTTTCTACAAAGGTCGTGATGAATTGTGGAGGTGACTATTGCATTGGAAAGTCACAGCATACTGGAGCCATTTCAGTGGCAAAAGCTGAGGTGTTGGCTCAGCTGAAGGTGAGGTGGGAAGGCATCTTGAGGCTAGCAATCTGCACATTTTGGATGCTGTGGTAAATGTAAGTTCTCATGCTCTCTGCTTGGTGGCTTACTCTCTGCGCCTACAACTCTGGCTTTTGACGAAACAAAACAAGCAACATCTCTATCTACATCAAAAGCTAATTGAAAAAAAATCAAAGCCTTAAAAACATTTTGTGCTTGAAATAAAATAATGCTGGTAAGGGTTTTCTTCTTAAGGCAAGTCTAACAATACTTGCCACCCCTCCCATTTGGGGCTTTAAAATCTAGGCATGAGTGCTCAAGCAAGTGCTGGCTAAATAATTGTACACCCAGAATCTTTTCCAGGGTCCTCATGCCATTTCCCTTTAGAAGGCATGACCCGCACTCTCATTTTATAAAACTGTACCTGCTGTACAGAAAACAGCACACACTCGTTAAATGAATGTGAGGCTTGAGCAGATGGCAGAGGGGTGTGAGAAAATCACAATTCCTGCTACTACTACTAACGGTTAGGAGTATTTATTGAGCAGTAGCATAGCACCTGATAGGACATTGTGTTAATGACTGCTTTATAAGCACTGTCCCACTATAGGCTATGGAAATCTAATCAGTTCATTGTCTGTGTAATTCTGTAGAGAGGAAAAATCATAGCACCAAAAAGGCAAGCCTGTCTCAAATTAGTAACCAATTTTGGCAACCCCACTTCAGGGTCTATAATGTACCAAACCCTTCTACTTCAGTGCACATTCTAGAAAGAAGAGAGGAGACTGTAACTAGACAAACAGGTTATCAGCATCTTCTTATATGTAGCTAAGACCGCTGAAGAAAGAAAAGAGAAGACTCCATAGAAATAGAGAAATCCAAGTATGGTGTTACACACCTACAATCCCAGCATGTTGGGAGCTGAGGCAGGACCATGAGCGTGAGGCTAGCCTGGACTGCACAGCAAGGCCTTGTCCTCCTTCAGATACCACCAAAGTGAATGTTAGCAACACAGAAAAGTGGTTGGGAACATGGGCATTGGCATCCTGTTTGAGCACTGTTTGGATGGATGGCTGTTATTTTTCTTCTTCGTGTCTGAATTTCCTTGATTATAGATACTAGTACTAAATTCACACACCCATCCGAATGTCAAGATGTGCTGATATAGTTAAAATGCCTAAAATACTGTCTGACTGAACACTATTTGCATTTGATTATTATTGGAACAGTTTTGTTTAATTTTGCCTCTCTCTTTTCCTTCCTTCCTTCTTCTCTTCCTTTCTTCCTTCCTTCTTTCCTTTTTTCTCTCTTTCTTTCTTTTTATGATTCTTATCATTCTGTGAGAAGTTCTACTCACAGTAGTACAAGATAGTACAATCTGAAAATTATGCGAATCCTATGTGTATCCAAGCCAAAACCTAAATGATGCTCAGCCACATAGACATTAAAAGACAGAACTTACAGGTGGAAGGGACCAGAGTGCCAAGGTCCTCAAGCCAGATGCTCAGCAAAGAGGGCCTAGATGAATCTGCCAAAGGCCAGATTCAAGAGTGAGTTGGGAATCAAGTGACAGTTGCCTTCATTGGCCATGATAAGGATCTGATTCCTCTGATACACCTTAAACACAGCAATAGCATGTTTCAATTTACACTTTATAAATATTGCTCTGACTGCCATGAAAGGTTGGATTATGACTTCTATAGTGTGTTTACTGTGAATTAGACAGAAGTGGGTAACTGTTCGGTTCCTGGTTATCTTTGGGATGTCCCTCATCCTTACCAATTATTTATGAGCTTATTCTTCTCCAAAGGACAAAGACACTGAATATGATTGTGTAGAACTGCAAAGCTTTCCCTAGTGGATGGTGCTATTTCCTCCTTCCATCCTTCCTTTCCAAGTTCACTATCTTAGCAACAGCATGAGCAACCAACTCAGTCTTAACAGATATCTTTGATAAAAGCACTCCAGTATCAGAGTAGCTATCAACAACAGGTCCATGTGTTGACTAGCTGATAAAACTGTGGTATAGCAGTGAATGACAGTAGAAGAAAAAAGCATTTCTAGATCTTTGACTATTTTACAACCATAATAATGTTAAATTGTTATGTTAATGTCAACACTGGAAAGACACTAACATATTAAAAACAATATCATGTCCATGTCATGATAAATATTAGTACCCTAAACTACTACTTATATAATGTGAGCCGGAAATAAAATTTGTATAAAGACTTCTCTTAATAACCACAGCTCATAAAGGCTTTATTAAAGCTCAAAAGTATAGCTATATAAAGTGAATTATTTTACCTGTGTGTTCAGTTCCCTCGTTCTTGACTTCTGTGGTTTCCACAGAAGAGGTGGGTGGGCTAACTGGAGGGCTAGAAGTAAAGCTGGTACACCCTGTAGATGTGCTGATTTCAAAGTATTCTTGGTTATGATTCATTCGCTGGAAATCCAGAGAAGACACAATAGATGTTCGTTGTTTTGGCTAAAATACACAAACATGACAGGAGTATTAATACAATCCTGATTGCCTTTAATCCTACCTCACTGTCTAAGCAACTTGAGGAAGGAAAAGTTTATTTCATTATTATTTTATTACACATCCATGTAACACTCTACCATCAAAAGCAAGCAGGTCAGAAACCTGGAGGCAGGAGCTGGTGCAGAGGCCATGGAGGGATGCTGCTTACTGGCTTGCTCATCATGTTTGCTCAGCCTGCCTTCTTACAGAACCCAGGACCACCAGTCCAGCGGTGGCCCCACCCACACTGGGTTGGACTATCCCACATCAATCACTAATTAAGAAAATGCCCTAAAGGCTTGCTTCCGTACCAATCTTATTGAAGCATTTTCTCAATTGAGGCTCTCTCCTCTCTGAAGACTCTAGTTTATGTCAAGCTTACATAAAACTAGCCAGCCCAGCATAGTACAAAGAGATACTAATCAATCAGTTGATGACAGTGAAAAGTTGTATAATTAAAAATTTTATGACACAGCTTATATAATACTTCAGGCTATTGGATTTTCACAGAAGATCACAAACTCAAACACACAGCATTTCTTTTAATAATCAATTTTGAAAGTTGCAACTTTTAAGTTGCCTTTCATTCAGCTAACATTTATTAAACAGCTGCCATTTGCTACACCCAGAGGATACAGAATCTAATAGCAAAATGTCCCTCAAAAGTTAAAGTATAATTAAGGCAGTTTCATTTTTCTGATTCTTTATATAGTCCAAGGAATTGGTGGCATTAGGTATTATCCCCAAGTACCATATGCTGGAATTAAATCATGAGAATTAAGTAAAGTTATATGGAACATTTTCTAGGATCTAAGAATCTAGTTGGTATTTGTAGTGAACTTTGATTTTCTTTTTTAAGGATTTTAATTAATCCCCAAATAGCAAGAAAAGTCAATTTGAACATAAAAGTTAAAATCATGGAGCATTTACAGATATAATCTGTACGCTCTGTCGGCTATGGATTACTCCCTATAGGAGCCTTCTGGGTTTTTCCTACAATGGTTCCCATTCTTCTTGCCTACCAAAGCTTAGAACATTGTACTTTTAAAACACTTCAGTTCTTTGTCCCTCAGATATATGTACATTTTCCAAAAATCAATCCATGCTTTACTTTTTAATATTCTTATTTATAAAAGTGAAAAATAAGGAGAGCAAATGTTAGTTTCATGCAATAAGGTTTATCATACACTCACTTTCTTCATAGTTCAACCTTTCATTTACTAGAGGTTTCCTTGCTCAAAATGTTTGGTAATTCAATCACTATCTTCAGAGATCATTTTCTTATAGAAACTCAAATATGTGTCTCTTCTACATCGTTGCATTTTATTTTTAAAGCAGATATTAAAATATGTAGATGGCATGAAATGATCACAATATGCCTATTCTTTTATCATTTCATTACTTTAAAAAGCTTGAAAGGCACAATATTGTTAAATAGGAGCATGTGTGTCATTTATTATTATGACACAACTCGGGAACAGAATTCAGATTAGTACCCACACAAGATTCAGTTGCTTTGGAAGTATGAAAGATGAGGGTTTAATGTCAGGCTTGGTTTCTCATGAAATGTCTGCCCTTGGGGTTACTGAATCTCAGTTTCACATTCAACGTCCTTTCCAGTACACTCCATAGCAGCCATTAAAGAGCCACAAGCTATTACAGGGGAACTAATAGAAGCAAATATGTCTATCAGTCAAGGTTTTGTTTTGTGCGTTGTATTTGTGTTTTGTTTTCCTTTATATACAGGCAAGACTGCTTTCCCACTAATGTTCTTTCCTGTGAACCTTCTAAAGGTCAAAGCTACTGATGCATATGGTCTCCACCTAAATGTTTCTTAAATACATGTTTCTAAACCTCAGTTGCCCACAATTCTAATTGCATTAGAACACAAGTTGTTATGTAATTATGAAGATAAATGGGCTAATTTTGCTGCATTAATTCATCCTACAAATATTGCTGAGTGCACACTTAATTGCAGATACCAGGGCAAGTGCTGCAATAGCAATAAAGAAGTGACATTATAGCTCTTCAGTGGGAGGAGAAATGATGCATGGGGAAAGAGACAGTATGGTATCTAGAGATGCATAAGGCAGCGCGGAAGTCAGGGAAGCCAATAGGTGGGTCTCTACCATAGGGAGGGTTCCAGAAAAGCTTCCCTCACAGCTGAGTGGAATCTTGGGGAAGAAGAGGTAGAAGATACACATGCAAACACACACAAACAGACACATACACGCACACAGAGACATATACACACAGAGAGACACATATACATACATGCACACACACAAGCCTACACACACAACATACACCACAAACATGCATGAACTCACAAGAGCACTCATACAACACTCATTTACCCACACACCACACATACACATGCATGCACAAGCATACATCTGCATGCACGCATACACACATGCATGCATACACAACTGTACATATGTACACATACATACAAGCACACATACACACAAGACACACATGCATGAACACTCATACAGGCACAAGTGCGCACACACTCATATGTGTCCACATGAAAGTGCACATGCACACATGCAACACACACAAAGATGAAGAGAAAGAAAGGCCAAAACTCTACAAGGCTCACTATGACTATAATGCAAAATTTATTAAAGTTATGTTGTGTTCAGAAAATGAAATGTTTTAAAATTGTAGATACATAAAGGACTCATGTAGCCACACAAAAGATTTTTTCCTTATTCAAAATATCTTAAGGAACTATACTGACAAGGAAGAATGTGTCTTACTTATGTTGTCATTTAGTAAACTCATTTTAGAGTTGAGAGAATGAATTGGTCTGAGGAAAGAAAACTAGTCAGGAAGCTGTACAGTTCCAACCACAACATCAGAGGGTCCTGCAAGATAAACAGCAGTGATGGAGTGGGGATGACATGGTTTGGAAGACTGGAACTCTTGAGGACCTGGCATCTGATAGGCGGTGACAGCTGATTTTGAATGAGAAGCCTACAGCTACAGATTTCTTAGTTGGGTGAATGTCAGCACAAAAGTTATTTTGTGGGAAACACAAATGTTTAAACATCTACAGAAGAACATGAAATATATGCTTGTAAGCTAAAGTTACCCAGTGTAGACTATTCAATACATGTTCATACTAATACAATTCTATATGATACATCTCGTTTTTTATTTGAGCCAGGAACTGTGATCTCTCTCTGAAATATAGCTTCAGAAGAAGAATATGGAGGATAGAAGACAGGGCAAGAGAAACTACAAAGGAAAGCCACGCAGCAGAAACTATCTGACCTCAGTCTCATCTTCTTCCTCCAAATTGACTAGGGAGTATATAATGAGCTGGCATAACAGACATGGAAGAGGTAGTAATTGCCCAAAGCTTCCTGAACAGGGGAAGTGATGAAAATGAAAAATATTTGTTAGGAGTGTTCTGAGACTGGCATCAGCACACTATGGCATCATAACCTATGGTCGAAACTGGGCTTTCCTCCTGTTTCAGAAACACCACTCAATTGCCCATTCATTTGCTCAGTGTCCATGGATGATGTTATGTTAAACTTGGAGCACTGAATAATTATTAAAAGCTATACTACTAGTAATACTTAAATATTTGCTGCCTGATTTTTGGAGAAAACATTTGCCAACCCATAACATTTAAAATAAACAATTTCCAGACATGCATTGCTTTAGTGTGCAATACAACCAGAGGCACACTAAGCCCCTACTTCTTGCCTGTGTGGTTTGGGTCTTATGAACTATGTGAGCAGCTGAAGACTGGTAAGGAGTGAGCTTTTCTGTATCCAAACAGTGTATTTACAACTTGAAGGAAGGTCATCAACTCACATTGGGCTTTATGAAGTGTTAGAGCAAACCTCATTTATTCTAGACCATAGAGATCCTGGGAGATTCTATCAGATAAGCATCCCCTACCTCAACTATCACAGAATGTAACGGATGAGAGAGAACAAATGATTCACTCAAGATCATGCCTAGAAGAAATCTAGAGATACATGTGCCTCAACAACACAGAGTACTGGAGCTGTGGTATTGAAAAGACTATTTCTATGAAAACTAAAATTATAGCAATGAGAATAAACAACAGAGACCGTGGTAGTAACAAAACCGGCAACTGAAAACACTGACTTCAATTTTAACATGGGTCCATCCTAATTTCTTAACTACACAAGTAGAATTCTGCTAAAGCTTCTCAGTTCAAGGAGGAGTTTTCACAAGGACGGTGAAGTTACACTTGGAGTCTGCCAAGTGTCCCTGCATCAGATGAGCTGTGTTCTCTGTGGTATCTCCCTGCATGATATTTCTTATCCACAGCTACTGTTTCCCATACATTTACTTACTTATAAAACTTATGAAACTACAGCTTCAGGTACAAATCAAGATGTTGACTTTTGTAAAGCCTAGGAGCGAAAAGTGTTTTTCACCTTTTTAATAGTTGAAAAAAAATCATGGAATTTTTTACTGACATGTGAGAACTGTCAGAAAGCACAAACAGCTTTATTGAGCTTGGCCAAGATTTTTCATTAGCGTACCGCTCATGACTGTTTTCTGTTATAATTGCAGAGTGAGTAGTTGCCACAGAAACCGTAGGACCACCAAAGCTATATTATTTACTTTTTAGTCTTTTACAGAGAAAGTCTGTGGTCCCTGAAAAATGAGTTATTAAATGAAAGCCTCTGAGCAGCTGAAACAGAAGACCCTGGAATGACCACCAAGATGCAGGACTCAGTGTGTTGCATTTTCAGAACCAGCAGAATATGAAAAAGTCGACTGCTTGTTCCCAAAGCAGATGAAACAAGAACCCCCATCTCCCACCCTGCAAAAAAAAAATCCTTTTTCATGGTCTCTTACTACATGGTGCTTTTCATCTGTCACTGCATGTCCTGGTTCCTTAGGCATGGGGCCCTCACAGCTCGGGGGTTGGACCATTCTTGGTACACTGCGGCTACAGTTATTCAGGTAGGTAGAGGAGGGCCAGGCCTGGGGGCAGGGGCAGTGGCCAAGAATCCCATGCCGTAAATTAAGGATGTGACCAGAGGCAGGGTGATAGATAAGTGACTCAAAGCCAAAGCATAAGCTCTGTTACCCCACAGATCTCATGGCAAAACAAAACCAGACGTAAAAACATTATTTAGACAGAAAAGCAGTAAATTCAAGCACAGGACACAAACTGAGAGTAGGGCCAGTTGTGATTCATTTGGTGTACAGAAAAGAAGCCAGACTCATCTCACCCAAGAACGGCTCAAAGGACTAACATGAGAATTTACTAGTGTCTTGGTGAGTGTGATGTGTGTTTGTTACAAATACACTTATTTTGGATTGTCTTCACCAGACAGAACCTGTAACAGGAATGTTGTGGTACATAGGATGTGAGTGAAATACATTCTGATGCAACATTAAGAAGTAAATGCCATTATGGTATAGCACAAGGATGCAATCCACTTAAAATGAGAGGGAACTCCTTACTAGATAATATATTTCTTCCAAACTTTCCCTAAGCTTCAAAGATCCATTTTATGTTTCCTTTAATATTTTCAAATTATTTAAACTAATGGGCATTTGAACTATCCTCTTAAATTTAAGTTGCTTTTAAATCATTTGAAATTGCCTAATTTAATTATAAGGGATTTGAGACACCTTCTAATCAAATGTCAAGCAGAGCTAGAGGGACACGCTGGTGTCAGCACAAAGACAAAGTGGCAGTAGAGAAAGTCAATGGTTGTATTAAATAAATTAGCCAGGTGAAACCAAGGTTCAGAATGAGTTCTCAGGGAAGACTGCTGCATGCCAGAAGATTATTTGTGACACTAATAGAACTACATGGAGATGACAAATGTTTTGGACACCTACCCATAGGCACACTCTCTCAATACAATGAGGTGTTTTCATAAGCAATTTTTTGAAAAAAAAAAAAAGTCAGATGGTAAAAAATGAACCGCCTGAGTATTTCTTTTGAGGGCCTTAATCGATGTAAACTGGGTTTATGTATTTGTGTCCTTGATGAAATAGTCTCTTAGTCCTATGCTAACCAGGAATTCCCCCATGCTGCTGCGGCTTTACCTCTTACTTCTACAGTCCTTTACAAGTGGCTGTGTTGGCTCTCACTGAGCCTTCATGTTTTATATTCTGGGAGCACTGAACAGCTTCATTTACCATACTTCTATCAGTTTGTTCAACAAATGAACAGTAAGCATCAGCTATTTGCCAAGCACTGTTGTTCTTGAGACAAATCAGAGGATCAAAAAGAAAAGAAACAGTTTTTAGCCATTTTAAATACAAAATTTGTTCTGCCTTTAACTTTAGAATGCCCCCCCAAAGTATTTTTGAAATAGCCCATTCTTATAAATACTGTCAAAGGTATAAAAGAGGAATCTGTACACAGTGTTGAAGTGGATAAATATGTGGACACCGTGGAAATTAAGTATTCTAGGTCTTTCCAGATCTATATTTAAAAAAATCTTGAGTATAGACCCGAGATATTTGCATATTTATGTTTATTAAAACACAAACAACCAAGAGTCAAGTTATGAACTGAGCTCAGGTGCTCATCCACAAATACACATATGAAGAAAATAGAGCATATACAATGTTTTCTTCAGCCTTGAAGAAGAAAAAGCATAGCATTTCCAGTAGAATGGATGGCATAGAGATGATCACCTTAAGTAAAGAAATTCCAACTCTGAAAGACAAATGTCACATATTTTCTTTCCTATGTAAAATGTAGATGTTTGTCATTACTGATTAGCTTTTTGGGGTTACTAAAATATGGTGCCACTTCTTCCTCCTGCTCTAATTCATTCCTTAGGAATATCATGGCTTTACTTATTTATTCATTGTTACATGTTGGACAAGTCATGGAGCCCATTGCCCCATATGCAAGGTGCTAATGTTCCTCAGCTGCCCTGATCTCTTGTCACTGGCTTTGATAACTATGCCCAGTGGCTCAAGACTTTCTTTAGGGCTCTAAGACTATCAAGCTCACGTTATGACTCATGTGATAGCCTCCCTTCATCCCCTTTTGATGGACTGTGGATTTATCCCTTTGGTTTTGTCTAAATCTAGCAATTTTAGTTTTTAAGAATATCCTACAGTAACACAACCATTTTTACCACTTCTGTAGATTTATTCTTAGTTTTTGTTTAATCTACCACCTTAATTGCATTGATGGAGGCAGAAAAGTAAATAAAT
Organism: Pachyuromys duprasi; assembly: GCA_028658305.1. Classification (NCBI taxonomy): domain Eukaryota; kingdom Metazoa; phylum Chordata; class Mammalia; order Rodentia; family Muridae; genus Pachyuromys; species Pachyuromys duprasi. Next base: position 79,591,528 of record CM053766.1, read on the forward strand.
CAGATCCATTTAGCTTAGAATTCTCAGTGAACTCTCTCTCTCTCTTCCTTCCCCATGTCTCTGCTTCTGCCTCCACCAGGGGTCAAACACAGGCCTCACACATGCCTAGCGAGTGCTCTACCATTGAACTGTATTTCCAGCCTTGTTCTTACTGTTCTGAGAACAGTAGAGAAAAGGGACTTTAAAGAACTCCAAAACAACTCTGAGATTTCACCTTACACCCTCCAGAATAGCTAAGATCAAAAACTCTAGTGACAATGCATGTTGGAGAGGCTGTGGAGAAAGAGGAACCCTCCTCCATTGCTGGTGGGAATGCAAACTTGTACAACCACTCTGGAAATCAATTTGGCGCTTTCTTAGACAATTAG
>CM053766.1:79592395-79652296 GCA_028658305.1 Pachyuromys duprasi
AAGAAGTGTAGTTAATTACAGTGTTGATATTGGATTGGCAATGTATATAAATTAAAATATGCTTACTAAACTTACCACTAATACCCAATGAATATGTGCAATAAAACGGCTACAATTAATAAAGAAAGGGTTGACTTAAGAAATATTTGGTTTCAAGCCATAAAGATTCTCACCCGTAAAATATGAATACTATAGCATTTTGTTCATTGGGACAATATTAAATTGATGCTTAGTACATTAAAATCAACGGACTACATATAAAATTTAAGTGCATAGGTGAACATTCCTTTCGCCACCAGAGGCTACACATACCATAGAGTTTCTGAAAATCTCCACTTTACAAAAATGCAAAAATCTTTGTACTATTCTGAAAAGAGTTATGATGTCACAGACTTTGAAAGCGTTACAGACTACTAAGCAAGCTGAAGTACATTCTGAGAACTGTTTCCTTAGTGATTTTATGTTGGCTTGAATATGGGGTGTAGAGAAATCAAGGAATTACAGATGGAGGGAAGTGTTTCAGATGTGGAGCCATTAACTACAGTACAAATCTGTTTTCTTTAAAAGCTTATTGTACAGCCCACTGTTACTCAGAGGTGCCTGTAGAACACGAATTTGGGGAAGTGGTCAGGGCTAGAGATACAAACTCAGAGCACAGAGTAGCCTTTCAGGTTGGAAATGAAGTGAGAGAACATATGAGCCTGAAAAGAAAGGGCATCTTAGGATGACTCCTGGGTACTTGATTAATTAATTACTTTACTGAAATTCAAAAGGGCCTCTTTGGTACACAGGCTCCCAATTTATGAAAGATTTTCTTAGGATAGGATCCACATTTTAGTCATTGTCACATTCAAATTATTGCTTAAGATGCCCAGCATATGATCAATATTCAACTATGTTTAGTGAATGAATAAATCAAGACTAGTCTATACAATGGATATTTCCATTGCTGAATTCCAGGATTTTCTCACAGTTAAGATTGGGAGATAAAATGGTTAGCTTCAGATTCTTATATTAGGTATACTGTTCACCAAGTTGTCAGTTTAATTTCTGAGACTTTAGAGGCAAAGGTAGTTGGGAACTTTAAAATTTACCTAGAAATAATGCCAACTCTACTTTCTAGACATTTTACTTTTTCAAGGAAAAAAATTCCTACAAAATTCTGTCATCTATGCAGACAGCCTAGAGATGCTCCAGGGAAAAAAGACATGCCAAAAATCTCATTCACTGATATGCACATGCAAAGAAAAACACTGAATAAGAGAAAAACCTCAATGTTAATGTCATGTTGCAATCCATGGCAATCTGGATTATAGTAACTTAAAAAAGAGATGAATATTTTTAATCTGTGGAACATGAAGACAACAAATAGTTTCCCATTTGGTTTTACTCACACCCCTAATTCCCGGAGTTTATATATTGTGAGGCACTATTGTGTGTGTGTGTGTGTGTGTGTGTGTGTGCAACATTATGCTGATGTTGCTAACAGATGAATGCAGGAAGTCATGACATTCCTAGTCAGTGTCCTTTTGGGTAGATTCAGATGATCAAGAGAACTCAGAAAGGCTCTCAGATATGTACTCTAGGAGCAGAAGTTGCGATGATCATAGCCAATATTTTAGTGATAACTACTTTGGATCTTACTGCATCCCTGAGGAGTAGGCATGGACACCACTGTCCTCACTTTGCTGGCAAACAGACAGGCCAGAGAGGTTGCAGAGGGTATGTGACAGAACACACCCTCTATCTGTTGTAAGATAATTTCACATGATCCCCTATGAGTTTCCTATATAAACTACTTTAGAAAACTGGGTTAGACATATAGACAGATTCTAACTTGCAATGGTTTAATGAAGATCTTCTCAATTTTCTAATGGCACAAAGCAATATGCATCCATTAGAAACCATAGCTAGAATTTTAAATTCTCATCTGTTTCCAGACAGTGACATATGGCATGATGCTCTCTCAAGAGTCCAGGCAGTGGCAGCAAGCAGGTCATGAATCTGAGCCAGTTACTTATGCATGCCGATTGCTAAGCTGTACAGATCCCTACGCTCAATGTTGTCGTTTTGATTTCTATTTTCCATTTAAAAGGTTTATCAGCCTTACCACATTGTAGGTCCAGGACCTTGTGTGTTAGCCTTCATATGGATTTAATTGGTTTTCGAAGGGGCTTAACTATTTTTTTTTAAACTTTCCTAGGCAATTCTAATTTGTGGAGAATTGTAGGTGGTTGGTGGGTCCAAGTGATTTTTTTCCACTTTTTCTTCACAAGCTTCTGTTTATTTTCTTCTGATATTATTAGGTTAATATTTTAAATAGCAAAGCTATCCTTCTATTGGCAACCTTCTCTTCTCACACAACTTCAGTTTTAAGCCTTCCAATGAAGGACACAGTCTCTTTGTTTCTCTCCTTCGAGCTATAAACTTTGGCCATCCATGTTTCTGCTCATCTTTCTTTTTTTCCAGTCCATTATTCTCCTCTCAAACTTTATCCCTCTGGAATATAAATGGACAACCTTGATCATTTTCTCCCCAATGAGCTAATTAACATTAATAGAAAGATTATTGACATTAGGAATTCAGAGTTCTTCCATTTAATGGCTGTGTCACATTGAGAAAATTATTCAACCTCTCTAAGCCTCAGGCCCAATTGCTAAAACAAAGAAAAAAAATACCAATCCCATAACATTTTTATAGGAAATAAATGAAATATATGTTCCATAATAGAAATGGTGCAATATTTAATAATAAATATTTTGAGACTGCTTTTTTTTGAAGTTCTTTTTTTCTTTATTTATTTTTGTTATAAACCATTGCAATATTCTGGTTTTTTTTTACTAAGTTATATGAGTTGGCTTTTTACATACCCACTCTCATTTCTAATTTTAAAATTTAACATATGTATTCTATAACCCTTCAATGCCCAGGAAAATACTATTCTAGGTTTGACAAGAGTTTTATATAACCTCAGTCCAAGATTCTACTTAATTACGGCAGGAGGAGATGGCATTTTAAAATTATAATTATTAAGCCACTTTATTGTTAGCTTGCTGAACACACAAAGAGTCCATCTAATCTAAGCAGAGACTATCACAGGCAGGTATTGAATTTTGTCCGTATCTCTCTTAATGTGACTCCCAAACACCGGTCAGTCTCTCCAAATTATTCATCATCTTTGATCCCCTTCCATCTTTGATGCTCAGATCATCTGTTTACCATGAATGCTTAATCCAAGGTCTCACCTGCATTCAGCACTACATAAATAAAATAACACATCATAATCATTTCTCCATAAGTGCAAAGTTACATTAACATGTTTTCTTAAGGATGTAAAATATAGATGGTGGAGATGTAGTTCAATGAAAGACCAATATGCCCAAGACTCTGCATTTGATACCTAGTACCTGAAAACAAAGCCATCCCGAGAAATACATTTGCTATATCATTGAAGAAAGAGAGGAAAAAATATATGCTCGTCACATACAAACAAAAACAGCTGGAAAAACTTCCACATCCTTTTATATGAAAAATTCTCAGCAGGCCAACAGTAAAGTCATCCTAAACAATGACTTATGCTATAATGCATGTTGAGATAATAAATTCTCTCACAGGTAGGGAGCAAGGCAGAGATTTTTTAGGGTTATCACATCAACATATGATTCCCACCACAGTCACAATAAGAAGAAAAAGAAAAAATGAACTCTCATTGTCCTAAGTTGACATTAAAAACAACCCTGTGAAAAGTACTGTTTATAAAAGCAAAACCCAGGCCTTCCACAGATATGTTATAATTGTGTAGTTTGGTCTTCTTGTGGGACTCAAGTCGGCGTAGGGGCTGTCTGTGTCTGACTCTTTCACTGCCTTTTGAGACCCTTTCCTCCCACTGGATTATGCCATCCAGCCTTAATAGGAAGAGAGGTCCTTAATCTTACTGCAACTTGATATGTCATGTTTGGGTGACATCCATGTGAGGCCAACCCATATGAAGAGAAACACAGGAGGGAGACTGGAGGGAAATATTCACAATGCATTTGTCTGACAATTGATCTAGATCTTTGGGAGCTGTGAGAGAATGTATACAGGATTACTCTAAACGAGAAACTGAAGAGTTGAAAAGTTCCATTAAAAAATGAAGAGAAGTTCCTCATAAGAATGGGCAATAGCCATAGAAAAGGCATTCAATACCATTAGTCACACACAAAAAAGTTTAAACTAAACTATAGTGATAAATCATTCCACACCAATAAGGATGGCTAAATTAAAAATGATCAACAAGCTTAGTTGTAGAGAAGCTAACACTGCCATGACTTGCTATTGGAGGTTATAAAATGTAATGACTACCTTCAGACTATAGGAAAGTTTATTATAAAACTCACTACCTTAAGATCCAGCCATTCCGCTCATTTGTAAAAACATTCATAATGAATGTTTATAATGAATATTTGTAAGATAATGTTTATAATGAGTATTTATAAAAATATTCATGTGTAATGGTGAGCAGCATGGTGGTTACCTGCACCTGTATCCTCACCCCTCACTGGGAAGCTAATGGCAGTTGATAGGTGCCGGAGGTGGGGTAACACTTTTCTCTGGAGGGTGACCAGTAGTAGCTTGCCCATGCTTCATTGGATGAGCCTATGCTCATGCATATATGGGCAGCACCAAATAGACTCAGTGTTTTATACATAGACAAGCATACATACATACGTACATGCATGTGCATGCAATTCAGAAGATGATGTATTGGGGGTTGAGAAGGAGTTGGGAAAGGAAACAGGGAATAGATATGATCAAGAAGTACTGTACGCTAGTATGGAATTTTCAAAGAATAAATTAAAAGGTAAAACAACAAACAAACAAAATGTATCAAGCACCAATCAACAGAACAAAGAAACAAATTTTATTATATTAATCCAATGGAATGCTATTCATTTAAAAAACGGTAGCATAGATGAATTTCAAAAGTACATATTGAGTGAAAGAAATCAAACATACCAACAAACACAGGAATTGTAGGATTCCACTTAAAGTCTAATGATAGGTTATCTTAATCTGTGGCATAAAAATATAACACGAGGAGGAAAAGAGGGAAATTTCCTGGTAAGGGACAGGAGGAAACTCTGACGTGGTGGCAGAGCTCCTTCCTGCTCAGAGTGAAAGTACACGCAGAGGTACAACGGGCAAAGTGTGAAGATATTCACTTATGCAAGGGTGGTAAGATTTTTACCAGGAAGCATTAAAAAATTAAAACATCTTACTTATTTTACTGTACATCCTCCAGATTCATATGTCATCAAAAAAGGACATCATTTTCTTCATTTGTATGGCTGGATATTACTCTGTTGTATGAATATATCACATTTATTCTATCCATTCATCCACTGGTGGATCCTTAGGTTGATTCTCTACATTGGCTATTCTGACAATAAACAGGGAACACAGATCTCTCTTTGACGAACTGACCTTTGATATATGCCCAGCAATAGGGTTGCTGGACCATATGGCAAGTTCTATTATCTGGTAGTCATAATTTTAGCTTCCTAGGAGCCTCCACACAGCTTTCCATAATAGCTATGTCAATTTACATTTCTACTCACACTGTGCAAGAGTTCAGTTTTCTTATATCTTTGCCAATGCTTATTATCCCAACTCTTTCTGATAATAGCCATTTTTAAAGGAATGAGATGCTATCTCATTATGATTTTAATTTGCATTTTCCTCACAATTAGTGACGCTAGGCCAGACACAGAAAGATAACTGCTGCATCATTTCAGTTTTCTGTGGGATATAAGAATAAATAATCTCAGAGAAGTAGAGATCAGAATAGTATGTACCAGTGCTGGTGTAGAGAGGAGGAAAAGGAGTTTTGAAAATGCTAATCAGAGATAAATATTTATAGTTAGATAAACATAAGCTCAAGAAATTTTTGTACAGCATGGTGACTATGGAAGTAGCAACACACTGCATACACAATGGTAAAAGAGAGGGTGCTCAACGTTCTTAATACAAAAATGATGGAAGGAAGTGTACTTCTTAATGACATGTTTTTCTACCTCACGAAGTATGCAGTCATCTAAATGTACTACTGTACATTACAAATACATATAATTTTATATGTCAGCTTAGGAACAAAAGCCAAATGTAAGCAATATGTACTTAATCTAGTAGAAAGAAAATTGGCATGTCAGTGCACCCACTTAATTTTTAAAAGAGATTTTTCAAGTGTTTTCAAGTATAAAAAGCATTCTATTTTTCATATAGAAACCTGCAGGTTATTCCACACAGAAAAGCTCAAGCCTTGTTGGTTAATATTCTTGAGAGAAACAAAGAGAAGCCAGTAGCATATAAATATTTTAGTTCTTATTAATTAAAAATAGGATGTTTCACAATTTGGAGGCTTTTAAGACATGAAAGCGACCAAAGAAACAAAGGTGAGGAGATCAAACAGGGATGTGAAACCAACAGCTGTGACTTAGCCAGTTTATAAACACGTAGAACAGAAATGAACTCAAGAGAGCACTGGCAAGTCTGAGGCGTGCAAGTAATTAGCACGTTCATCAGAACACCCAAAGTATCACACAGGCTCTATCTCTCTCTGAAAGAAAGGGTTCCATGTTTGCCATGGATTCGTCACAAAGGAAGTGACCCAGCTGTGACACCTAAGCAGCATCCATTTTCAGTGAATAAGGTAAAGTTTACCTTCCATCTCGCCTGTTCACACATTCTTCCCATGGTCAAAAAAGATGCAAGCTAGGTAGTACAAATTCATAAGCTTTATATTTATCCTTTTATTTTTAAAGATTATGTTTTTAATTTGTGCATGTGGTGGGTATATGTATGTGTGTGTTATGTACAAGTGTGAGTATAGATACACATGTGCAATGATGTGTTGTGGAAGCCAGAAGGCAACTTTTAGGAATAGGTTCCTTCCAGAATTATCTGAAAACTGAATCAAAGGTCTCTCATCCCTAGCTTTAAGAGTAGAACTCTATTTCAATTGTGTTGTTAATTTATTATTTAGTGCTAAGAACGCACTTAGTGATAGAACCATTTCCTAGCATGAGCTATAGCATTGATTTCTAACTGTAAAAGAGTTATTGTTAGTAAATGGATGCAAAGTGCTTGAATATCTACAAGTGAAACTAACCAGATTTCTTGTATTTCCAGACACAAAGCTAAAATCAGCAAGCACTTTAAAGGAAGCTTGTACCCAAAATAAAGGCACTTATATAAGCTAACCAATAATTATCTTTCCTTCAGAACAGTAGCTCAACAATGTTTCATCCCTGACAACAATTATTTGAGCACATGCTGAAGAATCTTCTGTCAACCATCTGCCTCCAAACCCTTTACTCTGGTCTCCAAACCCTTTCTTGAAACTAAGAGTTCTCTGTTTAATTTGATGTTACCTACAGCTTGCTGTAAATTGCCTGCTGTAAATTGTATGTCTCTTGTATCCCTACTCTCTCTAGGACTTTTATCTTGAAATGGTGTTAAATTTTGTCAAAGGCCTTTCCTTCATATAAAGAAATAATTCCTGCATATAAAGAAGTGATTTTTTTCTTTCGGTTTGTTTATATGTGGATTTATATGTGGATTATTTATTTATTATATGGGCATGTTTATTTATTATTTATTGATTTTTGTATCTTGAACCATCCCTGCATCTCTTGGATAAATTCTGCTTGATCACGGTGGGTGATCTTTTAGTTGCCTTCTTGTATTCAGTTTGCAAGTATTTTATTGAACATTTCTGTATCTATGCTCTTAAGTGCTGCCTTATTTATAACAGCCAGAAACCAGAAAAGAAAATGTGGTATATTTACACAATGGAGTGTTACTCAGCTGTTAAAAAATGACATCATGAAATCTTCAGGAAAATGGATGGAACTAGAAAAATATATATCCTGAGTAAGGTAATCCAGGCCTAGAAAGATAAACACGGTATATATTCATTTATATGTAGATATTAGCCATTAAATAACTGATAACCAACCTACAATTCAATAGATCCAGACAGGTTAGGTACAGAGGTAGGGGGCTACACATGCATCTCCTTGAGAGAGAAAAATAGAATAGATTTTACAGGTGAACTGGGGCAGATGGGGATGGGAGGATCAGGTGGGAGAGATAGAGTTAAGGGAGGAAATTGGGGAACAGACAGATACAATTGAGGGGAAGCTGAGGGACGATACAGAAACGTAGTGTAGTAGAACCTTCCTAAAACACATGACAGTGATCCATATGAGGTACCCTCATAATAAGGGAGACAGAATCTCAGCTGGCCACCTCTTGTCACCAAATAAGGCTTCTAGCAACAGGACTATTTTGAATTCAATTGAATTGTTGGTCAAGGGGTCCCAGAGAAAACCCAAGCATCCCAGGCTGTTGCTAAAACAATAGTTTGCTCTCTGCAAACTCACAGTGCAGTCCCGTTGCCAAAGACAACACCCATACAACTCACTGAATATGGGGCAGTCCTTCCTATGTTCTAGCATCATTGGTTCTGAAAGTATTCTGCTGGCTACCAAAAGAGAAACATAAACACCAGCCTGGCACGAAACCTTTGACCTATAATCTTCCCTGCCTGCAAGACTTGCTAGGCAAAGGTGACATCGAACTTGTCTGATTTGACTTAAGGTCCATTCCACAAGATGGAACCCATACCCAATACTGCTTGAGTGACCAAGGACCAGAGACTAGATAGCCCAGAGATCTACGGTAAAACCAAACACTAATGGTCTAAAGAGAGAGCGAAAGAGAGAAAGGTATCATAAATGACTCAATGATATTCTGCCATCAAATCCCTCCCCTCAGAGATCAGGGAGGCAGAAAGGGTGTAAAAATCAGAGGAGATGGAGGACACCAGGAGAACAAGGCTTTCTAAATCAACCAGTAAAGCTTGTATAAACTCACAGAGACTGAAGTAGAAAGCACAGAGCCTATACAGGTCTGTACTATGTCTTCTGCGTGCATACATACATATATTCACACACATACATATATAAAATAGTTCTTAGTCTAGTATTTTTATAGGACTCCTGAGTGTGTGAATGACTGGATCTCTGATTCTTGTGCATTCTGTTGGGGCTCCTTTCCTTCTCTTGGTTTCCCTTGTCCAGCCTCAATGTGGTGGGTTTTGTTTTATCTTATTATATTTTATTTTGTCATGTTTGCTTGTTATCTCTTAGAAGCCTGTTCTTTGCTAATGAGAGACAGAAAGGGAGTAGATCTTGAGGGTGGAGTATGCGGAGGAACTGAGAGGAGAGGAGAGAGGAGAAAGTGTAATCAGGATATGTTGTATGATAAAAGAATCTATTTTCAATAAAAGGGTAAAAATGAAGAAAATGGAGAAAAGAGAAGAAAGATACCAGCAGGCCTACCCCAACATTCCTTCATAATTACTTCCACATGAGTTTTCTACTTCTGTGTCTCTACAGTGACTGAAAAGTTGAGCACTCAGGAGTCATAAGGAGAATAGCCAGAGACAAGGAGTAGAGTCAAGATGATATTTCTGCTCATTCTAGTTTCCATCAAAGTTTATCAAGTCCTCTAAAGGGAACTAAGAGATATGTAGAGATATTTTTTGAGCTTAAGTCTTACTGTGTAGTTCTTGCTGGCCTAAAACTTACTCGCCATGTAGACCAGGCTGGCCTCAAGCTCACGGAGATCCTCCTGCTTCTGCTTCTCAAGTGCTGAGATTAAAGGCCTGTACCACCACACCCATCAAGAGGTTTGTTATTGTTTTGGTTTTTGCTTTAATTTTAGCTAAAATATAATTACATAATTTTCTCTTCCTCCCTCCAAACCTCCCATATTCCCTGTTAAGACCCCTCAGCTTGTGTGTGTGTGCGCACGTGCCTGCGTGTGTGAGTGTTTACACAACCTGCTGAATCCACTCAGTGTTGTTAGCATGTACTTTACTTCAGGGTGGATTACTTGGTATTAGGTAAGTAATTAGGGAGCTCATCCCTGGGAAAGACGAATTCTTCCTCTCTCTTTGTATCTCTAAGGAATCTTTATTTTATTCATGAATGACCAAGACATTCTAAAGGAGATGATTTACATAACTAACATTTATTAATAGACTTTTAAAACATGTATAGCACAGCATCTTTTATTTGTAAATAAATACAAATAATTTTTACTTGAGTGCTGGACCTGTAATAAGTACACAGCAATACCAAAGTACTTTGAAGGAAATTGTGACTCACCAAGAACAAACGTGGCACTCACCATCTGAATCTGGGTATGATGTTTGTTTTTTCACTCAAGTAGATCAAGATGAAATGTTTGAAAACATTCTCTTACTCTGCATACTGGGGTTTTATAAAATGTTATCTGTGCCTAAACAATGCTAAGCTTGTAAATTCAATTGACCTAAAGATGACTCACACAGTCTCTTGAGGAGATTTTAATCTTTGAGTAGGACCAGGTGAAAAAGTTGTAGTATTAAAAGAAAGCAAAGAAGCTCCCTAACAGATGGTTGGTTTTGACCCACTATAAGCCCAGTATGTTTATCTACAACAGCAGCCTACAAATTCCCTGGGAATCAGTGAAGTTTAAATGAAATAATTTATACAAAAGCCTTCTACACACTCTACTGGATATGTGAAGCTGATCTGCTATTTGCTGATGAAGGTGGGACTATCATAAACTATGTTATGCCAAAGAACGTCATTTATTTAAAAATTGTTGCTCACATAGTCTTAGACATGTTTGCACTACAGACTGGCTCAAGGGTTTATTCATGCTCTGTGTTGCAGAGACGCAGGAAGGCATTGATTGGATCCTAAGTCCCCCTCTCTTGGATTTTATGGAGCCCATTCAGAACGAGCCAGGTTGAGAACACCACCAATTTTATGTTCTAGGTCCATCTGTTGGCAAAAATATAATGCAAACAACTTTATAAGTGCTATTTTCAATGAAATATCACAGAACAGCTTGTCCCAATGATATTTCTGAAGCTTGCCTGCAAACCGCCTACTGGGAAATCCAACAGAAAGAGAAGGGGGATGAGGGAGAAAAACATACAGACAAGTGGCAGAAATGGGGAAAAAAAAGAACAAAAGGTAAAGACAGATTACCAAAAATGGGAACACCAGGGGACAATGCAGAGAATGAGTAGTGCGCTATCAAACAGACAACAGTATTAGAAGTCATGAGGAATTGGAACTGTATCTGCTTCTCTGAGGCTGAAGATAGAGAAACAAGCAAAGACAACGTACCATGTCCACAAAAAGCATCAGAGCACAGTAGCAGCTCAACAACCTCAGCATCATTATTGAAATGCTGAGAGGCAAATGTGAAACATCCATTTCTCTGAGCTTCATTTAATCTCATAACATAAAAGTTCATTTCCAGGAACTAATAGGGATCCCAGTGTCCATTATGAACTTCATAGGAAGCCAACAGCCCATTCAGAGTCTCTTCCTTTAAGGTAAAAATCTATTAGATAGTACATTGTAGCTCCAGCATTGAAGTGTAGTTTACATGTGTTAGTTCAGAACCAAACATCACAGTGCAGACGATGTCATTCTGGGCACTTACCTGGGGTCGGATAACTTTTACAATATTTTTTAGGGCAGTGTCGGGAGATGGAGGTGAGCAGTCAGGTGTTGGGCCTGTAGAGCTGTTTCTATGGTGACTAGTTCCTGGAGCAGTAATTGCTACCTCAGAGGCATTATCTGCGAATAAAAATAGAACTGCCATGAACTTAATCAGTCAGTTTACCTCTCAAGACTTGAATTTTTGTGTGTGTGAACATGAGTTGAGATTTCAACTTAAAACTCGTATCAATTATAATATCATAACTAGGAATATTCTCAGTAGTGTATTTTACAGAATACACATACAGAACGCTCTGTTTTCCTTCAAGATGGTAAATAATAATTCTTGCAGTATTGCCCCAACATGAATGAGCAATATTAAATTTATCATATCTTTGAGACATGTTTTTTTTTATAAAAGCCCTGGCTGTCTTAGAACTCTCTTTGTAAACCAGGCTGGCCTGGAATTCTCAGGGATCTGCCTGCTTCTGTCTCGTGAGAGCTGGGATTACAAGGGCGTATCATCATGTCCAGCGCAATATTCGATTTATAATGGCAGATCCTCCTCCACAGTTCTTGCGACCACCACCACTACATGGAAGGCCACAACATTACTTTGAAAATGAATATAGTTTTGAAATATGGTGAGACTGGCCATCAAATTCTCACCACGTTTCTAATAAAAGCTCATTTTTATTATTTAGAAATTGTGTATCTACTTGATTTCTAAAGCCTAAACATAAGCCTCTAAAATAACTTTTCCCAGACATCCCTAAATCATAGAACTTTAATAAAAAAAACTGACAATTGTATAAGACATAAAACAACAAATTTATCACTACTAGATAATCATGTAAGACTATATGTTCAAAATAAAGATGAATGAAATTTCAAAATCTAAATAAACTTTCCCTGATGTTTAGCATTTGGGGGTGGGAAGAATAGGAAGTTTTAAAAGAAATAACTTGGAAATTAGCATCTTCTACAATACTTTCCCTTTCGATTTACTTTTTATGACATCAGTGAGCCTTAAAAACTTAATACTAGGTGAAAGATGTCAGACAGAAAAGACCATATGCTACACAATGCCATCTCCGTGAAATATCCAAATACACAGGAACTAAACATTAATTAGTGGTTGCTAGGGGCAAAGAAGAGGATATGAGAAACTAATTACTGCGGCACTTGGAACATAATGAGACTATTCTAAACTTGAATTGTGATGATAACCAGATAATTATTTAAATAAATTTAAAACATTAAATTATACACTGAAAATAGTAAAATTATGGTATATAAATTATCCCCTGAAAAAACTCTTTACAAAGATCCCTGTAATTTTTTTTTATCCAATACCAAATGGTTATCACCTAAAAGTTATGCATTCAAGCAACACTAACAAAATAACATCTGAGGAATGGTTTGGAAATGTCTGAAACACTTTGAAATGAATGGAAAACAAGATAACTTCAGCTAGTACATAGGAAGTTTATCTGCTTAATATTAAACTGGCAGTCTTCCATAGCTTTTTTTGAAAACTATTGAAAATGTGAAACTGTAAGAAGTTTCTGTCTGTTATGTTTCCACTTTGTGTCCCAGACATATGAACTAGCACAGATAAAACTAAGAGTGTATTTATACAGATGAACATGCTTCTCTCTTCTATGGTCATTGCTTACAATCCCAAGTGAACAGAAATAACTTAGGAGGGCACTTTTGTTCATAAAAGGAAAAGAGATGAATTCCCCTAAGACTGTGTCAATTAGATTAAAATGCACATCAGGGCCTTGGGAGATGCTTTAGTCAGTAATGTGTCTACTGTACAGGGCATGAAGATCTGACTTCAGATTCCCAACATCCATGTAAAAGTTGGGACAATGGCATGTATATGTAATCCGGGCACTGGTACAGGACAGTGGGGAGAGAGAAACAAGGGTCCCTGGTTGTCACTGGCCAGTTTTGCCAGTCTAAAATACTGTTTCTTTACAAAACAATTCTGTGGTGTAGTGAATATGTGTAGAGAAAGAAAAGAAGCACAGATGACTAAGGTCCTTTCCTCAAGAACTGAAGGCTGCAGCTGGCATCAGTAGACATGGGTAAGGCCATGCGAACAGACATCCTCCCATTTATTGCTTCCAGTGCTGTTTCTGCCCTTTTCACTGTGCCTTTAGACTCCGATGAAACAATGTTAGATAACATTTATTATTATTATTAGTTTATTCTTTATGTTTCAGTGTTTATACTACCTCTGTAATGTACTCAGGATACATTATTTTATTCATTTTCCAGTTTATTTTTCTTTCTTCAACTGTATCTAGCCTGCTAGTAAACTCCTAATTTTAAGTCCACTTTTAAACTCTAAAATTTCTATTTATTTAATACTAGATATCCTACATCATTACCTGATAGCGTTCAGCTCCAGTTCCCCACATCTTTCAAGCTTGGCTTTTATTTACTTAAAAATGACAAGTACTAGTTGTTTTAGTGTATGTGTTTAGATAAAATTTTAAATATTTTTTAATTTGGCATGTAATAACTGTACACATTTGTAAAGCACACAGTGATATTTCAGTATCTCTGGACAATGTGCAGTGACTGGATTGGAGTAATTAGTTGATGAATCATCTCAAGCATTTATCATTTCTTTGTATTGTGAATAACTAGAGGTGGGCAGGAAAAAGAAGGATGAAGAGAGTGAAATTAACAGATGCTGGGAAATAAATAGACAGGACAAAGACCCCCCCTCCAAAAAAGTCAGTGCCTGATAGTTACACACTAAAGTCTTTAATGACCTGCTTCCATGGTTTTGGCTCTCAACAATACTTAGTTTCCTGTTCCTCTCTACAGCCATTTTATGTATTTTCACTTAGGTTGTTGAAGCCAATCTCTATCACATTAAACACAACTTACACTTTTTCTTCCATGGCATATTAATTCAAAACAGCATCCATATTTCCATTCAAGTACAATTCTGTGACCAAAAACAAGCAACAAATACAAGCCTGCATGACACACAGGTTACTTAACCTTTCTGTTTTCAGTGTTATTTACCATTTATAAAAAGAGACTTGTTAGTAATTATCTTCTGAGCGCCGTGTGTGCAGGTAAAATGAAAGATGACAATGCTACATGTAATTAGGCCTATAAGTTTATTAAATATATCTTTTCTGCTATCAAACTAAATATCATAGCTAAAGTGTGGAAGATGCAAAAAAACCCATAGAGAAAGCAAGAAAAGAAATAGAAGTATTTATGTTTAGAATAAATGGTCTTGGGTCATTGGGTTGCTTTGAGATCATATCTTTTGTTCATTAACACAGACTAGTAGAGACAAAAATTTAATCCTAGAAATAAGAGATGGTCTCTTGAGGCCTTATTTGTTAGGATTTTCCAGAGAAAATGAACCAGAAACGTCTAAACATGCAGAAATTTACTGTCAGGAATGGAATCAGAAAGTTGTAGAGATACGGGGTCTCGTGGTCTGCAATTATAAACTCAGATGAGCCAGTGTGCAGTTCTACTCTGAGTCCGAAAGACAGAGAACCAAGAAAGCTGTAGGCTCAGTTCTATTACAGAGGCTGATGCTCCCAACCTTAGGAAGGCCAATGTATCAGCCCAACTCTGAAGCCTGAAGACACAAATGCTCTAGCTCAAACCATCAGCCAGGAGCTCCCTACTGCTCAGCCAGTTCATTCTGTTCAGCTCTTCAGTTGACTGGATGAGGTCCAGACATGAGAGAAGACAAATCTGTTTGCTCAGTCTACCATTCAGGTGCTAAGTTCATACACTAACAACCTCACAGACAAACCCAGCTAAAATGTTTTGCCAAGTATGGGCACCCTACTGGCAGTTAAGTTGGCATAAAATTAACCACCATAGAAAGACTCACTGGCCTTACTAGTTTTTGTTGCTTGTTTTTTGTGTTTTTTTTCTTTTTCCTTTTTGAGCAATAAAGTCCAAAAGGAATATTGAAAACCCCATCCAAAATATAAGCCAAAAGATCATTCAAAGTTTCTTAAAGTAGTTCAATACAAAATATAAAATACTGGGCACTCAACGACTAAATTGCTTAGAAAACACAAGTACAAGTATCTTCATATCCTGAATCAGTGATCTGCTCCATTACCTAAGTCATTTGATTTTATACTACATTGATTTTGCATTGTTTATCATGTAGACTCATTTTGCTTTTCCTCTGTGTCACTTATTTTCATGCACTCTTTAAGAAGTACTGAAACACACACACACAATACTAAGTGAAATAAGATAGACAAAGCAAAACCTGAGTGTTAGGGGTTGTTCCGATGCTAGCCCTCAAAATCTGATTAAACTTATCCTTGTTGTGGAAATTTGCCTAAGTCATTATACCTGATTAGTTGATTAAACAGCCTATACCTCGGCAGAGCAGAATGGGGTAGGCAAGGCTAAGGTTCCTGGGCTTTGGGTTCAAGAGAATCATGGGAAATGGATGGGAAGAGAGGAGGAAGAAGGATGTCACAATGGGTTAGTGTGGAGAAGGAACCACATGGACCAGAAGAAAAGACTCCAATAATGGCGTGAAAAGGCCCAGATGAAAAATACAAGCAAGTACCACGGGATTATGTATAGAAGGTAAATCAGATGAGAAGATTAAGGCGGATGGCATTACATGGGGGCTGGGAAATGGATGGTGTAGCTATTGAGACAGTGTAAGTGAAATATCTGCCCAGCCCAAGGTAAGTAAGGCAATTATAAATCTACCGGTGTCTGTGTCTTATTAAACATGGGGCTAATAATAAGCATTATAAGTCAATGCTCTCGCTCTCTCACTCTGTTTTTGCTACAACACCTGAGCCAAATACAACCATTGAAAACGTTTTTTATTTAAATTCTTTATTAATTACACTTTATTCACTTTGTATCCCCCCTGTAGTTCCCTTCCTCCCCCTTCTCCACACATGCCCCTTCCCAAGTCCACTGATAAGGGAGGTCTTCCTCCCCTTCCTTCTGATCCTAGTCTATCAGCTCTCATCAGGAGTGGCTGCATTTTTTTTTTCCTCTGGTAAGGCTGCTCCTCCCTCAGGAGGAGGTGAATAAAGAGCAGGCCAATCAGTTCATGTCAGAGACAGTCCCTGTTCCCAATACTATAGAACCCACTTGGACACTGAATTGCCATGGGCTACATCTGTGCAGGGGTCCTAGGCTATCTCCATGCATGGTACTTGGTTGGAGTATCAGTCTCGGGGAAGACCCCTGTGCTCAGATTTTTTGGTTCTGTTGCTCTCCTTGTGGAGCTCCTGTCCTCTCCAGATCTTACTATTTCCCACTTCTTTCATAAGATTCCCTGCACTCTGCCCAACTGTTGGCCATAAGTCTCAGCATCTGCTTTGATAGTCTGCAGGGCAGAGCCTTTCAGAGGCCCTCTGAGGCAGGCTCCTGACTTATTCCCCGTTTTCTCTTTCTTCTGATGTCCATCCTCTTTGTCTTTCTGGATAGGAATTGTGCATTTTAGCAAGAGTCCTCCCTCTTGATTTGTTTCTTTAGGTGTACAGATTTTAGTAGGTTTATCCTATATTATATGTCTATATGAGTGAGTATATAGAATTCTTAATAACACAGAGAAAGATGATGTTGATTCTCAAATTCCATATTCATTCTTTCTGGAAAAAAATCTAAGTATAGGATATTCTAGAGCAATGGTTCTCAACCTTGCTAAGGCTAGGATTCTTTAAAACATTTCCTCATGTTGTGATGACCCCCCCAATCAAAAAAAACTTTATAACTGTAAATTTGCTACTGTTATTAATGCAATGTAAGTAACTGATATGCAAAATAGCTGGTATATGGACTTCTGGAATCTACATACAATCTTAAAAAATTATTTTCATCCTAAATACCCATTGATGTATCAGTTAGCTAGTCACCTGGTAGACTTGGCAATATGGGGCCTACGTTCAAGATTATTTTCTATGTTATATTTGCATTTGGTGGCAAAAATAAAAGGTGGGAAAATGCCTAAGGGATTTGCTAAGTACACTGGGAGTTTCAGGTAGAAACGAGACTCTGTTCAGATTAAGTTACTACACAGTGAGTTATTCTGTCAATTTCCTCCACAATGACCTTAGAAATTTGATGTTTTACAAGAACAGTGTCCTGGTCATAGCAAATCAAGCGTGTGCAGTGTTATAGCCTTGTATCTGTCACATCATTCTCCGGTGTGCATTGACTAGTTCAAGGATCCAAAGGATGATGCTAGATGTTATACATCTGACAAATGAAATTGAGGTTTCTTCCAACTGGGAATTTAGGAAAGATACCAAGGGTAGGAGTTTATCTGAAGGACAAATGTTGCAAATTGTAACTTCTATATGGAGGATAAAATGTTTGTCTTATAGAGGTACAGACAGATTAGTGCTTATCAGAGGTTTTTCTAGATGAAAGGGGGTGGAAAGGGGATGATTAATGAGTACAAGGTGTAGTTGGATATCACTTTAGCTGACAGCAACTTATTGTATACTTCAGAAAGCCAGAGGGAGAAACCTGAATGTTCCCAACAGAAGGAAGTGACAAATGTTTGAAAGGATAGTCATTTTACACTATATGTATTGAATTACTATATTATACCCTATAAATATGTACAATTATTATAGTAATAATTATTCAAATAATTATTCAAATGTTCTCCAATGTATCCATAAACTTTAAACAAAGAAATGTCAGGAAAGGGCATTCTAAGAGATGGATGTGGGAAGGACAAAAAATAGATGAGAAAGACAAATATTTGCAGGATTTATAAAATAGGAAATACTAAGAAAAGAAGAGGCTAGGTAAAGAATTTGAGGTTAAACAAATCTATGCTGATGTCCTGGTATATTTAATCTGTTTCCCCATATATGAAATGATGCTTTTATTATAGTGATGTCAGGATAAATGAGACATATATGTACATAATTCATTGCATGGTACATAGTAGGTCCTCAGTAATAATTATATATGAAAACAAACAGTGGACCATATTTAGTTATAGGCCATAGACTCTGTACTCTTTACATAAACATTTTAAAATGGAAATGATTGCCAGGTTATGGAGAAACCTGGAGGAGTGTTATATGGTATAGATGCCTATATTCATAATGCTTAACTAAAAAGTAAGCTTGATCTTCTTCAGACAAAATATACATAGAACTGATAAGATGTCACTTCTGGAAATAGGTTCTAAAATCACTGGATTCTCCCTGGGATGTGTCCTATTGGGTTTTCCTTTTCTCAGATTTCTTGCACTGAAGAAGTAGGTAGTCAGTTATATGTTAAGAGCCTTGGCAAACACCAATACAGCATGGTGAGGCTCTAAAGCCATCAATTCAATATCCCACCAAGAGCTGAAATGTGTGCAGCACCACACAAATCAGCTTGGAAGCAAATCTCCCAGCCCTCTTCCAAGCCTCGAAATGACCATAGTTCTTTCCTATAGATTGACTCATGAGAGATCTTCAGCCAGGAAAATAAAAGTAAATCCTTCCAAGGTTCCTGATCCAGGGAGATAGTAGGCTCTTGCTGTTTCCAGCCACAATGTTTTGATTAATTTGCTATTCAACAACAGATGACTAGTATGTTAGATGTTTGGCTAACATTCATCACATCGTCAACATGTTGGCTACCCGGCTGCAGTGCTAAGTAGATTTTTTTTAATCTGTTTTTAGAAGTAAGCCATTATGTTATGGAAAGTATAGAGTAACAAATAACAAGTTACAAAATTATGCTATTAATTCTTTATTTCGGAGATCAGATGAGTGAATAAGGGGACTAGAGTAGAAATTAGTAGAGAAAGTATCCCAAGCAAGGAAAATAGAATATACACTTGGTCAGAAGCATGGAAGCACATTATAGTTTTAGGAACTACAAATTTCTTAGTCTTGTTGGAGCTCAGCATGTGTGTGGAAAGGCACATGGAAATGATGCTAGCAAAAAAAAAATATTAAGATGAAAAGGAAAAGATGTATAAAAATAAAATTAGCTATAAAAAAAGAGTCAGCCACACTACACGTCTCAAACATTGCATGTTTTCCCCAAGCTTATGACCAAATGATGCTTGTATCTAAATAACGAACAAAATAAAAGGGCACAATCACTTTAAAATATTCTACATAGAAAGAGTCCTACCTAGGTACTACGGGATAGTATAATTGACAAGCAACTTCAAATTAATAGTTAGTGTTTGATCAAATCCAATCCATAAATACCTTTGACCTTAGCTATACCAGGAAATTCTAACAAGCCAACAGCCCCAGTGCTGAGAAAACATGAAGGATTCCTGGCCCTCAATGAGAAGTAACCTGGTGTACACAGTAGTGGGAGTACACTCCTTCCCCTCACCCACTCTTCTTTCCTCCATTTCCCCTACCTGTAGCCTGAAAAGGTTCACGCAGCTTAACAAATTCTCAGTTATATACTCTCATTGGTGAACAAAGGTAGTAAGAGAAGAGCTTATGTGTCTTGTGGATTCTCTATTCAGAAGGATCTCAAGAACTTTGGAGGAATTCAGGTAGCATCAATAGGATTTTCCACCTTCCTCCTGAACTAATGCCAAGAATGGTAGTTACTTCACCTGGACCACAAGAATGAAGAAAGGAACAGGAGGAAAGAAAGAAGGAAGGAGGGAAGGAAGGAAGGAAGGATGGAAGGAAGAAAGGAGAGAGACAAGGAAGGAGAGAGACAAGGAAGGAAAAAAGGATAGAAGGAAGAAAGAAGAGAGAGAAGGAAGGAAGGAGAGATGAAGAGAGAGAGAGAGAGAACACAGAAAGAAGGGCAGAGAAGATTGGTCCCTTTCCAAAAACTGATTCTTAGAAACTAATTAGTAAGAAGATGAAGAAAGTTTGAAGAAATAAGCATTTGTTATTGCAGTGGCAATTATGGGATTCTCTTATTAAGCATTTGCACTTCAATGCTTGGCAATATTTTTGTTTTCTATGCTCTGTTGATTTTGAGTTTTATTTGAGTTCATTTGTTATTGTCAACAAATTCTTTTCTCTAGCTTTTCTCAATATTCCCTTTTATTCATCTTCTACATATTTCATCTGTTTCAAAAAATGGTATAAGCACAGCCTGACCAGGCAACACACTAGCATAATCCTTTCAGGCCCAAACACTAGCCAAGTAGCCACCAATTCCCTAGTAAGGGAGAGAAAATAATTGCTAAAACTTCATACGAAACTATCATAGATGTTGGAGAGAAAGTGGTTGTTCTAGAATTAAGTCCCAGTATACTCATGTGAAAAACTAATCTAATGCCATCAGATTCCATTACAGTTTATACTGATGTAGATATCATCTATAAACTTTACTTATATTTACTATCCATCATCCAGTCTTACTTTATAGCCCAAGCCTGCTGTAATTTTGGGAAACTTCAGATTCATCAAAGATGACCAATCATCTTTGGCTCACAAAGATTTTGATTGTTCTTCATGTGACCTCATTTCTACACAGATTGCCATGACTAAAGCCAACCATGTGCATCTATAGATAATTACTTCAAATAGGCATTTTGAATGAAGAAATTTGGATATACATAATATTCAATCTCTCCTGTTTCTCAATCACTATCCAATCCCACAATGACCTCGAATACATTTACCAACTAATGTCATCTATTCCATCAGCTCCCTGGATTCTCATTTGTTTGCGTCTTCATTTTAGACATGATGACCCATCATTTTGTAACTCTCCAGTCAATAATTATATTCATTCTTGTTATTTTACAAAATGTGTCAAAAAGTAAAAACATTACTATGTACAATTGATGCTTTAGTTCACATTCCAGGTTCAACTCCAGGTCTGAAAGACGTACCCGTCGATGGTGTTCCTAGCAGACAATTTGAAGATGTTGGCTTTATTTCCAGATTGCCACAGATGATATGTGACTTTCTTCTTCCTCCCATCAAGAGCCTGTTTTCAGTTTCTGGTCATCACCAATAGATAAAGGTCCTGACCTGTCACCAGGTTGGAATGACTTTCAAAGGTCACAGAAGTTTGAGTTCCATGAAGACACTTTGGATAATGAATTAAGATTGCATCATTTCCTAACATCTCCTTTTACTCTTTTTTTTCTCTTCAATAAACATTTTTTTCCAAGATCACTCACTAAAACGGTATTCTAACATCTATCTCAAAGTCAGCTTCTAGGTGAGTCCATCCTGGATTTAATCTGATCCAATTGCCTTCAATGGTCCCTTTCACATTTTTAAACAAAGGTACTTATTACAGACAGAAAATACCATGCTATTGCTGAAATTATGTTAATAATGTAATATGTTCTCACAAATTGTTCCTGTCTTGAAAAATAACTGGATGGAAAACTACCAACTGGTACTTCACCAAAAGAATAAATCAGTAAATGTATAAACCTAATTAATTCAATGTCTGCTTAATCTTTCTATAGGTTCAGATTGCTTAGCATAGATCTGATTAATGTGAATTAATGTTAATATTAAACAATATATAATTAATGTTAATATCAAATAATATAAATATAATACAATAATATGTGAACTGTCTAATTCCTTCTAAGATCTCACACCTAGTCTGATTTTATTGTGTGGTCTTGCAAGAATTCACGTGAAAATCACCTGTATTCTCTGTGTATCGTATCGACATCATTTCCTTTTTGAAATGAAAATACATGTATCTGTCTGATGTCATTTTCCATTAGTCATATTCAAGGTTTAACTTTATGTCTCTGCCCCATTCTCCCCTCCCACCTTGCTTTCCAGTTTTAAAGAAAGTTTGGTTTTATGTTTCTTCATTGACTGACTTATAATTGATGAAAGAAGTTCTTTTAAGTAACTAAACAATGAATACATTGTATAATCCCCAGAGTGGCTCCTGAATCTTAGGGCTCTGCCTCTTTTTCTGTGTGGTCTTCCTTTGTGTAATGTTTCATCATCAGGCTGAACAAAGATGGCTGCATGTCTGATATAATCATATTAGAGCTAACTAGAGGGACATCTAGTTTAAGAATTTTGTGAGTCAAGTCTGTATGAATTTTATGTGACTCAATTATTGATATAAGTTAGCTTAGGCAAGTACCTATTCTCTGGGAAGTGAGACACTATGGCCTGAATGTTTGTGTTCTCTCAAAGTTTTGTTGAAATTCCAATAACTAAAGAGCGGTGGCCTATGTTTTAGGTGACTAAAACATGAGAATGAAACTCATCCTATAAATGGTGTTAGTGTCCTCCTAAGAGTGTCCCTAGAAACATTCCTAGTCCCTTCCATCAGGTGAACTTCTGGGGTGAAAAGAGCCATCCATGAGAAAGTGAAACACTAACCAAACCAAACTGCCAATGCCTTGATATTGGCATTCACAGCCTCTAAACACAAGAAATTTTTGTTGTTTCTAAGACGGTCCTTCTAGAGTTTGGTATTTTGTTTGTATATCTGTCTGGTATAAGGCCGAACAGAGCAGGAAGTAATAGGAAACATTTCTCTTGAAATGTATGACCACATAGATGATGGTATCTTCTGTACAATACTGCGATTTTGCTAAGGATAGAAAAGGACTAGAAGTGTGGGGGAAGTCAGAGAATAAACACTGGCCAGGTAATCGTGAATGTTCAGTAGACTTCATAAATTTTCTATCACTTTAATAAAGAATGTGAATGTAGACGTATATGTTTACATGTATTCCTCTCTACCCATTTTCCTTCTAATCCCTTCTTCTCTCTCACTTTCCTGCCTTCATTTCCACATGGTTGTACTTTTTGCCGCTCCGTCCTTTTCCCACATAACTTTTTTTCCCTGTATGATGGGAGGATGGAGGCAATTTGAGGCTCACCTCCACCAGCATCAGATCAAGAATTATGTAGCTAAGGAGGACACCCTTAGCCCAGCAAGTGAGAGACTGAAAGAAGAGAAGACGATAAGGAGGAGTAAGGCATAAATTAGGCGCTGTTTGATCGGGCACAATCCCAACACCAGCTACAGGTTGTAGTCTGTTCAGTGATCCTGGTTTGCTGGATGATGAGTTTGGTCAAATCTACATATGGACTTGCTGCTTTGTTTCAAAGACATCACCATGTAGGGGACATTTAAGTAGGAATAAATCTCAAATGTTGAATAGTAAAAGTTTAATAAACATAAAAGTTTAAAGCACATTTTCATGTATTTTAGTTATACTTCATGTCACTCAATTAATATCTAGATTTACACAGAACTAATGAAAACAAAATTATAACAAGTTAGTTGCTCAACTAAAATGTTTAAGTTTAATTGATCTTATTAATGTATTTTATTTTATGTTCTTCCAAACCTTTTATTATAAAAATAAAATGAAGATAGGAAAGTGAAAGAGATGAAGGGACTTGAAAGAAAATGGGTAAGTAGGAATACATTTAAACCCGTACTTCTACATTCATGTTCTTTCATTATTGAAGTTACAGAGAATTTAGAAAGTCTAGCAGATACTCTTAATTTTACCTTTTATTATCTTTTATATTATATTTTTACTGTTTAAATCAATTTTACATGTATATATTTTGATCATATACTTCCCCTTCCCCAAGTCCTTCCAGACTCTCTTGCCCCACCTAACCAACTTTAAATTCTTTCTCAAAAAACAAACACCCAATACAACACCCCCTCCAAAACAGGCATAACATTTTATACGTGTATTGTAACATATGAATGCCATATTACCACGTGTGTATATACACACATATAATATTGTTCTGAGATGTTTGTCATGTAAATTAAACATGTACCAAATATTTTATAAAGCTAATGATTTTGTTTCTAAAATTCTAAGAAATTTTGTGGAAATCAACAACTAAGAAAATATACTTAAATATGGTGACTGAGTTATTATTGCTACGAACCTACTTTATTTGTTAATCTTGTATTTTGGTATAAAATTCCCTTAATTGGTTTCTTCCGTTATATCACATGAACATATATTTTTCTTGAAATACTGTTCTGTAACAGCATTTCTGTATTTTGCAGATAGTCAGGAAAGCAAGTACCACATACTGTAAGAGGAATGAATGCCTATGGAATTACAACTTATTTAGATGTACTTCAGGAAATGTGACATTGCATTTCTTACACTTTCATGAATCAGATGGAATGGCCCCAGGATTTCCAGAAGGCAAACTGAGAGACAAATATGTGATTTAATTCTTAACTAGTTTTCCTTTATATTCTGAAACCAAGAGTAAAAGAACCTGGAGCAATGGCTTCCATCTTTTCCTATCCAAGACAATAATTCTTATGTTCAAGTTGCTGTCCTTATTCTTCCGTATTGAAGATTTTTCTTCTGGGTAATAGTATCACTAATGATTTTCTTCAGTCCCCTTTCTTATGTATGCTTTCAAGTACCATTAAACACAATACTACCAAAGTATTTTAAAAGTTATTTCCCATTTATATTATCTAAACTTTCCAGGTTTAGAAAATCATTCATATAATTTCCATTGAATTGGTGGTTTTGTTAAAAGAGCTCAATGGAATTTTTGTTAGTAATAAAGTGTTATTTAAACACTGGTCACAAAGACATATCTACATGCAGAGGCATCAAATTATTGTAAAGTGTGACTTTCAGTTAAAGAGCTGTGTACAAAAACATAGCATATTCTTGGTTTTAGCCATTTAAATGAATGTAATAAAAGGTCCTGAAAGCCAGTATTTATCTGTTGCTGATGAGAGTATGAATTGTTTTAAATTTTTAATAGCCACCTATTTCTCAACTATTCCTCAATCAGCAAATATTAATTTGATCCACTCATGTTGGCTTCATACATAAGCTACCTTTATGAAACAGTGCTGTAAGAACATTTAAAATCTGACTACTATCATGTCACAAACTATTCTCCTGCCTCTCTTTCAAGGGTTTAAAGACACACGAATAAGAGGAGCTGCCTACACATATACGGAGCATGGATTTCCTATAATTTTTAAGGTCAAAAATAGCAAAATAATTGACATCTGTACACAAAAAGACATCATTATTCCAGTGACAAGGCAGCTGACCAAGTGGGAAAAAATAATCTTTACCAGATATTGATCTGACAATGGGTAAATAGCTATACGAAGAACTAAAACCACAAAGTACCAAGAAAAAAATTGAATGGGACACGGAACTAAACAGAGTTCCCAAAATATAAAATGATAACAGCTAAAAAGTATTTTTTAAATGTTCAATATCCTTAGACATCAGTGAAATGCAAACTGAAACTACTTTGACATTTTATCTTACCCCAGCTGAATGGCTAAGATCCAAAAATACCAAACGATGTCAAAATCTGGCATGAATGTGGTTTGGGAAAAGGGACACTTATTTTCTGACGACAGGAGTGCAAACTGCTGCAGCCACTGTGGAAATCAGTGTGGAGGTTAGGTGGAGTTAGCACAACCAAAGCCCCCAACTAGACATGATAGGCTAACAAACAACAAATGCCAAGAATGAGTTACCTCTTCTGAAGTTATTGGCTATTGAACTCCAACCTCTAACTATTATACTTTTGTCAATGCAGCTAGTTACTTCACAGAACTTGATGGCCCTATTGCTGAAGACAAAATGTATGCAGGTCATGGAATGTGGAGAAATTAAGCTAGTAATCATAATAACTTAGAAGTCTCATCTCTAGTGTATAGCATTCATAATGCTGAATATGCATGATACTAGAGAAGAGAAGTAATCTTCAGTCTACCTAGATGTGAACCCTGGGAGCTATGATAATGACTGGCCTGGCAAACACAACCACCGGTGCAGTAGTGGCACAAATGTTATGGGAATTACAACCACTTTCCCATAGGATTTAAGGTCAAGTCCACAGGATAGAACTCTCATACCTGATACCATTACTGGGGCCAAGAATCTGTCTCTAGACAGGTCATAGGCTATAGGGGATAGCCTATTAATTGCTCTGCTGAAGGGACATAATAATAAAATGACTCTTGAAGATGGACTCACTCATAAATCAGGGCATCTCTCAACCTCGTCAAAGAAGCTTTTACTTTCAGTAAATGATGGTAAACACAGAGGAAGGACTGTCAGAACCAAGGCAGTGGGTGACTACAATAAAATGGCATCTTCCAGACACAACAGGGCAGTTGCACACATCAACTCCTAGAATGTGACAACATGAACATAAATTTTGCAAGCTCAAGCCAGACAAAATCCAAGCACGAGAGCATTTGTGGCCAATAAGCCCTACACCCAGCTCAAGAGTTAGTTATTGGTAATTGGTAGCTGCCAGAATTTATCTTTTTCAAGGGTGTTTGTGGCCCCTGGTAGGTGGAACAAGCACCAGTGAATGACCACAATGCAAAGAGTACACATACAGCATTAATTAGACCTAATGGGTTTTAAAAACCATGGACTAAATTTTGGTGGGTATGGAATGAGGGGAGGGTCTGAGAGGAGTTGAGGGAGTGGTGGTGAAATATGATCAAAATACAATGTATGAAATTCTCAAAGAACCAATAATTTTGAATATAGACTTTATCTAAAAATCACATAATTTAGATGTTAATAAACAGATTTTATATTCCTTGCAAAGGCAAAAAAAATTAACTCTGAGATTCTCAGAGTTAATGCCTCATCAGCTGAAAGAAACTCATAGTTGGAAAACATACAGAGAGTAGTGCATCCATGTTCAACAGCAGCAAGCCTGGATTATACAGAAGAGCCAGGCTAGCTCGTAAGAGTCAAGAAAGTGTGTCAGAGCAGACAAAAAGCTCTGTCCCATTGCATATCTTCTTAACTTGCTTAAACTGAAATTATTTTGAAGGATTTTCTGATGGCTGAAATATTTTTGAAGTGGCAAGGCAAATATTATTTGGTCCTAATGCACTCTCTAATAAATTACTTGAATCAATGTGGTAATAACCATGTTTATGATTTATACATGTGTTTGCACTGAAGAGTAAGCCCGCAGAACATCCAGTCATGTCAGGCATGGTGGTGCATGCCTGTAATCCCATCACTTGGGAGGCAGGGACAGGAGGATCTCAGAGTTCCAGACCGGCCTGGTCTACAAAGCCGGTCCAAGACAGCCAACACATAGACAGAGAAACTGTCTCAGAAACAAACAAACAAAAACACATCAAGTCATACAACTACAAAGTTAAGCAGTTTACTTCTTGGAATAATCAAGTAAGTTTTTTCAGCCTCGGCTCTATCTGTTTACTGAGGTTTGGTAAAACTATCATATTAGATTATCATTGCCCTCTGGTTTTACTTTCAGTTCTGCTAATATCTATTGAATTATGCATGGTGATTGCTATTTTATAGGAAATCATACATTGTTTCTTATGTCGTAGCCATTTTAATAAAATAATTCATTTTATTATTTTTCTTGTATAATCTCACATGAGGCTTTAATTATACATTTAACGATATAATATTTATTTGTATTTTCCTTTGGTTAGTCTTGCTAGAGCCCTTTCAAATACAGTTTAGTTTTTTTTAATTAAACTTATTTTAGTCCTTCACATTGAAATGCATTTCTTCTTTGTCTCAAAACTTATGAGCAAGCTTTCTAGAAAGATGATGACTTAGCTGCATTTTTCTATTTACTGCAACCCATCTGCCTAGTGTAAAACATACAGTTCTTGGGCCAATGTGTTCAAAAGGAAGAAGAAAAAAAAGTACTCAAAAAAAAAAGAAGTAGAAAATTCATATCCTAAGGAATGCATGTGGCAAAAGCAGGTGTTAAGTGCCTTATCTGGGTTAATATTTGATATCTAATGCTCCTGAGAAAAGGACATGAGGGGGGAAGACTGTCATTTTAGTAAAACATATTCCCAATGAACACAAAGGAAATATCAGCAACTGGATGAATCCAGAAAAACAAATACATAAGAAAATAAATGATAGAGAGAGAGAGAGAGAGAGAACCTAAAAGATAAAACATAAAAATGAAAAGAACTAAGAGAAGACATTAGCTGTTATGCTAAACATAAATGGAATTTTCCCAAGTGAAAATAAAGATGCAAGCATCAGATCAGGGTTTTGTATGAAAAGTTGTATATTACTTTGAATAAATGCAACTGAAGTAGAGTGATAAAGAAAAGATGGAAATAGCAAATGATAGCAATTTTGTGCAGTAGAAGGAACCCTTTCACACTGTTGATCTGAATGCAGATCAGAACAGCATGATAGTTCCTCCGAAATCTCAGAGGTACCCTATGATCATCCAACACCACTACAGGGCATACATAGCTAAAGCAAAGCAAAAAGCATATCAGAGGGACAGCTACTGTGACAGGTTTTTATTCTCAGCACCATTAACAATACAATCTAAGTGCCCATCAACAGAAGAATAGATGAATCTAATGTGCACTACCTGTAATCCATCTGGAAATTTAAAAGAGATCCTGTATCCAAAACATAATGATAATAGTGTGGAAGGCAACAGAGGAAAACATCTGACATCCGCCTGCGGCTTCTCTCCCCACCTCAAAGTCACAGATTAAACCCGCAGTGCCCGCCTGGGAAGCTTCCCTTAAAGTTTTCGTGTGTGCTGAGGATGTGATATCCAGGTCTCCATGTGCGCACAGCAAACATTTTACTGGCCAAGCATTTCCCCAGCCCCAGTATTTTATTTCCCCCAAATCGGAAAGACTCTGCCCAGAAGTGTATCAAAGCAAATGCTAAGACTCACAGCCAAATTTGGGGCAGAGTTCAGAGAATCTCATGAACGAATGTGGAGACAGAAAGACCTGGAGGGGACAGGAGCTCTATAGGGAGACCAACAGAGCCAAAAAATCTGGGAACAGGGGTCTTTTCAGAGACTGATACTCCAACCAAGGACCATGCATGGAGATAACCTAGAACCCCTGCACAGATGTAGCCCATGGCAGCTCAGTGTCCAAGTGAGTTCCCTAGTAAGGGGAACTGGGACTGCTTTTGACATGAACTCAGTGGCTGGCTCTTTGATCACCTACCCCTGAGGGGGTGGGGGCAGCCTTCTCAGGCCACAGAGGAAGACAATGCAGCCAGTCCTGATGAGACCTAATAGGCTATGGTCAGATGGAAGGGGAGAAGGGCCTCCCCTATCAGTGGACTTGGGGAGGGGCATAGAAGGAGAAGAGGGAGGAAGAGTGGGATTGGGAGGGGATGAGGGAGAGGGCTACAACTGGGATACAAAGTGAATAAATTGTAATAAATTAAAAAAAGAAATATTTTGTTACTCTGTCTTGATTGATCACTTTAAAAAAATAGCATGAGTTTTTAAAATTGCATTCCATATGGTCATCTCTTTCATTATCATTTTCTTTTGTATTGATTTTCCACTTTTTTTTACTGTTGGGAATATTTTAGTAAATATCCCTTTATTCTTTTATTTTTTTCACTACTGGATAAGAAAACATAGATTATGTTTCTAATTTTCAATGTTTCCTCTTAAAATATTTTGTAGAAATGCATTTTATAAAAATACTTTTATATACAGGATGGTTTTAGCTATTCTGGATTTCTTGTTTTCCCTATGAATTTGAGAATTGTTCTTTCAAGGTCTGTAAAGAATTGTATTGGCATTTTGTTGGGAACTGCATTGAATCTGTAGATTGCTTTTGTTAGGATGGCCATTTTTTTTTACTAAGTTCCTACCAATCTATGAGCATGGAAGATCTTTTTATCTTCTGATATCTTCTTCAATTTCTTTCTTGAGAAAGAAATTGGAGGGTTTTTTTTTTTCATACAAGTCTTTCACTTGCTTGGTTAGAGTTACATCAAGCTACTTTGTTTTTGTAGCTATTGTGAAGGGTGTTGCTTCCCTAATTTCTTTCTCAGCCCATTTGTCTTTTGTATAAAGGAGGGATACTGATATAATATATTTATGTATGTATGTATGTATGTATGTATGTATGTATGTATTAGTTAATCCAGCCACTTTGCTGAAG
This sequence comes from Pachyuromys duprasi, assembly GCA_028658305.1. NCBI lineage: Eukaryota > Metazoa > Chordata > Mammalia > Rodentia > Muridae > Pachyuromys > Pachyuromys duprasi. The sequence goes on from CM053766.1 coordinate 79,622,827, forward strand.
GTGTTTATCAGCTGTAAAAGTTTCTTAGTAGAATTTTTGGGTCACTTATGTATACCATCATGCTATCTGTGAATAGGATACTTTGACTTCTTCGTTTCCAATTTGTATCTCCTTGGTCTCCTTTAGTTGTCTTTGCTCTAGCTAGGACTTCTAGTACTATGTTGAAGACAAACAGAGAGTGGGTAGCACTCATGCTGATTTCAGTGGAACTGATTTAGTTTCTCTCTGTTTAGTCTGATGTTGGCTATAGGCTTGCTGTATATTGCCTTTACTATATTTAGGTATGTGCCTTGTATCCCTGATCTCTCCAACAATTTACACATGAATAAGTGTTGGATTTTGTCAAATGCTTTTTCAGCATCTAGGGAGATGATCATGTGCGGTTTTTTCCCCTTCCATTTGTTTATATGGTGGATTACATTGATGGATTTCTGTATACTGAACCACTCCTGCATGCCTGGATTGAAGCCTACCTTGCCAGGCGACAAAGGAAGAAAAGCCAGGCAGTCCTGATGAGACTTGATAGGCTAGGGACAGATGGGAGAGGAGGAGGGCTCCCCCTTTCCATGGATTACAGGAGGAGGATAGGGGAAAAGAGGCAGGGAGGGCAGGACCAGGAGGAGATGAGGGAGTGGGCTACAATCAGGATATAAAGTAAATAAATTATAAAAATAAATTTAAAAAATTACTTAGCATCTTTGTTTATTTAGCCGACATTAACTTGTTCACTCTATGAGCCTGAACCATTATCTTCCTTAACCTTGTGGCCTGAGAATTTAATGTGCCCTGCTGCTCACTTTCAGGAGTGGATCTGACTTCTGGTCTTACCTCAAATGAAGCTCTCTTAGCCTCTGCTGCCCATAAGTACGTATTCTGTCCCCATTTCTTACAAAACCACTGGCTGAACTGCCATACAGGTCCCACCTAGCTTTTTGTGTTTCTCTTCCATTCAAGCACATAAATATCTCGCTTTTCAGAATGCTGGATAATAATTCTGCATTTATCCTTCACTTTTGGTTTGAGCATTGGGTGGGGAAAAAAAACAGAGCCAAGGCTTCTGCTACCAAAATCTTCACAGGTCTTGCCAGGCTGATAGCATTTTTATGTTTCTAAAATAAAAACCATATTTACTTTAAAAGTGAATACAATGCAAGTTCATGCATACCAAGTTTCCATATGTATGTAAAATATGCACAGAAAAAATCGAAAAAATATACTAGAATGTTAGCTGCTCTGATAAGTAGGCTATGAAGTATTTCTTTTTACTTTGTATGTCTTAAGCAAAAGTATTAAGATAATTTATTCATTTTTATAATGAGACCATAAACATTCATAAAAGCTACTTGGAGGAAAATAAGCATTAATTAGCACTGATGTTAAAATTTTTTAAATAACAACACAAACCCAGCCGGATTTCCCAAGGAAAATAATTAAGCAAAAACTGCATGAATTTATAGGTTTGGAAACATTTCTGTATCACTGTGCCTCAAGATTTAGACAAAATGTTCTCTCCCACACTTTGTCAAAGTACTTCAGTTGTAATGGTGGCCCAGGATACCCATAGATGACTGTGATTAAACGACAGTTAATCTTCGAAAGGAATGAACTGCTAACCTTGTTCCCTGCTCTGTTCATGGCATAGCTTTTAGCATACCTCTATTCTCTTCCATTTTCTTTATGCATAAGTAAGAGATGCAGAAGACAAGTGGTAACACATTAGATGGGTCTACGAAATTAAAAGCATGGAGAATATTGTGATTAAATGGTGTGCAGTTTTCCTCCATGTTCTCTTATAAGAGGGAGAATCATCTTCCCACAAACAGTGATTGTGGCCAAGTTAGGCAGTAATAAATGCATCTGGGAATGCAATGATGATGGTCTGCTTAAATGTCTATTGCATCTATTATTTTATGCAATGTTTTCTAACTAAAATTTCTATTATTTTACTTGCTTTCGGTTTGTGTGACTCTTTTTTTTCAAGACATGGTTTCTCTGTGTAGTTTTGGTTGTCCTGAAAGTCCTTCTCTGACTAGGCTGGTCTTGAACTCAGGGATCTACCTTCATCTGCCTCCTCAGTACTGCCTCCACCTTGCCCAGGGTTTTAATGTGAGTCTTACATATCTACTGAGCCTGGAGATCCAGAATCTTAAACAGGTGCTTATGAGGTAATGAGCAAATGGTTGTATGGAAAGAGACTATTACAAAGACCATGAAGACACTCTGAGAAAGACCTATGAAGCATGTAAGCAAAGTGACAAAAGATTTTTCAGTGTCAAGTTGCTTTTGAATTCTCATTCCTTTCAAGAAAGTACTCATTTATTTTGTTCCATCACAATATTATATATAAAGACAAATGTGATGAGTTTATAAATTTGTAAATATGTTGCAATCTTGACTGAGGTTAAATGATGAAATACTTTTGATTCTCTATTTTTCAAACCATTCAAGAAGAAAATTAATACCAAATAAACTATATTTTTGTCTTTTCTATATTTTAAAAATTGTTTCATGGCTAGAACAACCTAGTAAAAGAACAATTTAGTTTGGGTTTCTAAAACTTGTGTATTCTAATACAAATATAAAATGTAATTCACTAGATATAATCTTGAATGCAATAAGAATTGATATAAAATTGTTCCCATTTAAATGTATAGTATGACTGCAGCTGTGTGTCAGTTAATTTAGTTAATGTTTCTTAATTGGAGTGTGGGAGTACCTAAGGAGAGAACAGTCTTAGTATAATATGATATGAATGATAGAGCATCAATATAAAGGAATCTAAAGTGAATTAGGGAGCTTGCAAGAGACATGTCTGGCAAGTCTAGACAATGTGAAGATGGGGAAAAAGGTGTTAAACACAGGTCTACAAGCATTATGAAGGACTGCTGCAAGATTATATTTTCAGAACAATATTATTCCCAATTTAATGCTGTATGGAACGGCAGTTAGGCAGAAGAAAATTAACGAGTAATTCCATGAAGTAACAGCTTAATCATTCAAATGGACTGAAATTATGCAACTGTGAATTCCCATAAGCTATATTCCTCTTAGAAGCACTGAAAATAACTTATACCACATGGTTCTATCATGAAATAGTTAACACTCTGGATTCTGAAAATAACTCTTATCAAGGTTTTAGCCAGTATATAAAAGAAGATCATCAAAATTAAAATATTCTCACAACAGTCTTAGAGAGCAACTGTGCACTCTCTATCTCAAGCTAGGAAAAAGGATTCTGAATGCTTCTGCAGTAAAAAGATGATAAATATTTCAGAAGACAGATATCTTTAATCTAATTACACGCTAGATTTGCATATCAAACCATCATGTGGTACCAAATTACCACATGCAATTTTTGTGTTAATGTATGCATAAAATTTAAAATTATGAAGCATAAGCAAAATTAGTTAAAAACTTGTGTCTTTAACCAATGAAGTATTATTGCAGAAGCTTCAGTGTTTTACATATTATATATAGGCTAAGTATATTTTACGTTCTTCAAAGAATGAAATAATGTACATATTTAACATGAGTTAGATAGAACCCAACTGTTTTGAAAAAATGTATTTTAACCTTATAGACAAGTAAGTTATTTTAAATCATTCTTTAATTATTATAAAAAAATAATTTGCTCCAGTAGTGGAAAATTTGGAGAATACAAAAAGTATACAAATAAATTAACAACACATTAAAAACAAGCACTGCAATGTAATATCTTCCTGGTTTCACCATGAACATGTATATAATATTAGCACTAAACAATATTCATGTAAATATGCATTGAAGGGTAACTATGTGCCTTAGTGAGAATCTACATAATCCTTACGCAAAAGCATTATTTTGGGATGGGGAGTAGCTCAGTTGCAATGTTGTCTAGCAAGCATGAAGCTCTGGGTTCCATTCCCCAGCACCACACAAATCAGATGTATGCCTGTGATTCTAGCCCTCAGGAAGGACAGACAAGAGGATCTAAAGTTCAAAGTCATCCTCAGCCACACAGAAAGTTTCAGGCAAGTCTGGGATACATGAACCTCTGTCTCAAGACAAAAACAAAAAACAAAAAACAAAACAGCAAACATATCTTCATGACTTCAGTGACCCTCCCCTTCAGATGTATCATTCATTTTGTCTTTTGGGTTGTCTAGGATTTATCCACTTACTTTAGAATAATTACAGTATTCTACAATGTCTACAGGTGGGCACACATAGGTTTTCTGACAAATAATAAATTCCCAAAGCTTCCTGTTTTCTTTTGGAAAGAAAGAAAAATCAAGATTTATCCTGTGATGCTAAATCAAACAGACAGATAAAAACCTCAAAACTATAGACTCCATAATTGGATAATTAATTGTGACTACAGTTAAGAATATGAACAAACCCTCTGTATTACAGTTCTAGCACTCTCGTCTGCTCACAAATTCTAAACTGTTTTATGATCTGACTCTCTTATATGTAGATTAGTAATGGAAGTACTATCTTACAAACTAGTTTAAAACCAGGTTCCTATGGATAAGTTATTCAAACACATTACTTCCTTTTTTAACATGTTTGAGGCAGAGACTTGAGTAGAAGCTATGGCTGCAGTGGTGGATAGCAATATTTGGAGTGATAGAAATGAAACAATTGAAACCCCAAAACAACTACATAATTTTGACCATAAGGCTTATCGAGGAAAGCAGTATTAGAAGGCCCTAGAAGTGTTGAATGCAGAGGCATTAATATCTCTTCTGGGGCAAAGGGATTTGCCTGAGGAAGAATGTGAGCTGACCGCATTCTTAAAAAGGAGTTGGGTAGAGGGAGACTCTGGCTAAGATGCTCAATCCCCATTAAGAAAGGCAAAGAGGATGGACATCAGAAGAGGGAGAAAACAGGGAACAGGAGCCTACCACAGAGGGTCTCTGAAAGACTCTACCCAGCAGAGTATCAAAGCAGATGCTGAGACTTATGGCCAACCTTTGGGCAGAGTGCACGGAATCTTATGAAAGAAGGGGGAGAAAGTAAGACCTGGAGAGGACAGGAGCTCCACAAGGACAGCAACAGATCCAGAGAGTCTGGGCCCAGGGTCTTTTCTGAGACTGATATTCCAGCCAAGGACCACTCGTTGAGATGGCCTGGAACCCCTGCACAGATGTAGCCTATGGCAGTTCAGTGTCCAAGTGCATTCCACAGTAATGGGAACAGGGACTCTGACATGAACTGATTAGTCTGCTCTTTGATTGCCTTCCCCTGGGAGGGGAGCAGCCTTACCAGGACATGGAGGAAGACAGTGCAGCTAGCTGCTCCTGATGAGATCTGATGGACTGGGATCAGAGGGAAGGAGAGGAGGACCTCCCCTGTTGGTGGACTGGGAGAGGGCTTGAGTGAGGAGGGGAGAGGGAGGGTGAGATTAGGAGGGGAGGAGGGAGGGAGCTGCAGGGTGGATACAAGGTGAATAAATTGTAATTGATAAAAATTAAAATAAGAGTTGGGTAGCAGAGTGTAGGGACAGGACAGTGGTAGGTAGGGAGACGCTCCCCCAGAAAGCCTGAAGTAAGGAAGAAAGCTGCTCTGATGAGGTGCAAACCAGTGAGGCCAAAGGTTAAAGACTTACAATTACTGAGCATCAGTATCTTTGTCAGCATCTTCAGTATCAGTCAGAGCTCCTTATTAAGAATTATGATAATTTTTCTAAGAGCAATGGCAAGCCGCAAAAGGGTTTTTAATTGGTGGAATAATGTTATCAGATTTGTGGCTGTGTTACAAAGAAGGCTGAAGGACAATCGGGAGCTATTAACCCATAAGAGTGAAATGTGATGGTGGGAACCCAGAGAATAAGGAGATCTGAGACACAGACAATAAGGACCAAAGTATCCTATCATCTATTCTTCCTAAAACCATAAGATTTGGTGAGTGAATTTAAGGGCTGATGGAGAGGTACAGGGCAAGACTGACACTTGGGTGGCTGCAGTTGGGTTGATGATTAATCCTTTTACCGAAAGAAGGAACCTATTGAGAAAAACACGATTGCGAGGTGAGACTGAAAAGTTTACGTTGTGATATATGCACTACTTGGAGTACATCTGAGACACAAGCATATTCCGTGGATAGTGGGTGGGTGAGGAAATGGATATATGGGTGAGCTTTAAATTAAGAGAAGTGGTTATAACTATAAATAAACATTTGAAGTCTTCAGCATATTGAGCGTAATGAAAGCCACACTGCACAAAAAATTACCAAACAAAAGCAGGGAGAGGAAGGGAGAGAGACAGAGACAGAGACAAACACAGACAGATGGAGGGGGAAAGGAGCAAGGGAGAGAACAGAGAGAGAGACTAGAAGAGAGAACAAAAGGATTTAACTGCAGCTCAAATAACTCAAAAACTCTACAGCTGTGCGAAAGGGTCATCTGTCAAAACAGGGAGGAACATAATTGATGAAAACTTGCTTTGGACAGCAGAGGACTAAAAGCTGTCACTGAGGAGTGATCACCAGCTTGTGTGGCTGAGAGGTTAAGAAAGATGCGGATCAAGAAATATCCTTTTAGGTTTTGTGGCTTCAAGACCCTTGCTACCTGTATGTACATTTCATCAGAGGAACAAGGAGTGGAAACCTGACTGTGGTGATATGAGATGTGAAAGAGGAGAAAGGAAAGAAACACAAGAGAATACGGTAGAGAGAGAAGAGTAGCTGAGCGACCAGAAGCATCGTGAAATTCCTATTTGTCATTTACTTGTTTTCATTGTCAATTATACACACACACACACACACACACACACTGGAGGAGAAAAGAATGAATAAAAGGGTAAAATTGCTAAGAAGGCAGAGACTAGAGCACAGAAGAAACAACTAACAGGAAGAGAAGATTTCCACCTACATTAACCAAAGGGACAAATAAGAGGAAGGAGTCAGGGGGAGTATTCCTGTTCTGTGTCTCTCTGTCTCTGTCTATCTCCCTCCCTTCCTCTCTGTCTCTCTCCCTCTCTCTGTGAATGTGTGTGTGTGCATGTGTGTCTGTATCTGTCTATCTCTATATTTTTGTCTTTAGAGACACAGTCTCACATAGCTGATATCTATGTCTTGAGCCTCCTGCTTCCATCTCAAAAGTTCTGAGATGACACGTGTATGACTTCTATATCCCTTATGAATTAAAATATAAGATCAGCTACTGAGACAAGGAAGGAAAAGCACCTGGAATCAGAAGACAGCAGAGAAATGGGCGGTGGAGGGGGCTGCTTGAATTTCATGGGTTTAAATTTATGAATAAAGTACTACCTCTCTCATTACTATACACAGTCTGACATTATAGGAAAACTTGTTTCCAGAAGGTATGCTCAGCACAAAAGGCCTGCAACTCCAGCTTAGCAAGAGTTCATTGTATTTTTAGAAGCCTTCATCTATGATTTATGCTAATCCATTTAAAGTACAGGTGAAACTCCTTTGGGGTGATTTTCTCTCTGTTTAGAATGTTTCAAAATATAGCAAACTTCCATCAATGTGAACAAAGTGAAACACTTGCCTTGTCAAAATGCCCATATGGATAAAGGAGGTGGCTAATAGACCAGGATTCCACCATGGATATGGGAATCTGGTTCTTCCTCTCTGTTCCCCTCTGACTGGCACAGTGCTACCAATTTACCATGTAGATCTCTAACCTAATAAATGGCTACAAAATCACTGAGCACAAAGCAAATGCCAGATAAATAATTGCTGTCTGATAAAAATGGTTCTTATCAGAAAAACCAATATTTGTATGTAAAATAACGCCACCAAGGGCCCTAAAAATAGTTTGTTCTTTTAAATTAGTTAAACATACCCACAGAAATCATGTTGACATTGTTCACTTGCTTAGCAGAGATAAACGTTTGTCCTGGTCCAGTTAGAATTCTTTTAATTTCAAAATTTTGGCATCAGAATTAAAAAATCTTCACTATCCCAAACATTATATATATATATATATAATATATAATATATATATGTATGTGGTTACAAATAAGTTACAGAACCCTGAACCCACACACACACCCTCAATCCTGCAATCCTGCTATGTCAGACGGCAGAAAAGATGGAATGGGGTATGAAGGATTACTCAGAGGTGACACTTTCATTTCAGGTAAGCCATGGTCCAGTAAGCACATTAGCAAACTGAACAGAGGTAACCGAGACCCCCACTATCCTAACGTGTCACTATTGAACATGCCCTTTTTATTAGAGATCAGCCATTCTCTCTCAACAGGATTGGAAACAGTCTTTGCTAGTGTTGTTATAAATTGCTCATTAATCAAAATGGATTTATTGAGCACCCATACTGTGCAAAGCCTGCACTAAGTGATTCAAAATAACAGGTTGCTTAGTTACCACAAAATGGAAAAATTCCCTTGTGAAGGATAAAATTAAGTGAAAGGCAGACAATAAAACATCATCTTCGATGGCATCTGACTATTTCATAAAGGCGTTTTGCTGCTATCGCAGCCATTTCCTTTTAAAGATAACTCATTCAGCATTGCTTGAGGGGCAGGGGACAATCTAACAGGGGCAGCACAAACAGGAACCTTAGCAGTCCTTACTTTAGGAGTCCGGTATTACCATTCTTATATCATATGAAATCCGCAGTCACTGAGGTACCAGCAAAGGGCTTCTTAGACAAAAACTCATTTTGCTGGTTGAATTATAAAATATGGCTGAACACAGAGACAATACTAATTCGCTTTCATATTAGTATGGTTAAAAAGTTTTGTTCATCTGCCTAATAAATACAGAAAGGGGATGAATGTTCATGCTTAACTGATTTTTTTTTGAAGAGATGTATTTTATCTCTGAGTGCCACTGCCAATTACCAGGAAGAAATTGCTCAGTCTCTCAGATAAGAAATCCAGGCAGGATTTGGCCTGTGTGGGCCGATCCATGCATGCTAATGCATTGTACATGTGTGCTCATCTTATTAGCCTCTGCATTAGACCCACAGGGCCTTTGTAATAGAGCAAAATGCATAGTGTATACAACAAACATTTCCTTTCTTAGTTCTGTTGGTTAGGGGGTCTCAAATTGGGACATGAGCAGGACAGATTCCTTGTGAGAACGCTCTGCACAGGCCTCTTTGTTGGCTCGTGGAGCACTCTCTTCTTACTTTGTCACCTCACATTGCCTCTTCCCTTTCTATGAAAACACAGCAAATCTTTTGACATTGCACTATCACATGGATGACATCTCCAAGACGGATGCTAGGAAATCAGGCAATCCAGTTACTCCCCTGCTAAAACAAAGCAAAAAAAAAAAGTGAACAACAAACAAAAAATGTACAACAAATAAATGCAGTCCCCAGTGTTTTGTGTGAGTTTGCAGTTAAGTTCACAGCTGTCATCTGCTGCATGGGGCTGTAGGTTGGACATGTCCTGGAAGGCCTACATAATTATTACTTCAGCAAGGATGATCTCAAAATTCTGCCAATAAAATCACACCTAAAACACCAAGGGTTGAGATGCAAACTTTCAAAGCCCTTTTGTGTAGAGGGCAAACAATTCAATCTCTCGGTCTTCCTTTTAAGATCTTTCCACGTCTCTGGTTCTTCTCCCTCCTCTCTCCCACAAGGAAAGTATTCAGAGCAGTTCCTGTGCGGAACAGCTGTCCCATTTTGCTTTAAACCTACACCATGCTATTCAACAGAGTCAACCTAAGCCGCAGCATACACTCCTGGAGATACGGTTCTCTAATGTGCTGTCTATTTATTCCCAAAATATCAGGGTCTCTGAAGGGAGTGGGAATGCACTTTACTCCTAAACTGCTCTCAGCATCGTTCTCCCTACTCCCTATTCCACTAGTGTTACCTTTGGCTGGCCATGGTCCTTTCTTGCTGATTGTATGCTATTTAAGTTGCCTTTCCATTGTTGAAATAAACACCATGACCAAAAGCAACCTGGGGAGTAAAGGGCTTACACGTCCAGGTAAAAATACATCAAGGACAGGAAGTGAAGGGAATCTCTTGAAGCAGAAACTACTCAGGATGTTGCTTGCTGGCTCACTCTCTGCCTCATGCTAGCTAGCTTTACTATACAGCCTAGGTGGTCCTAAGCTTAGAACCTGAGCCTAATGATGCTTGGGGCTGGGCCCGTCAGCATCAATTAATAATCAAGATAATCACCCATACACATGTTCACAGGCCAATATGAGCTAGGTAATTCTCCAATTGAAGATTTTCCCCTCAGATGATTCTAAGTTGTATCAAGTTGACGTTCAAGGCTCTAACCCAGATACAAATTGATCAGCTAGATAATGTTCCTGCTTCCAACCTCACCTCTGGACATTCCAAACTCATTTTGTTTCATAATGGTCATTTACTTGGAACAGCAAGAAAGGAACTCCAGCAGAGTCATCCCAGAACTGCAGATTTATAAGAAAAATAAATGACTATATACTGTTGTTGTTGTTTTAACTAAGTATTACGGCTGACTTGTTATGGGGCAAACAGTACCTGAAAGAGACTTTGACAGTTGGAATTTGGATGTTCTAGTAGAAAACTTAAAACATGTGGCTTTAACATTGTGACTTGTCAACAGCAGGCAGAAGCTGGGGAACCTGGAAACAAGTGACTATGAAAGCTAAAAGCTGATGGGGGACAAAGAAGCTGTGGGAACCTAAGGAGTTATGACAAAATCACTGGGGAAGGCTTCAAAGAAAGAAACTAAGACTAGAAGCTGTGAAGAAGGGTCCTGATCATTCTGAAGTCTTCCTTAAATATGGTTACTTCTCAGGGGCAAAAATGCAAGAGTTACTCACTGAGCACACACACAAAGAGCAGACATAAGCACACAGTGAAATGTCAGCTTTCCGCAAGCCAGCAAGAGAGCCCTCACCAGAAGCCTGGTCATGCTGACATCCCAGATTTCCAGAGCATATAATGAGAACAAAATAAAAGTGCCGGAGCTTCCACTGGTAGTGGGGAGAGACACTGATCTTCAGAATCCAGCCACTGTTTCAAAGGAAATACATGCCATCAACAGAAGGTGTTGGAATGCTACACCACACCCTTTGCTAAGCTCCCAGTACAACCTGCCAGGTGTCCAACTAGGGTCTGGCTTTTAAGCAGCATTGGCATCAGCCTTGCCTCTGTGGGCTGGGGATGTGGCTCAGAGTTAGAGCACCTAGCACATATAGTACCCTGGGTTTGATTCCTAGCACGAAAAGCTAAAAAAAAAAAAAGTGGCTTTCCAAATTTTCCTAAGTGAGCAGTCCCAGGTGATACAATGTGGTAGAAGGGTCCTTGTTAAAAAGATACGTGATAGGGTCACAGATTCATGAGAAAAATACATTGCTCTTATCAGTACAAGCATAGTAGCTTCTAAATAGCAATGGACATATATCACAGACACCCTCTTTTCATAAATTGTACCTTATGCTTCCAGGGGAGGTTAAATGCTCTTTTATATTGCTTGCAAAGGACCCTATGAAATATTACATCCTTACATACTATAAAATATAATAACTTTTACCATTCCTTATCAACCTCCTTAGGGCAGGGCTCTCTGGGATGATGTTTCCTCAATATATTACTTCCAGAACACTGGATCCTTGACCAGACATGTAAGAAACTCTTGGTATGTACACCCCACACCATATATGATTCTATTTTGTCCTTTTTCTTTCTGCATAGTGATCTGAGAATTTTCTTCTTGCCCTATTTCCCATTCACTAAATCTTCCTCCAGGGAAAGTTTATCTCATAACATCCATCTACTGGTTTTAATTCATATGTTGTATGTACCTTCTTTTCCTAATTCTAGAAGTTTGCTTTTTCATTTCAAATATATTTTGGTGTGTATTTTTCCAAAGCTTCTCTTTGCTTGAAATTACTTCAGCTTTCCAGACATAGTTTCTCCCTTTGAAGCCCTCACCAGTGATTAGTGCTAAGGTTCTTTAGGACAAATATGCCTTTACTACTGTAGAAGCTTTGCACACACTCCAATCCTTTGGTCTACCCCCTTCTCTGATATGCTGATAAAAGGGGCTCCAAAGCCAGAAGTTATCATCAGCTTTTTGGTGCTGTTAAGATGTTTTTCTTACACACACACACACACACACACACACACACACACACACACACACACACACTTTGAGACAGGGTTTCTCTGTGTAGCTTTGGCTGTCCTGGACTCTGTACACCAGGCTGGCCTTGAACTCACAGAGATCTGCCTGCCTCTTCCTCCCCAAGCGCTGGGATTACAAATGTGTACCACTGCACCCAGATTCTTCCCTTATTTTTATGCAGCATTCCTTGTTTGCAGCAGAGTTGACTAGAGCCTAATCATCCTTGGCACCTAGGCACAACTCTTCTTCTTTATCCAAAGGTCCTTAGCATTCAGAATACTTCTGGCACATCAAGGAAATCTATCATATTTTGACAGATGACTAAGAAGAAACCACCCTTCCATGCTTACACTCCTTCCCCTATCATCAATCCTGACACCACCCTATGTCTATTCCCTAGTTAAAGCTCCCTTACAGTTTGGCACATGTTGCCTATATTTTTCTACCTCAAGTCTGCCATGTCCCTTATTGCAAAGTTCCAGGTTTCACCTTTTTCTTTTTTCTTTTTAAACACAGGGTTTCTCTGTGAAGCCTTGGCTTTCCTGGACTCACTTTGTAGACCAGGCTGGCCTCAAGCTCACAGAGATCCACCTGCCTCTGCCTCCCAGAGCACTGAGATTACAAGCATGCACCTCCATGCCTGTCTGTACTTTCACCCATTCCATGCCATGACATGGGTTTTATTTTCTCACTCATTTGTTTGCCTTCAGCTATAGCCTGTGCTCATCTGGCTTTTTGCTATCCTGACACCTTTTCTGATTTTTACTGCCACATGAGAACTTCCATCTGACCTCTATACTCCTTTACACCCAGCTCTTTATCCACAATTCCTAATTCACCTGACATAATGCAGCACTATAAAACATAATAAAGAATACAAGTTGTACCACATAAGTTCAAGCCCCATCCTTATTAACATAATCCTCTGATCTACCTATTGTGTCAGGGCCTGCATGTCCTCATTTCAGACAATAGATAATGTTAATATCTCATAGCACCCTAAGGGACATATGAGGTGACACACATAAGTACTCAGGACACGGAGGAAACACTTTATAGTTTTCAACTATTTTTATCACTATATTTCACCTTATCCAAAAAAATGTCTTTCTTTTTTATTCTTATGATTCATACCATTCTTTGGCCTCAGCACTGCTCAAAGTCTATTTGTTCATCTTTGTGAAAGTTTCTAGCCATTCGTTCATAATGGCTTTTCTGGGTTAAACTCAACCCCTTTAAAGTCTTCCTTTCAGCCATTGCTTCCCCATCCCAAATACTGGGGCATGAACCAAGAGCGTTGGACATGGCGGACAGGCACTCTACTGCTGAGCTGTGCCCAGAAGGTGCCAAGGTATGCAGAAACAAACACACTTGGAAATGTAAGAGAATTCCTCTATAACAATAACCACTCTTACATTTTTCCATCTCTGGGCAAGGAATGTCTGCATTTACCTAGACTACTGTACTGCTAACATCTACCCATTCTATTCCTTCTTTGTATGCCTGAACTTCAGTACCTCCCTATACCAGAGAGTCTTTCCAAAGGAGACCAAGCCTTAATTATCCTAATGAACTAGCACTTCCCTCTCTTACCTGCCTCCCTCCTATGCTATCATCATAACTTTTAAAATAGTGACCATGTAACCTATACTTTCCATTCTCGTTTTTATTTCCTGTCTCTGGGGCCTCACTGTGTTTACCATTTCTCACCTGGTTTTACAATATCACTTCTAAAATTCATCATACAAACATATGCAGCAACTAAACTGTCAACCTTTTTTCCGATTCTCTTCCCGACTTTCCCAAAGGTCCTGAGGGCTCTGAATAAACTGAATACTCACTTGAATCTTTCCTCCTCTATTTACTTTTAGAGCAACATCCTGGATCTCATCAATGGTCAGGCAAAGATTCATGTTCAGTCGTAGGCCCAACCATTTATTCATCTTAAGTAAGATATGAAAGCAGTGAAGAGGCACAATATTTGACTGGCCTTGTCCACTAGTTTGTAACATAAACTGAAAAAAAGAAAAAACAGACTAGGCATGGTGATGCAGGCCTTTAATCGCACATGGGAGGCAGAAATAGGCATATCTTGTGAGGTCAAGGCCAGCCTGGTCTATATAGTGAGTACCAGGACAGCCTAAGCTACATAATAAACCCTGTCTCAAAACCAGACCAAACCAAACCAAGCCAAACAACAAACAAACAACAGACAAAAACAGAAAAGAACAGATCTAAACAAGCTATAAAACATTAAATAAACTTAGAAGTGAAATATAATTCAGGAAATTGGAAACAGGATGCAATAAGGTATAATAAAGGTACCAGGGACCCAGAGCATTACATCTGACTAAGGTTCTAATGGTGAAAATGCATCCAAGTAGCTTCATCAAGGCAGGGCCATCTCCAAAAAGAGCCCTTAATCATGAAGAGGTTTCACATCGAAACCCATGGTTTCCCTGTACTCACTTGAAATGCAAAATTGATCCCTGCAATTACCCTGGGGCACTTCCATGTTGATAATATAGGACGAAATAAAGTATTAATAGTGTATCTTCACTTATGTGAATATGCAAATTGAATTGGCTAATTGTTAGTAGGAAATATTACCAGTTCTCGGAGAAGGCGCCCTTGCGATTTCTAAGGAGCACGGTTTCTTTGTGACAGCTGTGTCCACGAGATCACAAAGAAAGTTCTCATTTTCCGAAGGGAATGTGTCCAGAGAAGCAGATGGCACAATTTCCATGGTGTAGTTCCTCTTCTTTGGATAAGACTCCTGAAAAGGAGAAAGAATAAAAACCTTAATAAATAATATAGCCTTGTCTGAGTTTAAAAAACCAGAAAATAAAACTAGTCCATCAGTTAGTATCAAATTGGCTAATAACTGATGCTGTATCTGAGAAGGCCCTATAACCATGCAACCCCGGTATGACGAGTGATGTTTTTTGAGAGTTCTTATCATTTGGTTACCCTGAGACTGCATTAGTTACTAACAGTCTTGATCTTCCTCTGTTATGTGTATCTACTTCTTAGTCAAAGGGTGAACAGTTTATTCCATTTATTTGTTTACTTACTTACTTATTTAATTTTTATTTAATCACTCTACAGTCTGATCCCAGCCCCCTCCCTCCTTCCTCCCAGTCCCATCCTCATGCTCCCCTCTTCCCCTCCCCCTCATTTTTCTCAGAGAAGGGGAACCCCCCCCAAGGGGTACCAACCCATCTTGTCACCTCAAGTCACAGAAGGACTAAGTGCAACCTTTCCCACCGAGGCCAGGCAACACAGCTCGGCTAGGGAAAAGGGATCCAAAGGCAGGCAACAAAGTCAGCGACAGCCCCTACTCCCATTGTTAGGGAAACCACAGGATGAGCAAGATACGGAGTCAGCGGTTTTAATCAACAGTCATTTCCAAGACCCTGCTCTTGGGCAGCCTCCTAGAGAAAACCATGCAACTCACTTTGGCTAGTTAGACACAAGCAGAATCCTCCTGGAATGGGTGAGGGGGGTGGGGGGGCTGAAGGGATGTGTTTCCACAAAGAAGTTTTCTCTCAGAATTATAAGTATCCCATCCAACACATTAATATTTTTTGTGAGTACTGCTAGCTATCTAACTAATACAGTGTGACTAATCCTTTTTAAGGTTAGGATGTGATTTAGATCCAAATTTTATGTTACTAATACCTCATTATATTCTAAAAACCACAGTTCAATTAATTGTATAACATCTTACTTTCTAATGCATGATGTATTAACTAGTTACCAATAATTATTGGACCTTCGCCATGCATGTTCACATGTGTGTTTGTGTGTGTCTGTGAGTGTGTGAGTGTTTTTGAGTATGTGTGTTTAGGTATGTGGTATGTGTGTGTTTGAGTATGTATGCATGTGTGATTATATGTGTGTGTGCTGTTTGTGTGTGAGTGTGTACATATGTGTGTGCTTGTGTGTGTGTGTGTGTTAGAGAGACTATGTTAAGCATTAGAAGCTAAGCACTGGATCTTGTGTTTTAGTTGGTAAGAAACAGTCCTTGCTCTCAGGGAGTTCAGAGTCTACTAGAGAAGACAAATTATCTGCACGATGGATTTCAGAATGAATCACATTTTTTGTATTTGTTACCTTATAAAGTATACTTCACAACTGAGAAACAAATAACAAGAAAATAAACTCATTTTCAAAATATCTTCCACACTATATTCCAAGGTTGATACAGATTTAGAGTGAGCTCCTACTTTCTCTATAATGATATTTACAGTAAGTGGAATTCAAGGTCAGGGTAATTGCTTTCAGACCACACCAAACCCTCACACATCAAAGAGTCAATTATGTTCACTCTACTCTATTGAAAGCAGGAAATTGGGAGTAATTTATTTTTAACAACAAAGGGTGACAAAGTAGAAAGCATCCAGGGGAAGCAATCAGTAGGGTATGTGCTTTAAACCCATGTCGAAGAAAAAAAAATGATGAAAGGAGCCACAGTGCTCTAGCCAGAGAGGCTGGACAGCCACATAATGGTTTTCTCAACATATCTGAAAGGCTCACCCTCCAGAGCAATCTCACAAAGTGGAGGGAAGAGCAGGCCTCTTAAAAGGCAAATAACAGAAACAAAACAAAGCAGAAGACTAATGTTTATAAGAAAAAGAGAGGAAGTATGGGTCAATTCACCAAAATAAGTTTTATGAATTATTTATAGCATTATTTTTCTTATAAAATAAACATTGATAACACAATAAGCTGAGGAAAGGGACCAGAATGCAACAGAATAGCCTCCCCGTTGCTGGGAATGTCCAGCTAGTCACCTGTGGATAAGACCATGAATGAAGCACACCTGTGGGGCTCTACCAGCCACCCAGCCTTTGTCCTGTGTGCTTCGCCTTCCACATCACCCTCTCTCCAGAATCTGCTGCAGGTCCTGCTGCACATCAGGAGCCAAATATGGCCTGTGAATCCCAGGGACAGTCCCTTGTCCTTTAAGCAAACAGACTACTACTGTCACAGAAATGAATTAACTTTTTTAAATTTTTATTTTATTTTTATTAATTACAGTTTATTCACAGTGTATCCCAGCTGTAGCCCTCTCTCCCATCCCCTCCCAATCCCATCCTCCCTCCCTTTTCTTCTCCTATGCCCCTCCTCCAGTCCAATGATAGAAGAGGTCTTCCTCCCCTTCCATCTGACCCTACTCTATCAGGTCTCATCAGAACTGGCTTCCTTCTCTTCCTCTGTGGACTGGTAAGGCTGCTCCCATCTCAGGTGAAGGCGAGCAAAGAGTCAGCCCATAGGTTCATGTCAGAGACAGTCCCTGTTCCTATTACTGGGGAACCCTCTTGGACACTGAGCTGTCACAGGTTACATCTGTGCAGAGGTTCTAGGTTATTTCCATGCCTTGTCCTTATTTAGAATATCAGTCTTACAAAAGACCCCTGTGCCCAGATATTTTGGTTCTGTTGCTGTCCTTGTGGATCATCTGTCCCCTCCAGGTATTTCTATCTCCCCCTTCTTTCACAAGATTCCCTTCACTATGCCCAAAGTTTAGTTATGAGTCTCAGAATCTGCTTTAATACAGTTCTGGTAGAGTCTTTCAAAGGCCCTCTGTGATAGATTCCTGTCCTGTTCCCTGTTTTCTCCCTCTTTCGACGTCTGTCCTGTTTGCCTTTCTGAATGAAGATTGAGCATCTTACCCAGGGTCCTCCTTCTTGATTAGGTTTGGTGGGAATGTAAACTTGTACAACCACTTTGGAAATCAATCTGGTGATTTCTCAGACAATTAGGAATAGCACTACCTCCAGATCCAGCTATACCACTCCTAGGCATATATCCAAAATATGCTCAAGTATACAACAAGGACATTTGCTCAACCATGTTCGTAGCAGCTTTATTCATAATAGCC
The DNA here is from genome assembly GCA_028658305.1 of Pachyuromys duprasi. Lineage (NCBI taxonomy): Eukaryota > Metazoa > Chordata > Mammalia > Rodentia > Muridae > Pachyuromys > Pachyuromys duprasi. The sequence goes on from CM053766.1 coordinate 79,640,770, forward strand.
AGAAACTGGAAACAACCCTAATGTCCCTCAACAGAGGAATGGATACAGAATTTGTGGTATATTTACACAACGGAATACACTCAGCAATTAAAAATAAGGAAATCATGAAATTTGCAGGCAAATGGTAGGAACTAGAAAAGATCATCCTGAGTGAGGTATCCCTGAAGGAGAAAGACACACATGGTAGAGACTCACTTATAAGTGGATATTAGACATATATAGGATAATCATAATAACATCTGTACACCCAAGGAATTCCCTTTTTTGTTAGTTTGTTGTTGCTTACTTGGTCACCTTTCAAAACTGAAAGACTATGCTGTCATATGCAATCCAGCTATACAGGGCTGCAGGAGTGACATTTTGAGTTGGAGGCCAGCAGCCTAGGTAGCACAGTGAAAGGAAGGACAATGGAAGAAAGAACAAAAGCAAGAACTGTAGGACGGAAAAAGAGAGAAACTAAGATTACAAAGGTAAACTTGAATAGAGTGAGTGTCTCCAATCTTAACCCAGCTGGAATGATACACGTCAACAAAACAACTGACCGTAAATGCTGGAACAGTATGACAAATGGCAAGAGGAGGAGGAGAAGGAGAAGTGGAGGAGGAAGAAGAAAAAGAAGAATTTTCACTCTGAAAACATACATACAAGTGACTTCATACAGATTGATCAAGGATATATACACATATACATATGCATATATAGTCTATACATAGGTATACAATAATAATTAATGAAGTGTGAGGCCATGAGCTTGAAAGACAACAAGCAGGGTATACCTGAGAGGTTTCGGAGGGAGGAAAAGGAAGGGAGGAATGATGCAACAGCATTACACTCTCAAAACTAAAGTAAAATTTAAAAGTCTCCAGCTAAAACCCTACATTAAAGTTTTCAGAACAATTCATGGACTTGGTAAAGTTGCAGGCTCACTGTTTATGAAGAATTGCTAGGATTTTTAAATCCTTCAAAGAATGACTTGGAAGTTTAAGTACTGAGATGGAATAATTTCCTTTGTGCACTTGTAGGTGCACAGGCTGATCTACAGTCTGACTTCTGCGAACAGGACGACAATACACCGAGGGTGCACTGCATCTGCGCAGAACACTGACTTCACATCCTCTGCTAAATACCCAACAGTGGAATGAATCATTCTCAATATTTTTAATTTTTTGAGAAACTCCAAGCATTTTCCATAATGGGTGCATCAACTGATATTTTATCCAGTGGTGTTTATGGGTTTCATTTTCTCCATATTCTCCCAATATTGGTGAGTTTCTATATTTTTTGCATTAACCATTCTACCAGCTATGAGATATCATTGTAACTTTGGTTTGAATTTCCCTGATTATTGAGCAGAGGCCTTACTTATATCTTTCGGTCATCTTACATATCTTCTTTAGGGAACAACTATCCAAGTCCTTTGTTCATTTTAAAGATTTAATTGTTTCCAACCATGGAGCTGTCTGAGTGCCCTGTATAACAATATCAACCCTTTATATTATGTGTGATTTACAAATACTATGTCTGATATACAAAAGCCATTTATCCAACGTAATTCATTTGTCTACTTTGTTTTTGTTAATTCTTTTGTGCTAAGATAAAAAACAGATGCCAAAACCAACATCATGAAGATTTTAATTCTGTTTTCTTCTAGTATTTTTACAGTTTTGGTTTTATGTTTTAAGTCCATTTCAGGTTAATTTTTTTGCATATAGTCTGAGATGAAAATCTAAAGTAACATTCCTATGAGGCTATGAGGTTTTTCACAACTATTTATTGAAGAGATTATGCCTTTCCTAATTTGTGTTTTGAGTATCTTTGTATCCATAGTTGTTTTTCCTTCAAGTATTTTGCAACAGTGTCTATGTAGCCCACACCGACCTCAAACTTTTCAGTCTTCTGCGTCAGCCTCCCGTGTGCTGATATAATAGACATGTATTGCTGTATCTAACTTACTATAAGTCATATAGTAACATAAATCATATATAAATTATAAAATCTGTTATTTATGTCCAACAATATATTATGAATGCTTTTCAACCATAAATATACTTGATCCTTGATTTTGATGTTTGACAAGATTTTCTGACTGTATGATATATAAGAGCAACATGTATTCATAGAGATTATACTCCAAACTTTGAGGTTCATCTTATCTTAGGCTAGTGATATGTGACGGAACACTTCCTTATTTTGCTTCTCAATGGCAGCAAACCACAGGTCTCAGTGATTCGTGTGATCAAAAGGGTAAAGATGTGCTGTACTACAATATATTTTATTGATAACTATAATGTCTGCCAGGTTAGGTGAAGTAAATGCACTTTTGGCTTAGAGTATTTTTAACTGGTGATGGGTTTATCAAATATGACCCCATTCTAAGTTGATCACATACACATATGTTCAAATGATACATTTAAGGTTAGCTTCCAGTATATAAGTACTCATAATTTAGTCAGTTCTATTATATTGTAATTTAATGTTTTGCTCTTTAAAAACAACCTCTTATTTATACAACTTATTTATATGTTCCACTATTTTGAAATAGAATTCCCACAACAAAAGGTATTTGCCATATGTTTACGTTAAGTCAAATCTGTTTCTGAATTTTCTAATTCGTTTTATGTGTCAGTCTTTTCAAGTACTACCATCATACAGTTTTGATAACCAAAAGCTTAAAATTAATTTTATTGGCTGGTAGGATAAATCTCTTCTTATATTCATCTATATAAAATTATTCAGTATTATCCTCATGTTATTTGAGGCTTTTTGAAACTGCCTTGACAGAATATCACCATGATCTTTCCTCTTACCCCAAGAAGTTTAAGGAACAATGTATGGAGACTTTATGTGGGTCATGTGGCTTGGTGCTGTAATCCACATATTATAGGGGGAAAAGCCAAATATCATGTTTTCTTGAAACAAAGATGAGTAAAACAACCATTTGATATTTAGTAAATACCATGTGAAGAAAAAAGTTGCAGGGAAATATGTGTCTCAAATATCTGAAAGGTAGAAGAGAAGTTGGAATGGTTCTGTCTCTAAGGGTGTGTATGGGAAATATGGAGAGACAAGAGGAAGGTAGGCTTCATCTTCATATCTGATTTCTAACAATAAGGGTTTGTTAAGTTGACCTTGGCTGCTTCCTGCAGAACAGTGGGGTTCTCAAACTGTAGGTAGAAACCCCTCTGAGGGTCATATATCAGATATCCTATATTTCAGATATTTACATTATTATTCAGAACAGCAACAACATTACAGTTATGAAGTAGCAATAAATAATTTTATGGTTGGGGTCACCACAACATGAGGAACTATATTAAAGTGTTGCATCATTAGGAAGGTTGAGAACCACTGAGCTGGAAGGTTCTCTTCACACCTAGGCTGATCATTCCCAGAGTAGAGAGGATGGCAGTTGAATTAAAAGAATTTTAAGATGGAAGGTAAATTAAAACAATAAAAAGAAGTACATTTGTGGTAGTGCTTTGTGCATGCCCCAATCCCCAAAAGTGGGGTGGGTCGTTTTTAGTAATTGGGTGGGTGATGGATGTTTATCATTGTTTAAGGGGGATTGGCTACAAGTTGTCAATGGTCATGGTCAGGGAGGAAACAATGTATAGGAGGTTAAATTCACAGATTTTTCTCTGTCTTTTTTTTTTCCCTCTATCATTCTTTCTCTCCTATCTAGTGTTAAAGGGGGAAGATGGAGGAAGAATAAAAAGAAAAAAAGAGGGGTATAGGAAAGATAGGACAAAAGAGTACTTTACTGAATCTACTTTTAAACTAAAGAGCATTCTATAAGCTAAATTATTTACATTGGTACGGATTTTTATATATTGACGAAATTTATGGGGTTTTTTGTTACAACATACTCTATACATGTTTCAACTCTTGTATATGGCATTGCACTTATGCAACTCATTTAGAAATATTGTGAAGTTCTAGTCATTGAAAGCTACTATTAAACTGTTTAGGATAATTAAAAATCCAAGTTAGTAGCCAGTCAATCAAACTATGGTCATGTTTAGCTACTAGTTAGTTAATCACAGGAGCTTTATTTAATCAAACAATATTTTCCTATTCAGATATACTGTTGATAGTTAGTCTTCAAAAAACCTTAGAGATCTAAGGTTTTGAACATGTTTTATTAATAAAAGGCTTTTTTCTTGACAGTGAGACATATCAGTTCCTGTCAGCATCCTAAATCTACTTCAAAACAGATCATGGGCATTGCTTCAAATGTAGCAAGCTATCCACTGGGAAAGAAACTGCCCTTGCCTCAACTGCAAACAGCACACTGTCTAAACTGAGCAAAATGGACGCAGGAGTGTCAACTTCCAAGCTTTGCCACTACAAGATAAGCAACCCTTCATAATTCCTGCTTCACAAAAATGTCTGTCATATACTAGGCCAGAAGGCCAAAGATGATGCCCCAATGTTGCTGTGGAATCATGGGTGACTCTCCAGGCAGCCAGCTATCTCTGTCATTTCTATAGTTTTGGAAGATGCTTGCTTTGCACTTCCTGTCCATTCAGGAAATATTTATCCTTCTCAGGTCTCAGATGGGGCTGAAGACTGGTAATAGTATCACATATAAATTTAAGTTCTTTAGGAGTAAATAATGTTTTTAGGTCTAAAATGTTTCTAGGTTGATAAATGCAAGTTATGATAGAACTCTAAACTCACTGAGATAGGATACACAATAAAGTACATCCTCCAAAGTTGCCAAATACAAATGGACTGGACAATGTGAATATAATTCTCACCTGATAATTTCCATAATTGTTCTTATTGCATATAGTTTATTATTATAAGAGAAAAAAAGCCTTCTTTGGACTAAAAGGGGGATAAAATGTGGGGTGGCTTTGTGCACTGTTGAATACGATGCTGATTTCTGTGCCCAGAGATCTGGTGGCAGTCCAGACATGGGCACTGTCATTATTGTTGAATATCCTGTTTCAACATTGTATAAGAATTGTTCTCTATCATCTCTGATTGGTTAATAAAGAACTGAAAAGCCAATAGGTGGGCAGGAGAGGAGAGTTGAGCTAGGACTTCCAATCGCAGTGAGAGAGGACCAGGCAGAGAGAGAAAGAGAGAGAGAGAAGAGAAGGAGGCCATGAGACGATGGCCATGACTCCTCATGGTGAGGCTGTCGCCATAGATGAACAGGAGCAACCAGGGTGAGACTAGGATGGCAGGTAACAAGGCACATGGCTGGGACTTAGTCCAGACCAGCGTAGATGGGTTGGACTAGATGAGTATCTGCCCAGCGAGAGTTTTTGATGCTTATTAATAAATGTAATAGGTCTCCCTGTCATTTTTTGGGAACTAGATTGGGCACAGAAAAGCCTATACCTTTATTTTTTTTACAAAGTACTATGTTAATATTGCAATATCTGTTTGCTTTCACTGCTCTCTGGATTCTTTTGATGAGAAAAGAGAATATAACACTAAATTGGGATTGTAGGTTTGTGGCTGTATGGAAGTCTGAGATCATTCATAATCCCAAATGGCTAAAAGTAAATAAAAGCTTTCGGAAGTAGCCTGAGTTACTCAGACATACCCACAAAATTAAAAAAAAAAATCATCCTCAAAAGATTTACAATGCCATCATGTCAGGCTCATCACAATAAAAATACAGAACAATGATAATATGATTTTAAAAGAAGGGCTGTTAGGTATAAGAAAAGTTTGAGGCCTACAGGGCAGCCCTAGAGAAAGGAGCACTGGTTACTGTGGTTGGGAGGGTAATGGTTGGGAGAAAAGTCACATTCCAGTGGCTACACCACCACTATATCACACCGATGGATAATGGGGCTTCGAAGATTCCTAAGTTAAGAATCTGGAGACAAGAAGCTGATCCTGGATTAACCTGGCCAAGCAATACTTCGGAAAGGCCCTTTTACAGAACAGTGTTTTTCAGATACGCAGGCTGGTTGAACCCGAGAACTCACAGGGTCTGTGGCTGCATGTATGAGACCTGTATAAGATCAAGCCAGTCAAAATCCCAACGCTGATGGGGGTGGGGCTCACAAAGTCCTACCTCAGGCTGAACAGAAATTAACAGTCGATGGCTTCTGGGGAGGAAAAGACACTTCACTTCAGGAATGTGGACCCAGGTAAGTTAGCCACAGAGGGCCTTACAACCACACATATACAACCAGCAACTGGATTCTGGGAAGGGGACAGAGAAAGACAGAGACAGAGAAAGAAAGACAGAGAGAAGACTGAGAAACTGACACACAAAGGGAGGATAATGAAGAGATGACTAAGCAGTTAAGAGCATTTGCTGTTCTTCCACAAGAAGCACTCACTTCCAAACCTCTCTGTAACTTTACTTCCAGGAGACCCAGTATGCTTTTCTGGCCTCCACAATTACTGCATACACACACTGCAAATACATAGGCTCAAGTGCACACATACATACACATTAAATAAGTAAATTATCACACACACATATATATAAGTACATATATAATATATATATACATACATATTTAAGACTACATGAACTTGGAAGTAAGATGCGGGCGTAGAAATCTGGGAACCTGGGAAATGTAGAGGTGGAATTGGTGGATGATTTTGATAAAACACCTTGTAAATTTGTATAAAATTATCAGAAATGGTCTTTTTAAAATAAACTTCCTTTTAAATACAGGAGGAAGGTAGATGAATCAGCGTTCCAGTGATGCAGCATGCTTACTTTCGATCTAAAGGCCCACCAAAGGGGACTGGGGACAGCTCATCTGATAACATTATCAAATGTTGACTGCCTCTCCTATAAGCATGAGGACCTAAGTGCAGATCCCCAGCCCCCTGTAACTCCAGCACTCTAGCACAGAGGACTGAAGACCCAACAGGTCCCTAGAGTTCACTGGGCAGCCAGCCTAGGCAAGTTAATGAGGTTTAGTGAGAGACCCTACCTCAAAATAAGACAGAGAGCAACAGAGGAAGATACCAAACATCATCCTCTGGCCTCACAACCCATGCATACACATGCACGCACAAACATGCACACGCATCATATGCGCAAATAAAGAAAGAACTAAGAAGTCAGCTAGACACCATAGAGTACAGGTAGTAGACAGGCGCTGAAAATGCGAGAGGACAGATTCTTCACTAGGGCCTCTGCAGTGAAAGCAGCAATTTTATTTTATTTTAGTCTAGTGGGATTTATTTTGCCCACCTGCAACCATAAAATAATAAAATTGCTTTTAACCTAGTGAATTTGGGAAATTTGATATGAGAACAATAGGAAACACATAACATATCAACTGAAGACATCAAAATTTGGGAAAGGGTGAGAAGACATGAAATTGCACCTTAATAGAAAAAATGCTTTGGTATCAATATTGAAAGCAAGCGATGTCTATCTGTCCCAAAGTTAATTCAGCACTATTCCATCAGTGTGCCTCCCACTTATCCGGAGTCTTGACACAAAATCCTGAAGTGAGTTTGGAAAACTAAGTGTATGCCAATACCAGGTGACAATTTGAAAGAGAAAATAATGAAGGGGGAAAGGCTAGCCTCTCATCGTATATTTAAATAAATATACATGGTCTGATACAATAATGGAAAGGCAATAGAACAAAAAAGATATTTGAAAAGAAACAGTTTCAATGCTTGTAGAAATTTATTATATTTAGAAGATGGCAAATCAAGTCAGAAGTGAAACAATGGATTATTTGGTAATTGATAGTTTGATAACAGACCAGTCATTAAAAATAAACAAAGACTCTGAAAACCACATATATATATATATAGAGAGAGAGAGAGAGAGAGAGAGACAGACAGACAGACAGACAGACAGACAGACAGACAGACAGATAGACACAGATATATACTTAGTAGTCTCCTTATGTAGCCATGTCCGACCTGGAACTTATTACATAGATCAGACTGGTTTTAAATTTGTGGTGATCCTCCTGCCTCTTTCTTCTTACCATTATATGTCAAACACAAAAACTGATCCAAAGTAAACATTTAAAAAATGAGAAGACACATTTGTTGTTATATTAACCTTAAAGAATGACCTTTGACTTAAAGATTTAACAGGACATATAACCAGAACTGTAGAGAGAAAAGAAAGGCTGATAAATCTATGTAGATGCAAGGATTAAATTGTCTCATTTATTGGGAATCCACTGAAGAGAGTCCTTAAAAACTGTGATAAAGGGGGATCCAAGATGGCGGCGACCAGCGTGTACCTTATTAAGAGGAGTTGAAACTCTGAATTGATGAGTCGAGGGGCAGTAGAACCCAAAACAACAGTGCAAGGAGTCCAGGGAGAAGAGGGACAAACCCTGATCTGAGTCCAATAGGACACAGGTCAATCGCAGATATCTCCATGGATTTCTCCTGGGGAATCAATTCCCGGCCACTTCCCTGGAACAGGCAGAAGCAGGGGCGGAGGTAGCCAAGCCTGCATCAGAGGAAGCAGTGGAGATACCGAAGTCAGCAGGGAGGCAGCAGCAGAGGTACCACAACCAGCAGTTGAAGCAGAGGAGGCAGCCCAAAGTGCTCACAGCAACTTCAAGAAGCACAGTGCTGCCTGCTCCAAACACAGGTCTCCCTTCTTGAGATCTGAGACTGAGAACACTCAAACCCCCAGCATCCCTTTCCCCCATCCCCCCATGACCTCTGATCTCCAGCCTTGCCTGAGGGGGAGGCAGCAGAGGAAGCACATAGCACTTCCCAACTCAGAGAGCAGAGCCCAGCCTGCTGTGCTCACAGCTTCTAACACAGAGCACAGGGCTAGGCACACACAGCCCACAACAGGGTACGTGTCCTGCCTGCAGGGTCAGCCATAGACCTCAGATTCCAGCCTGCAGAGCCTACCACAGACTATAGACCATTGGGTATACAGGAAACCTGTGCAGGCGCTTTGTACCCGCAACCTGTGCTTGCTAATGCTGCTAGCATCTACATCCCCTCCTGTGTTTGCTCCCAACCCCCATATCCCAAGCACCTACACTCTAACACTCCACTTCAAGACACACTTCTGCAAGCCTGCATGTGCGTGCGCATGTGCGCTCACACACTTACTCTCCCACAACAATGATTCTGCACCAGCAGCTTTTCCTCCCACAGGTACAACTGAAGCAACAAAACACACTCAAACCACTGGAACTCCCTGATCTTCCTGAAGAATACTCCAGACACCAGAGAAAGATGGTTCTCATCTGAAGTTCAGACTCAAGGAACAAACAGTGAAGGCTACATATAAGAAAATGGCCAAAGGTCGACGTAAAAACTCACCCAACAAAAATCAGGACACATGGCCCCACCAGTAACCCCCATAATCAATGGATATTTTAATTCAGTGGAAACACAGGAAAATTACTTTAAAGCTGTGCTTATGCAGTCATTAGAGGAACAAAAAGAGGAAATGAACAGAGCTCTCAAAGAAATACACAAGGATATAATTGCCCACAGAGAGGAACAGTTAGACATATAGAGAGGAACAAAGAAAAAAACAGGAGCCACATTCAATCAGATGAAGGAAATGGTACAAAGCATGAAAACAGAATTAGAATCTATAGAGCAAACAGAAAGAGAGAAAACCTTGGAATGGACAACTTAGAGAAAAGATCAGGAATCACAAAGGTAAGCATCACCAATAGAATACAAGAGATGGAGGAGAGAATCTTTGGAGCTGAAGATACACTTGCTGAAATTGATTCCTCACTCAAAGAAAAAGTAAAATCAGAAAAGGCCCAAACACAAAACATTCAAGAAATCAAGGACGCCATGAAAATATGAAACCTAAGAATAACAGGAATAGATGAAAAAGAAGAGTCCAGGCTCCAAGGACCAGAAAATATTTTTAAGAAAATCATAGAAGAAAATTTTCCCAACTTAAAGAAAGAGATATCCATAAACATACAAGAAGCCTACAGAACACCAAATAGACTAGACCAGAAAAGAAATACCTCTCATCACATCATAGTCAAAACACTAACCTACAAAACAAAGAAAAAATATTAAAGAGAGCAAGGGGAAAAGGTGAAGTAACATATGAAGGTAGACCAATCAGAATCACACCCAGATTTCTCATCAGAAGCTACGAAAGCTAGAAGGGCCTGGGCAGAGGTCATGCAGTTGTTAAGGAAACACAGATGCCAACCAAGACTACTATACCCAGCAAAGCTTTCAATCAACATAGATGGAGAAAACAAAATATTCCATGACAAAACTAAATTTAAGCAATATCTACACAGCAACCCAGACCTACAGAAGATACTAGAAGGAAAACTCAAATCCAATGAAAACAACCACACCAAAGAAAATATAGGATACAGTTAATTTCCCAACAAAAAATAAGAGAAAACAAGGAATGGATCATAGTAAGACCACCAACTCCACAATAAAAGGAACTAACATTCACTGGTCACTATTATCTATCAAAATCGATGGATCAACTCTCCTATAAAAAGACACAGACTAACAGAATGGTTCCAGAAACAGAATCCAGCATTCTGCTGCATCCAAGAAACACACCTCTGAAACAAAGATAAACACTACCTCAGAGTAAAGGACTGGAAAAATGTTTTTCAAGGTAACAGACCCAGAAAAACAGAAGCTGGGGTAGCTATCCTAATATCTAATAAAAATAGACTTTCAAACCAAAATTAATCAAAAAAGATGAGGAGGAGCACTTCCTTCTCATCAAAGGAAAATTTCAACAGGAAGACATCACAATTTTGAACATCTATGCCTCAAATACAAGACCACTTACATTAGTAAATGAAACATTATTAAAGCTGAAATCACACATTGATCTCAACACCTTAATTGTGGGAGACTTCAACATTCCATTCTCAGCAAGGGACAGATCATCCAGTCAGAAGCAAAACAGGGAAACAAGAGCACTTACAGAGGCCCTAAATGAAATGGACCTAATAGATGTCTACAGAACTTTTCACCCCAAATCAAAAGAGTATACCTTCTTTTCAGCACATCATGGAACCTTCTCCAAAATAGACCATATAGTTGGTCACAAAGCAAGCCTCAGCAAATACAAGAAGATTAAAATAATCCCTTGTATCCTATCTGACCACCATGAACTAAAGCTAGACCTCAACAACAACAGAAACATCAAAAAGGCTGCACATACATGGAAACTGAACAACTTGCTACTCAATGACAGCTTGATTAGTGAAGAAAGAAAGAAATTAAAGACTTCATAGAATTCAATGAAAATAAAAGCAAAACAAACCCACACCTATGGGACACAATGAAAGCAGTGCTAACAGGAAAGTTCACAGCACTAAGTGCCTTCAGGAAGAAATTTGAAACATCTCATACAAGCAACTTAATGGCCCAACTGAAAGCTCTAGAAAAAAAAGACACAGAGAAGCAGATACACCCAAGAGGAACAGACCACTGGAAATAATCAAACTCAGGGCTGAATTCAATCAACTAGAATCAAATAAAACTATTCAAAGAATCAATGAAACCAAGAGCTGATTCTTTGAGAAAATCAACAAGATAGAAAAGCCCTTAGCCAAACTAAAAAAAAAAAAAAAAA
>CM053766.1:79660336-79680252 GCA_028658305.1 Pachyuromys duprasi
CAACAGATATCTAACAACACTGTCATGTTACACATTGCCTACTTTATTATGTACAATGATGTGCCTACAATGAGAATCAAATATTATTTATTCCCTTGGTTCCACAGGGTATATAAGATTGTACTTGGTGTGTTTCTTGACTTTTGTAAAAAAAAAAAAAAAAAAAACAACTGAAATTTTATTCTAGCTCCATATAATTTTCTTACCTACTAAGAATTATATCTGCATGAAAGCCCTTCTCTTTTATAGGAAATGCCAGATTGTGATGTTCATTGCATAATTTTTAATTGAAGGATATATTAAATTATTTAAAATATTGAGTATCTTAACCAAATGTCCCTATTCAAACACATTTTTAGTATGCTTGTGTACTTCGTTAGAAAAGAAAACAACTCAACTTGAAAATATCAAACCTAGCATAACCAGGTTATTATGGAAACATAAGGCATTATATAAGCCTGATGTCAGCAAAAAGTGTTTTTCCCTTTAGCCTCGTGAAAGTGAAACCTACAAACTATGACTCCTTTCATACCAGAAATTATCTATCAAATTATATTAGTAATTTAATCATTTTAGAGCTGTCATACAACATGGCTGTATGGAAGAATACTCCTGCTTGAAGTGCTAAACTCTTGGCTATCTGTGGGACAGTGTCCCAAGTCTCCCTCACAAATGCAATGGAATCACACCATGCATATGTTGTGTTTCGAAGGGTAGAGTTCAGCCAGAAAATCAAACACCAGCTACTTTGTTTGTGTCTGTAACAAACATTTACCAATAGCTTGCAGATTTTTCATTCAAGTCGTATGGATACACAGACATTTATTTTCAGCATTTACTTGTGTAATTGGGCCATGTAAATGATTGCTTATTCTATGTGGCTTTAAGAAAAAGATTTATACATTAAAAATTCAGCTAGAAAAACTGCATAAAATAACTTCTTGGGCGAAGATTAGACACTAAATGCAGTCCTACTGAAATATGCATTTTACTGAAACCTGAAGACTACATATTAAAACTAAAAAAAGAAAAAAAATTACAATGTAAAAGAAAGTAAAAGGAATGTTATATGTGAGTCTGGAAAAATCATACTTAAAGTAGGAATTAGAATTGGTAAGAGAGAAGTTCCCACCGAAGTGTCCAGTGATTTGTTTAAGATAAGAATATAAACAGAAATAACGCCATCATACGCTGTAAACTTGTAAACATACACCAAACTGTATCATGAGTGTACAGACTTGATCTCAAGAAAACTGAAAAATGTGATATGGAGTAATCAAAGATTTTATAAACGCATACTTTTAGCATATTTATTAAAATGGGTATGTGTACAAATTATTTTTTTAAAGGGCCAATGATGACTTGTGCAGATGATATGACAATCAGGACAAAACAGTCATTCATGTCTGGGAAAAAATACACATTTTTTCAGCAATCCAAAGCACTGAATTGTGAGTTGCAGCAGTACAAAGTGTGCCATGGAAACTTTGGCAACAGTAAAAGGATTTGAGTGCACAATGACCTAAAATTAATTGAAAATCAACGATGCCATGAAGCCAAGGTGCTGCCGGCAGTGTTCACGCACGCTGCAACGCGAGACTTTCGGCAACCTCTGTTCTGAGCGCACAGGTGCGCCTTGCAGGATGCTATATACCAGCAACCAAGGCCACTTGGAACACAACTCAGACTTGAGGCTCTTGTCTGTTCTGACTTGCAGTGTTTTTTTACTGTACGCACAAAGCTTTCTTCTCTTACCAAAACACAGCTGCTTAATTTACAGAAAACTAAGACTTAAGTATTTTCGTGCTATTGTTCCCCAGCTTGTAAGGATCAAAATCGCCCGTCTTTGGATGGCATTGTTTTAGAATGTTTGATTTGAAAAATTGTTGCTACAGTTGCTGACAAATGTTATGAACAATCCTTAAATAAATTTTGACTTGGAATTAGGACAGTTTCTATAGAGAAAGAAAGAGAAAAAAAAACAAGGTCCTAAACGTATTTCTGGCATTTTGTACATCTTTTTGCTAAGTATAAAAGAAAATTAAAAAATAATAAAAATTCTGAAAAATGTTGAATATGTTTTTTGTTATTCCTTAACAGGTACTGCACCAAGATTTAACTTTGTTTTTGTTATTTGTTTTTGGTTTGTTGAGACAGGATTTCTCTGTATAGCCCAGGCTGGCCTTGACCTTACAGAGACCCATCTCTCTGAGGGCAAGATTTAACTCTTTATGCAAAAATAAAAATGTCCATCTCATTAGTTAACAGATTAGCTTTCAATTTTTAATAAATGGTGAAATTATATATGTGTCAAAGAATTGCTTTAAATAAATATTTTATGATTCATTATCAGTGTTTGGTTTGAATGCCCATTTTATATATTTAAATATATTGACATATTTGGTTTTAAATTTAAAAAAATATTCTCAAGTAAAAAGGAATCGTACATGAAAGAGATTAAGAACCCCTAGTCTAAAGAATTCTGGCAGCCTGGTAGCAGAGAAAAGGATAAATAACATGTGACATGCAAGCCAATAAGAGATGTCCAAGATCACACCACTGGTCTGGGAACAAAGGACACGACAGTGGTGATAACAAGACGAAGACTGATCAAATGACTAAAATTAGAAAATGTGAATTTTACCATAAATCACTACTTTATTTAAAGGAGTTGCGCCTGTTTTTCTGCTCACACACAAATCAGAATTACTTTGGAATTCCACATATTGTAAAAATGAAAAGAGGAGGAAGAGGAGGAAGGCTGCAGCTCAGTGAGGATCTGCCTAATCAGAAAGTCCTTACTGTGATCCCAGGTGTGGAGACTGACATCCCTCCTCCCCTCCAAAAAGAGCTTTGTGGTCAGCCTTGTCAAACCTATACACGGTGAAATCTGAGTCAATATAAATAATACATGAACAAGTTTGTTGCCGTGAACAAATGTTTAAATGATATTTGTTGTCAAGGACCTCAAATGTTCCTCCTTAATGCTGGTACCAATGAGAGTCAACGTGGCAGGTTTTGTGTTTCCCTTCTGCCATTGGTACTGGTATCCATTTCCTGGAGCAGGTTCTGAAGTCACCGCGGGGTAGAGAGTGAGGTGGTGACTGAGTCTTTGTTGCCCCTTCGCTTCTTCGTATGAAATGAGGATAACAGTATCTCTCAGAAAGGGTTGTTTGGGGAATGGAGTAAATGATTATTGCAGGAGATCTACAGCACCCCAAGAGCACAGCTGGAAATTCCTTTGAAAAAAGCCTCTTTCAAGGCAAAGCTCATGGCCTGCAGCTGCACTAAGACTCTGGAGTGCTCGGTCTATGGACAGCTGTGCACTTAATCACCCATAAGAGAGGGAAAAGTGACAAGAGCAATTGTTACCAGACCTAGCTAGACAGAAGGAATGTCAGAAAAATTGTTAAGAAAAAAAAAGAGATGGGAGTCCCGCACTCTTCACATAAATATTTTCTTTCACTAGCTCTAACTAGGTAGATTGTAACTTGAACAACTATATTTTTAGAGATGCTCCACATCTGTCTAATTAGATACACCATACTCCTACGCTAATAACCTTCACACTGCATGGAGTCTTTCATAGTTTTCAAAAACACTATTTTAAAAACTCTTAGTGTTTTTCCTACTCGGGCTTAAAAGAATGTTTGTTATTTTAACTATTCTGAAAACATTTTTAAACATTATCTCATCTCTTCTTTGAGCCTTGATAAATTATTTGTCTTTCTGGTTATCTGGGTCCATTTATTAGAAGTGGACTTACCGGAAGTGAGAAGGAAAGTGATCATAATTAATAGAGCAATGAATATAATCCTAAGATGCCTATAATTCTATTATACATTTTCTCTTGTTTTTTGGAGAAAAAACGGGGGAGGGGGACTCTTGGTGAGCATATTACTTTTAACCCCCGTGGTTCACAGCCTTCCTAACACTGTACCTTTAATACAGCTCTTTATGTTGTTCTGCCCCCCACCCATAACATTATTCTCACTGCTAATTTATAACTGTAATTTAGCTACTGTTTGAGTCATAACATAAATATCTGTGTTATCTGTGGTTTTGGGAAACCACTGTGAAAGGGTCGTTTGATCCACAAATGGGTCAGGACCCACAAGTTGATAATTGCTGTTTAAAAGGAAAACTGGAGATGTTGAATTTCCTTCATCATTTCTCAACCACATTGTTTGCCTGATCCCTGGAGACAGGCCATCATGTAGCCCTTAACCTTTCTATGTTGTGGAGGCTACCTTGATATCTCAATCCTGTTAGTCCACTCCTGAGTACAGCATTACAAACATGGGCTACTACACACAATGCAGCTTTTATTCTTGCTGCCTTGGGAGGACGAAGCGCTATAGTCCAGTCCTAATTCCCAGAGGGAATGGTACTTTTCCCATTCCATTTAGCCTCCTAAATTATACTTATTAGCACATTTAAGTTCTGCTGGAGTTTATCACATCCATTTAGCATTCAATCAACATTTTTCACAAAGAAAAAAAGAATGTCCCTGTCTTTTGTTCTTTTGTCTCTTAGATTTGTGTCTAAAAATTATAAATGATCCAAAGAAAGGAAGAAAGAAAGAAAGAAAGAAAGAAAGAAACAAACAAACAAACAAACAAACAAACAAACAAAGAAAGAAAGAAAAAAAGAAAAAGAAAAATTTCCTTGAGTTACTCATAGTAATTAACCTCATGCTTGTTTATCATACTCTTGGTGGTTCCTTGTGAGGGGAGGTGATTTCTTAGATCACCTTTTTTCTTAGATTACTGTACTTATGTTGAGGGGGTAGTAATTTGACTGTTGAAGTATTTGCAACTCCAGGTCAGAACTAAGGTCAAAGCAAGACCTTTTTCCTGTGGTTGGAGTTCAATTACATTCTTTTTCTCTAAGAAGAGAATATGGCAGAAGAGGAGGAGGAAGAAGTTCTCTCTCACTTGTTGTAGATAATTTATCAACCAAAAAACTCCATTTCCAAGTGTGTATATGTCTCTCTCTGTATTCATATATGTATATATTATATCTATACACATATATATGTATATATATATGTATGGTGAGTGTATATATTATATATACACCTATATACATAAAATATATACACAGATAGGGACATACGTACATATGTATATACACATACGCACAAACAGACACAGAAAGATATGTATGCATAAGAGTCTTCTCTGTAAGCTAAACAATAATGAGGTCCCCAAGGAGGATTAGTAAATCTCATTCAGAATGGCAAACAGGATAGACACCAGAAGCGGTGGAAGAGAGGAAACAGGATGGGAGTGTACACTCCTATAGAGGGTCCTCTGAAAGGAGTCACCCAGCAAGGATCAAAGCAGATACTGAGGCTCAAGGCCAAACTTTGGGCAGAGCACAGGGAGTCTTATGGAAGAAGAGAGGGATGGGGATAGAGGGACATGGAGGGGACAGGAGACCCACAAAATTAAAAGATCTGACCCCATGGGGTCCTGCAGAGACTGATGCACCAATGGAGGACCATGCATGGAGAGGACCTAGACTCTCTGCTCAGATGTGGCCGAATGACAGCTCAGGCTCCATGTGGATCTCTGAGTGAGGAGAGCAAGGGCTGCCTCTAGCATGAACTCAGTTTGACTGCTCTTTGATCACTCGCCCCTGATGAAGCAACCTTGCCAGGCCACAGAGGAAGAGGATCCAGGCAGTCCTAATGAGACTTAACAAGCTATGGGCAGCTGGCAATAGTGGAGAACTCCCCTTTCAGTGGACTAGGGGAAGGGGATGAAGGGAAGAGAGAGGTAGGACTGGGGGAGTTGAGGGAGGGGCTTCAATCCGGATATATAATGAATAAATTGGGAACAAATGAGAAAGAAAGAAGGAAAACAGTCTTCTTTGTAATTTGTACTATGGCAGTTAGCTTATATTCAATGGCATGACTTCTTTCCCTTTTTGTTCTCTTATACGTTTTCATCTCAAAATGTTACATAGGTTAATTTTACTAAAGATGGAATCTTCTTCCCTTTCAGAGATTAGTCTAAAACTGAACTCAGAGGAATACTGAAAACTACATGAACTTAGAAGTCAGAGTGGAGCAGGGGAGGGGCAGAACTCTGGTCAGGTAGAATGGGCAAAGCCAAGTTGAATGTAAGGGAGAAAATAGATGATTAACGTAATAAAGGTGTAGGCAGCTGGAACATATGACTACTCTATTTATGAATTTATAATCACTCCATTATTCCACCTGCCCAATGAGGAAGACCTAAGAGGAAAACAATGGAAATGAAGTACAAATCTATCAGATAAAACAAAAGCAATCAATTGCTAGCATTCTTGACCATCTAATATGATTTTTAAAAAGTGCTAGCTACAGAAAGGCAAGCTCTTAAAAAAATTCAGTGGGCGCAGTGGCACATAGCTGTAATCCCAGCACTCTTGGAGGCTGAGTTAGGTGGATCTCTGTGAGTTCAAGGCCAGCCTGGTCTGCAGAGCAAGTCCTGGACAGCTAAGGCTACAGAGAAACCCTGTCATTCAATGTTATAAAACATTTCAATTCTCTAACTCTAACCCATTGTCTTTGATCTAGTAAACACAGAACACAAACATATACTCAACTGTGCCACAAGTGTTCAGGGAGTCAGTTCACATCTGTGCTGTTCTCAACAGAGGAACCATCACTCTACTATGCTATGCAGTACAGAAAGGGTGATCTCTGCTAATGCATAGACTATGTAGACCAGTGTTCAGGAGCTTGGTCAAACCAAGAGGAAGAGATACCTAGAAGAGACTTTAAAAACTGAAAGTGAAGTGTCTCTACTTCATGAATGAAATATATATTAATATATGCATATATTAATATATATAAAGTAAGGGGAAAAATAGTCAGATCTACAAGGAGAGAAAGGGGCTAAGGTATATTTTGTATGAGATGATCTCCTTCTAGCAAGGAAGAAGAGGTATAGTTAGTGAAATGGTGTATATTATCTTAAGGGTGAATGTGGTGTGGCAGATGGGATTGACTCCCACAGTGAAACATGAAGATTTTAGAGAGATGACAGGTCAGAGATGTCCTACCTGGGGATCAGTGCTAAAGTTTTGGGTGATGAAACCTTGGGGAGATAAAGAAAGGGGGATCCCTGTAACCTTACAAGCCTCAGAAACCAAAAGACCTGGCTTGTTACTGAGTCACACCACTAACCATTTACCTTTTAGATTTAAATGCAACGCACACTTCCACTGAACATCTTTGTAATGGCTGAAGTTTGCAAATAATGTTGACATACATTCTTGTATTAAGAAACAGCTCATGAACAAATGTCTGGTAAGACACTCTCCTAACTTTTTTTTTTCATTTTCGGTGTTGCTGTATAATATTTGTAATAGACCACTCATTTTGACTGAGCTCTGGCACTAGGCTGAACTGACCAAACAAGATAGTCACTTGTGCAGAAGTTACACATCACCAGGTTTGAAGCCCTGTGGCCTCTCGGACCTTCAGGATGGCTGGTGAGATGGCTCATCCTATAAAGGTGCCTGTCCCAAGACTGACAACCTTAGTTCAACCTGGGGACCCAAATAGTAGGAAGAGAGAAGCAACCCCAGCAGTGGTTCTCTGATCTCCATATGTGCACCATGGCATGTACTCACACACACACAGACACACACACACAGAGAGAGAGAGAGAGAGAGAGAGAGAGAGAGAGAGAGAGACAGAAAGAGAGAAAATGCAATTAAAAAAAAACAGAATCAGAAAAGATGGAAGAAAAAGCAAATCCTCAAACAGGTTACCCACCATGATAAGGATGTCTCTTGTTGCTGTTTGAAATGACCAGTTTGTCTTTTGCTGTTTCCGCTTTTCACAGACTTCTTCTGTTTGTAAAGCGAATACCCTATGCTCGGCTTCATCTGTGCACTCATCTTCCTTACAGAACGAAGTGTTATCCAATTCCAGAACTGCAAGTTGAAGTCTAACACCTTTACATTTTGTTATAATTTTTTTTCTTATGACAGGAGAAAATGCCTTTCTTCCCAGGACAGATACTCAATTCTTGATTCATACATATGAAATAAAAACACAGGAATGTAAGTGAACAGCCATGGCCTCACTGTATGGTTGTGAGACAGCAGACCTAGAAAGATGAATCCTAGTCCCACAGCCAAGGCCAAGCAACAGTACTGACTGCAGAATGAGCCCACAAAAACGGAATATGACTCAAATCTGCGCAAAGTCTCTCTATTGGGTAACTGTGGCCTGAAAGCATCTCTTAAGCTAGGAGGGAGAATAGGAGTCAAGCAAATGGATAGCAAAGAGGCTTTTAGTTCACATACCTAACACTTAGCATAAAATGTCTTTAAACTGAAGCAAGACTTACTGAATAAATGAATTATTCTCATGTCCCATGCATACAACAAACCTATTGCAAATATGTTAAGATATTCTAAAATATCAAGCAAGTTTTTATTTATCACTTTCCATCTTCTAGAATTACATTCCAAACATGTAGTTCTTAAGGATAGAAAATGTAACATATTTATGTTTTAAAGCAATAAAACTTCATGTGAAATAAACAAGTAATTTCAAATTATAAAAACAGAATCTGTAAAAGAATTTGGTTTGGTTTTGAAATTGTAATTTTTTTGTTTGTCATTGACTGCCCAGTGTATCAGAGAACTACAATAAAATCACAGTTAATCAATAGGACTTATAAACCTATAAAACTAACACAATTTTATTGAAATGATCAAATAAAATATCAGATTGATTGAACTTTTGATTCAAGAATTTACTGTTGTCCAAATAAGGCACCTTCCTCTCCTTTTTGTTTTCTTCTTATTAAAAAGTACAGGCTAAGGAATAAAGGGAGAGGAAGAGATCACAGCAACAAATAAGGCTCTAGTGAAAACCACTGAGCTCTGTAAAGAAGAGCTGCAAACAGGAAGCCCGCACGAGTAGCTTGACCTCATTCCCTGCAAACACAAGCATTAAAAGCTTAATCTCCAAACTCACATGGGTTTGGAGGTAGGACCTTTGAAAAGCAGTGAAGATTAGAAATTGTGAGTAGGACGTTGGTGGCTTCCTTAGGGGAAGAGCGACATGAGCTAGCCTTGCTTTCTCATCATTTGATATATGCTGTCACGTCACAATGCAGCCACTAGGCTGCTTATTGCTGAGCAGACATGGCACCGTGTTCTTCATTGTATTGCATTTATTTATTGATGTTGGGGTCAGGTGCACGCCATGGGATGGCACCATCTTCCTAAGGCTTAAGAACTGTAAATTGAATAAACCTATTCTCCATAAATTAAAAAAAAAAGCAAGCACAAAAAAGTCTAAAAGCCTAACATTACGAACCAGGATGTAGCTCAGTTGGTGGATGCTGCACAAAATAGGCATGTTGGTGCAAGCTTGTAATCATAGCACAGAGGTAGAGGCAGGAATACTGCAAGTTCAACATAACCCTCAGCTACAAACTGAGTTTAAGGCCAGCGAGAGATACATGAGATCCTAGACACATATCACACACACACACATCACACACACACACACACACACACACACACACACACGCTTTCTAGTCCACAGTAGTTTACCACAATGAGGCTCAATATTTGTAGCAAGAAAAGATAAAGCCATGAAAATATCCTAGGTTTCATTTGTTTGTTTGAGGAAAGATATAGAAACTACTCCCCTATCCATCCTCCAATATACCTTCACATATTAATTCATGAAAATTTTTATCATTAGTGACATAATCTTTTAGATGCTACGTTCTTTAAAAACATAAATCGTACCCTAAACGTGAGCCTCAGTATCTCCTTAGATACCCTGGTGGGTAGAGTCTTTTAAGAGGTCCTCTGTGGAAGGTTCTGTCCTGTTCCTTGTCTTCTACTTCCGATGTATATCCTGTTTGTCCTTCTGAGTGAGGTTTAAGCATCTTTCCTACAGTCCCCCTTGTTGTTTAGCTTATTTAGGGCTATAGATTTTAGTATGTTTATCCTATATTATATGGCTAATATCCACTTATAAGTGAGTATATATACCATGTGTGTCTTCTGCTTCTGGGTTATCTCACTTAGGATGATCTTTTCTAGTTCCCATCATTTGCCTGAAAATGTTATGACTTCCTTGTTTTTAATTGCTGAGTAGTATTCCATTGTGTAAATGTACCATAATTTCTATATCCATTCTTCCTTTGAGGGACATCTAGGTTGTTTCCAGATTCTGGCTATTTTGAATAACCCTGCTATGAACATGGTTGGGTAAATGTCCTTGTTCAATAGTGGGGCCTCTTTTGGATATATGCCTAGGAGTGGTATAGCTGGATCTTGAGGTAGCACTATTCTTAATTTTCTGAGAAAGTGCAAGATTGATTTCCAAGGTGGTTGTACAAGGTTACATTCCCAACAGCAATGGAGGATGGTTGCCCTTTCTCCACATCTTCTCCAGCATGCATCATCCCTTGAGTTTTTGACCTTAGCCATTCTGATTGGTGTGATGAGGTGAAATCTCAGGGTCGTTTTAAGTTGCATTTCCTGAATGCAAGGATGTTGCGCATTTCTTTAAGTGTTTCTCTGCCATTTGATATTCCTCTGTTAAGAATTCTCTGCTTAACTCTGTAGCCCATTTTTTATTTCGACTACTTGATTTGTTGCTGTTTAACTTCTTGAGTTCTTTATATATTGTGGATATTAGCCCTCTGTCAGATATAGGGTTAGTGAAGATCTTTTCCCAGTCTGTAGGCTGTTGTTTTGTTCTGATGATAGTGTCCTTTGCTTTACAGAAGCTTTTCAGTTTCATGAGGTCCCATTTACTAATCATTGATTTTAGAGTCTGTGCTATTGGTGTTCTGTTCGGGAAGTTTTCTCCTGTGCCAATGAGTTCTAGGCTCTCCCCAAATTTTTCTTCTAACTGATTTAGTGTGTTTGCTTTTATGTTGAGGTTTTTGCTCCACTTGGACTTTAGTTTTGTGCAGGGTGATAAATATGGGTCTATTTGCATTTTTCTACATGTAGACATCCAGTTAGACCAGCACCATTTGTTGAAGATACTGTCTTCCATTGTATGGTTTGGTTTCTTTATCAAAAATTAAGTTTCCATAGGTGTGTGGATTTATTTCTGGGTCTTGTACTCGATTCCATTGATCCACTAGTCTGTTTCTATGCCAGTACCATGCCATTTTTTATTACTGTTAATCTATAGTACAGCTTGAGATCTGGGATGGAGTGCCAGAATCCTTATGGAAGAAGAGGGAGATAGAAAGACATGGAGGGGACAAGAACTCCACAAGGAGAACAACAGAGCCAAAATACCTGGGCCCAGGGGGTTCTGCAGAGACCGATACTCCAACTAAGGACCATGCATGGAGAGGACCTAGACCCCCCTCCCCACTGGCTGCTCAGTTTCCAAGTGGGTTCCTAGTAAGTGGTACACAGGCTGTCTCTGACATGAACTCAGTGGCCTGCTCTTTGATCACCTCCCCCTGGGGAGTGGGGAGCAGCCTTGCCGGGCCACAGAGAAGATGACATAGCTTTAGTCCTGATGAAACCTGATTGGCTAGGGTCGCATGGAAGGGGAGGAGGTCCTCCCCTATCAGGGACTAGAGAAAAGGCATAGGGGGAGAAGAGGGAGGGTGGGTGGGACTGGGAGGAGACCAGGGAAGGGGCTGCAGTGGGGATACAAAGTGAATAAATTGTAATAAATAAATATATAAATAAAATAAATTTAAAAATAAAAACAGAAATCTTTAAAGGCCAGCATTAGTAAAGTAATTAGCTCATCAATACTCTCCTAAGGTGACATTTTAAAGCCAGACTGAAAGAAGGCAGTCAATGTTTGACAAGCATGTGGAAAAGGGTACACTGGGCAAGAGAGTGCTTGCTGCCTTTGATTTTTCTCAGTTTATTCATTCAATGGCAATCATCCAACAGTTATTAACTGTGATGCATCATAGGAATACAAGCATTCAATTATTAGAAGTTAGAACAATAATCAGTCTGCAAATATTCTTATGTGCCAGATACGTAAGTGTAGGGATAAGAATGTCTGGCCAGAAATGCAAGCCCTAAATAGATAATTACAGCTTTGACAAGTATGATTGTGGAGACTTGTCATGAGGACATATAACAAAGGCACACCAGAAGGAACTTGAGGGGCTTGCCGGAGCTCGATACATTTAAACAGCTGCTATTTCTTTCTCTCCTTTTTTTTCCTTCACCACCTGAGTTTTCAGCTCACAAAACAGATGCACGATACCCATCTCCAAACTGTGAAGGGGTAAAATAGTCATTCAAATCAAGCCATCATTACACATTACACAGTTTGTGCTAGAAAAGCCAATTGTCTGCTTGGGTTTGTTGAGATGGGGTCTGGTTGAGACAAGGTAGCTCTGGTCAGCCTGAAACTCACTATGTAGACCAAGCTGGCCTCAAAAAGATTTCCCTACCTCTGCCTCTAACTGTAAAATTTTAGTGATTTGTTTTAGTGCAATGAACATAGTGTCAACAAATATTTATTATAGAGCTATGACTAAGAGGTGAAACAAATCTAAGATTGCTTAACAAAAATATTCTGAAAGAGCACATGGCAAAGTTATACCCTGCCTCCTGAAGTTCTGGATCAAGATCTCATAGAGCTGCATAACTGAACATGACATTGTGAAAAATGTGGATTCAATAAAAGGTTTCTGAATGCACAAATCAAAAACCAATTCAAAACTCAAATGCATAATGAATCTATGGTGCTCCTAGGAGCACTCACTCATGGTGTATCTCATCACTTGACCGCTGCCTTGATTCTGAACACACATGTGCCATAGCACATGTATGGATTCTCAAATGATAAAAGTATCATGTTTTAAAAAATTAATCAACTGGGAAAAACATTGAAGATGGCTTATGTACTCCAATATCAAATATCATCTAATATTTAATTCCTTATCTAAAAATAAATAAACACATACATCTCATTAGTGTGTAAATTGGCTCTAGTGCTCAAAAAATGATTAAAATTATATGTGCACTAAAAATTTATTTTAAAATATATTTATTTAGGGTTATCACCAGTAAATATTTGCTATGCATATATATATGTGTGTATATATATGTATATATGTATACATATATATATGTGACATTCAGTGTCACACATAATTTTTTCAGTGAAAAAGGATTGCAAGTAGAAAAACTGTAGAATCCCTGAACTACAAAGGACAATTTTTCTCAAGAATTTAAAACTCCTCTGTCCTTTATATAACTGGGATGAAAGAGATTTGGGTGGCAAAAGGCCTATTCCATTGTTGATACTCCTGCTGCAGTTATACAGAACATTAAGTAGAAATGGGTGTTGGGTGGGTGGCTCAGTGGGTAAAATGTGGTGGGCAAGCATAGGCACCTGGGTTTGCGCATAGAAACCTGAGCATGACACCTCATGCCTGTAATCCTAGCACACTGGAAGTAGAATACGGAGGATACTATGAGCTTATTGGCAGCCAATTTAGCCAATCAGTGAGCTCTAGGTTTAGTGAAAAAGCCTATAAAAAACAATATTTAGAACACATCAACTTACATGAAGGCCATCCATCAGACTTTGATACGATATATGGCAGGGTAATAAAAGAATTTACATATGTTCATTGCTTTGGCTATTGTCTGTAATCCTTCAAAATGCACGGCCAGTAAGAGAGCTGAGAAAAAAACTTGAGCTAGGCGAAACATTAACACGGTTTCCAAAATAGCAGTTGAAGCAAAAGACCAGGAAGTTTAAGACTGGTCCTTGCCAGCTTCCTTTGCGTTAAGCAGATGGTCTGTGAGATCTCAGTAAATAAATTATTATTCATGAAAACGAAAAAGATTTGATAAATCAAGTTATGCTGAAATTTGGTTACCTCCTTTCCTTTTTCTTTCTTGCCTCTCTTAAATTGACTCTTTCGTAGTTCTGCTGCCCAGCAAGTACTTATACTCTGTCTCCAGGGCTGCATGCATGACAGCCAAATGGAGGGCAAGTGAGTGTCGAACAGTTTCCTCTGCATGATGAAGAGCCTGAGTTTAGCAACAGTTAGATAGGAATAAATTTACCGAAAGAAAGTGAAAATGCTATCGCTATTGGCTCATCCAGTGTTGTGTCTACCCCCTTGTGATGCTTCATGAATTCATTAACTTTTCAGAGTCATCAAGTAAATAAGGCTAAACAGTGGCCTGGGGACCTACAGTGCTTGCTGACAAGCCATGCTCCTGGCTGTGCCAAGTTTTATTTGATCAAAATTCTGCAGCTATGTTTGAGTTCGTATTTCCTACTAACACCAAGAGCAATTACTTTGCACACTCAGATCTGCAGATCCTCACCAACACACCTAACAACTTCTACCCCCTTAATTCCTGACAAAAGATAAGTCATCATACTTCCAACTCTCATCGGACTTCAGAATTCCCTACACAGTACCTCCAAGATCGCTGTGTGACTGTTTCCTGACACAAGTGCGGAAGCAGAAACTGTGGTACCACCTTCGGCGGAGCGATCAAAGCATGGGAAGCACACAATCCCTGACTAGCGTTAATTTCATCTTGCCACCATTTCTGCCATACTCTTATCGACAAGTCCAGTCATGTAAACTCCCTTGCTATCCCTTGACTGCATCATTAGACTGAAAAAACGACCACGCTGTTCACCAAACCTCCCCCCGGGGCTCTGAGTCCCCTACCTGTACCCCAGCTTGGTCACAATGTTGTTCTGTAGGAACTCTATCCTTACTCTATCTTCACACTGAGCTCCAATCTGAACTAAAATGCACACTCATCTACAGCAGGAGATGAGGGTTGGTGTACCAGATAGCCCCACAGCCGGGGGTGGGGCAGAGTCTCAGGATATGCATATCAGGAAGTAGAGGGCTAGACTGTGGGACAGATGGAGGAATGCTGTAGGAGCTCACAGGTGAAGTCTGGTACCAGCAGGAAAATCTCCACACTGTCTTGGAGTGTCTTGAATTTTCAGAAATGTTGCCTAAATATTTTTTCTTTATAAAGGACACTAGCATCGGGTGTCCCTTTATACTAGTGAAAAAAGTTAAACATAGAGCTTATTTAAAACAGAGACTTTATATACCGCACCAAATCGTACTCTACTTGCTATGGTTTTTTTTTCTAAGTAAACCAAATGTAGTAGTTATTAAAATACAAAACAGAAATTCAGCACAAATTTCTATGAATAAGAAAGCTCTTTCATGGAGGACTAGGATGAAATCATTAAGCTAGCTCATCATGCTGACCTTATTTATTCATTACCTACTTGTGTTGAGAAGCAAACCCAGGGCCGTTGTGCATGGAAGGCAGGTACTCCATCACTGAGACACCACCTTAGCTCAGAGTATGTATTCCTTAACTTAGCTTCTACATGTCCGAAGGCTTTATTCAGAACCATCAAAAACAAGATGGTTTTCAAGATGGAAACCACCTTTATCTAATTCTATGGTTGCCTTTTCCCCATGAGCTTTAATTTTCTTTATGAGAATAGGAGTACAGGATCAGGAACCACATGGTAAACATTTTGGGGTTTGTGGGCCAGACGGCCTCTGCTGCAGCTACTCAACTCTCCTGATAAAGCAGGAAAACAGTCACAGGCACATACAACTGAAGGGGTATGGCTCTGTTCCAATAAATCTTTATTTACAAAAACAAGCCGCAGCAGATTTGGTTTTGCGGGCCAATTTTCTGGTGACTGCTAAGTAGACAATTGCTGTTTTAACTGCCTAGCGTCTCCTGACACTGCATTTGGCAATGGAGCTTTGGTTTTATATGCAGGGTTATGGCTCCTCAATCCCTAGCCCATGTAGCCAGAGGGAACTGACCCAGTCCAACAGCAACAGGGTTAGGGGTATGGCTCAGAACAGTATTCATTCCTTTAAGTTGCTGTTAAGTATTTTTGTTACAGTGATGAAAAAAGTAATCAGTACATGGATAGGAGCAGGAGCAGAAAAAGGCAGAGTGAAAGACCAAATAAAGATGGTTTCTTTCTAGTCCTGAAGCAAGTGGACCTAAACACGCTGAGGCTGTAACAGCTACAGCAGAAGAGGCGCACATTAAAGCATACCCATGACCTCAAGAGCAGGCCTCAAGAAGAGTAACTTAAAAGGGACCACACATCATATGGTCTGGTTACATTTCTCAGTGTGCGGGAGAACAGAGAACCATAGGCTGGATATGAGTTGGGAACATTACGTTTTTAGCCCCCACGTCAGCAATGGAAGGGTCTGTAACCAGGAGGGCATGTAGAAGGTAAACACACTGGATAAATTACCAGAATGTGGAGATAATATACCAAATCTCCTCCAGTACGTCATGGCAAACACCTGTAGACTCTGAGGTAAAACACAGGGCACCAGTACAGGACAGAGCTCAGTTTTATGTTATACTGTCTTTAACCCACAAAGAAAGGGACTCACAACTTTTATGGGTAAGCATTTTCAATTACCTCGATTCAAGATAGAAACTGTCATTTTAGAAAAAAATATCTTCATCTCACTGAGCCCTTGTGCAAAGCTCAGCTTGAAGATGCAAGTTTGTAAATCTAGAAGGGGAACAGGCAATGCCCTTCCCCTTTCACTGTAGCATGCTAAGCTGGTTGCTGACTTGAAGAAATTAATTTCTCAGGAGTTTGGTGAGCTCTCCAAAAGGAACCCACAGGGAATCAAACAGCAAGGAGAAAGCCATAGCCACAGATCTCTTCAGTATTCCTCCTTTGCTATACCTCTGAGAAACCTGAGGATGGCCTGAGAACAATCAGGGAAAGGAAAATGAGAGTGACTGAAAATGCCAAGTGTCACACCCTAGC
Source organism: Pachyuromys duprasi (assembly GCA_028658305.1). Taxonomy (NCBI): domain Eukaryota; kingdom Metazoa; phylum Chordata; class Mammalia; order Rodentia; family Muridae; genus Pachyuromys; species Pachyuromys duprasi. Next base: position 79,677,141 of record CM053766.1, read on the forward strand.
CACACAGTGACACCCAGGACACTGCTCCTTGCCATTCTGTTGGGAACTACTTTCAGTAACTTCTACCACCTGGAGGCTAAGCTTTCAGTTCCTCAAACCTCATTTGCCTTCCTTAACATTTCCTTTTCATTTATCTCCTGCCTCTTACACATTATAAGCAGCAAGAGGAAGAGAGACAGAACTCTGACACTTGGCTTGCAGAACGCCCTACCACCACATGCAAGCACATCACTTACAAGCTCTGCAAAGTGCATAACAAAGGTCTTCTCTTTTGCAGTATATAATGCCCCTCACTTTGCATCCCTGAACACAGTATCCCCCAAGTCCACGTTTCCAGTAAGTCTAATCGTGGTGAATTCGCATTCCAGACAAAGCTGCTCACATACCAAAGCCCCTGACAGTTGCCTGCTAACAGCTGCATTTCAAATTGCTATAAAGTTAGAAATTCAAAAGAGCTACCAGCTATTTTCTCCCAGTTTGGGGAGTCTGAGCACTGCTTGACCTCCTGTTCAGAATCTCCAAATTTGCTCTTCGGCGGCTATCATTACAGTTATTGGAAAAGTTCGGCTTCTTGCAGCTGCAGGATTAGGGCCTGCAATTTATTTATAAAAGTTGGTCCCCTCGCTAGGTACCTCACAACATAGCTCCTTCCCTCCAGGCTGCCAGGCTAACATCTTCTTTAAAGGGCTCACCTACATTGGTTAAGTCTATCCAGTTAAATATTTCCTTTTATTAAATTAAAATCAATGATTTGGGGGCCTTAGTTGAATATGAAGGTGCATATACACAATTTCACAGTAGAGGAGAAACCACTAGTCTCCACTCCCCACCCATCTCTCACATACACATCATCCCAAGTTATAAATCATAAAAATTCCCAAGATACACCCATATGATGGTATGATTTTTTTTTCCCCAGCAGTCCTAAATATCCCTGACTTAGCCGCAGGGAGTGTTCGCAATGAAACTGATAGAAGGGAAAAGAATAAAACGTGTGCTTTAAAGTTCTAGATATGAGGCAGTAGGAGACATTCAGGGGTGCAATGAAGGTCTCCAGGAACCACTCAGAGCAGTTAGAGACATCAGGGCCAAGATAACACCACAAAAAAAAAAAAAGGCCAGACAATCACCCTATTCTGGAGAAGAAAGCCCAGTAAAAAGGCTTTTCTTGCCAAAGAGATTCTTGGAAGGGGCATGACAGCTCTTCCTCAGACTTTAGCAAAGAAATGATAATCAAATGAGCCTTCCAGACTGTACTTTATATGTAGACAGACAAGGGCAGCTGAAGCCCCTGAGTCAGCCCCACCCCAACACTGTGTCCCACTGTGTGGTTCTCACACTTGATGAGAACGATGAAATAGTCTATATTTAAAAAGTTCAAATGATTAAAGGGGATGATAGTTCCTGGTGGCATGAATAAAAATGGCCCCCAGAGGTCCACAGGGAGTGGCGCCATTAGGAGGTGTGGCTTTGTTGGCAGAAGTGTGTCACTAGGGCTGGGATTTGAGGTCTCAGATGCTCAATCCGGGTGCAGTGTGTGTGGAAAGCCAGCCTGAGAGACAGTCCTGGATGCTCCAGGTAATCCAGAAGCCTCCGCACCTGGAGGGAAATGTCTTCTTGCTAAAGCAACACACCTGTGGCCAAGCCTGTCAAGCTGAGTTGGATCACTAGGACTCACACTGTGGTGTGGGGAACTGCTTGTTAAGCTGCTTCGTTATGTTTTCACCTGGGGAAGTAGTGTTTGAGAAAAAGTTAGGCGGTTCCACACCTTTTTCTTTTTGTATTGATGTTATTGGCTTTGCCTATAAGTAATGAACCCTGCAATAAACACGAGCTGTTTCAGTCAGACTGACAGCCCTCTCAAGCCGATCCCCTGTGAAGTGTGATTTGTCCTCACTCCCCACTCAGGAACTGTCTGACTCTGCCGGCAGGCTCCAGCAAGTGCAGCATTCTTGTCCTGCTGTCTGCCAATCTGGATGCAGAACTCAGCTCCTTCTCCAGTGCCATGCCTGGCCCTGTGCCGCCATGCTTTTCACCATGACAATGGACTGAACCTCTGAACTGTAAGCCAGCCCAAATTTTCCTTTATAAGAGTTTCCATGGTCATAGTGTCTCTTTGCAGAAATAGAAACCCTAACTGAGACACAGTCCTACAATGTTAGTTTCAAGTTGCAGCCATAACTAACAACATAGGTTATCGAACAATGAAGTCACTATTTTAGCCTTGAGTAAATCAGAACAACAGAAACAAGGCAGACCAAGACAAGGCCTCCAAAAGGGCAGCAGTTCTTTCGGAGCCTCCTTCAGAATCTGTTTCCTCATCTTTCTCAGCTTCCATAGGATCTCTGTGTTCCTAACTCATGGCGCATTCTCTGTCTTCGAAGCCATCAGCGCAGCATCTTCAAACCTATGTCCTCCCCTGATACTGATACCTCTGGGTTACGCATACTCTTGTGATTACCTGGGGTCCACTCCAGCCACTCAGGGTGACCTTCCCACATCAAGGTCCTTAGCTTAGTCACATCTGCAATTTTTTTTGTTATATCAGGTAATATTTCACATTTTAGAGCTGACGGGATAGACATCTTTGGGTGGTCATTATACTCTGATAGTTATTTGATATGGCTGTCAAAGATCTCTCTAATACTCATATTCAACCTGTTCAATCAACTGCTAACTAACATATTGGTGAATTTGCACATAAAGTCCACTTACAATTTATTTATATATTCTCTTGTTCTCTGAGATAATTAAAGAATCATAACTAAGACTTTTGTTTGGGTAACACTGTTAAGTAACAACATATTCTTCTTGGGAGATGGTAAGGTTATGACAAAGTTTTATATGTTGAACTCCTCAGAGAGCCAAAAAAAAATTTTAATTCTCATTTCCATGTAGCAGCTGTTGAGGTCACTAGGCAGTAGCAACCTATTCTTTTTTTTTTTAATTTATTTATTTTTATCTCAATCACAGGTTAGGTACTTTGAATCCCATGCGTAGCCCCCTCCCTCATTCCCTCCTACCTTCCCACTCCCTCCCTCATCTCCCTCCTCCCCGCCCCCTCCAAGTCCACCAACAGGGGAAGACTTCCTCCTCTTCCATCCAACCCCAC
>CM053766.1:79680752-79712642 GCA_028658305.1 Pachyuromys duprasi
GAAAGATAGAATGTCATGGAGGAGAAATAAGAAAACTAAAACACACCCCGTAGGTAAAATGGCTCTCCCAAGATCACTCAGGGAGGGGTGATGAATAGAACTCTGCATTCTCTATTCCCATTCAGTAGCTTAAAGGCCAGAATAATGGTTCAATGATCATCCCGATAACCCAGTGCATTGTCTCCAAAGCACTGCTATTGCATGAGAGAAGTCATCACAGAAACAGTGAACTGCTTTCACTTTGTTTTTCAACCTAGTAAAGAAAAAAATTTAAGTGAGAAGTATGGAAAACATGCAACACCCTGGTGGTGAAATCCACTCAACCTTGAGAAATTTGGAAAGTTTTAAGTTAACATGACTTGAAACTGTAAACAAATCGTTATCCTGACTGGTAGGTAACAGGAAGAATTCAGGGGATAATAGATGTGCTACCTGTAGCTCTAATTACAGGTGTTCTGGGAAGTGTGGTGGGAGCCTGTGAACTGCAAGGTGGAGAGAGACAGCAAGTTGTAGGGAAATTGGCTGAAATTTCAGCTCTTCTATTCATACCTCTGTGTGACCTGGGATGACTTATCAAACCTCTTAAGAGTCCCCATCCTAAAAAGTAAATAGCTAAATCCTCAAGTTGATCTAAATATTGCAATATATGCAAATACCTAATATACAAAATTGTTTAGCATGCTTCCTTCTCAAGGGAAAACTACTGGAACAGATTTTCCTGTGAAAATTGTTTGTAGTGGATGCTCTGCTGTGCTGCCCAGACTCTCTTTGCCAGCAACAGGACCTGCTCTCCAAGCCACTGGGAATACTGCTAACGGAAAGCCCTTTGTTACCAGTCCCTTACAGGTATTGCTTTTGCCTCCTTACCCACTGTTCATGTCATTCAGAATGTCCTCCCTCCGGTGCACTGCCCGAAGGCCCAGCATCCCAGACCAGAACTGGTCATGGGCTGTCTGATGCTTCTTCATAAGCTGCTTATCTTATCAGCGTGTCCATCTTCCTTCCTTCAATTTCTCTCTTCCTGGTGTTCTCAGCACAGTCACAGACCGGCTCCTGTATCCTGGTCGCAGCTGACAGTCGGCTCCCAGCAGCCGCGTCCCAGAGAAGACCCAAGCAGGCACTCAGTCTTTCCACGCCAGAGCATGTGACAGAGCAAATACTTTTTATTTGTTCTCCTAGGATTCAAGAGTAAGGCTGCTCAGCATGGAGCTGGCACAAACCCTCCTCCTCAGCTCTTCTAACCCTCTAGAGCATCTTTCACTCAGCGGTCTGTGCATATTCAGACTGTCACTTCAGAAATGTTGATTATCCCACAACTGAGGAAATGTTATAAAGTGTGCTGTTGGTGAAGATAATGATTAATGTTGTTGTTCTCTAGCTTTCTGATATTCTAGCAAAAAAGAGGGAGGATACTTTAGATAAGATTGGCAGAATGTTGGCAGCAGGTTAGGTTGGGGGACAGTGCTTTTGTACACCAGTTTTCCTACTTCTGCATAGGTCTGGACTTTTTCACAACAAAATAATATACATTCATTTGCTTTATGAGAGTGCATTGCATGTACATTGTAAAAGTACATAAAAAGCAAGCACTTGAACAATTCTAAGTAGAGCTTAATAAAAACATAAATTCAGTTTTGCTAATGCTAAGTAAACAAATCTATCAAAATTTACAAAATTCATGTTTCCCTCAGCAGATAAAATAAGTGTCTGTGAATAATTCTCAAATTTATTCTTTTTAAAGTACCGAAGATTTTTCTAACAGCAAGCTAAATAGATGCTTCAAATTCAATGTTTACTTTAAAAGATTTACTCTTCATACAGGTGTTCCTCATATTATATGGACTAGATTATAGATACTTTTACAATGAAATGAAATTTTATTTCAGTTTCAGAAGGCCCTACTTTCTATACATTGTCTTTGATAATAATGGGATGAGTTATAAAAACATGTTTGCAAAATGTCATGCAGGCTTGGAGTGCTGAGGTCCTGCCTAGACAGTGTCTAGGTTCGATTCCCAGCACTAAAACAAAACAAACAAAAACGAACACAATTAAAATACGGCCAAAGCATTTGACCCTCTTTCCATCTTCAATCCTTAAATATGATGGTGAAGGCTCAACAACTGGCACCATTGGTACAATTTGAATTTGGCACAAAAACTTCTGTCCTATTTGCATGTAATGATTGAGAATTGGGTCTTAATCACAGCAAGAAAGCAAAGTAGGATTTGACTAGGGTATTCATACAGTGTGAAATGGTAGTCTCTATGTGGAACTCTCAGTATGTTTAAGTATGCAATGATAAGGAAAATAAAATATAGTATGTGTGTGTTTTCTATCTTTTTATTCTTCTATGTTTGAATGCTTTCTGGATTTTAAGGTATCATCTACGTGAAATAATGGCATATAGCATTTTGGGGAAATGCTATTGTTCAAAACATGTTTTTCTTTCAAAGGTACTTGATCAGCAATCGCAAAGGTTATCTAAAGGATTTCTATGTCATGTCACTAATATACCCAGGCTTTCTGTCCATATGAAAGGCTTGGTGCATCTGACACAAAAGGGAGAGACTGGATTGTGCTGAGGCCAAAGACAAAACTGGTGTGACGTGGACGATGACTTGGACATGGTCATTTAAAAGCCTGTAAAGGCTGGAATTTTTAAGGCTTTTTTTTATAACTCTCTGGACCTCCTCTGAACAAATAAACAGCACAGAGAATATGTCCAGATCGAGCCCAATCCTGTGGGAAATAAGGCAGTTTTAAGAATCGTATGTGAAATAAGATGCCTGAACTGGGATTGCAATCAAGAAAACTAGCTCCCTGTACAGATTTGCTACTAATTATCTCCATGACCTGAAAATTCTGTCTTTCTGGCCTTGGTTTATAAACCTACCAAATAAGGCCAAGATTCATAAGCCAAGTATTACATTTTCAATATTAATAAGCAACCATGAAAGTTTTATGCAATTGAAATAACATAATTTTGAGTAGAATTGAAAAAAGAAAATGACATTTTATGAAGATTTTTTTCTAGAGTTGAAAACAAATGTTACTTATTACATTAGAATGTAGCTTTCCAAGTAACGTGTGTTTTATCTCCTATACCATATTCCCTTGAAGCTTTCTGAATTAACATGACGTTGACATTATTCCTGGTAGTATAGGGGGTTCTGCAAGCCTGCCTGTAAACACAACTGATAGTTCACAGTATACTATGAAACTTTGTTTCAGTCAAGATTGTCCAGAGTGTGTACACACACAGAGAGATGTTGAAATTCCACAACTACAATTTACAATCCCTATAAATTTCAGTTTTTACACAGTCTATAAATTTTTAAACTTATTAACAACAAAAACTACTGTATATTAATGCCATGTAGAATTGGATATTGTAATATAAATTGGAGGCAAAATTAAATTGGTAAAATTCAGGGTATAAGCCTGAAATTTCAAGATAATAGTAATCAAGTACTATAGAAATAATTTCTCTATCTGTGATGATGATAATAGCAAGTATGGGTTTGAATCACTAACTTACAGAAGCAATTAACTCTATTGCAAAAAATCAAATATATAATAAATATATTCTCACTCTTCTGTACCACAATGTGTATTATTATTGTCATTCATTGCTAGCATCTATTTACAAGTATAGAATTTAATCAGATAAACTTCTTGAAGAAATAATAGGTTGTCAGAACCGCATAGTGAGAATCAAAATGAGGCTGCCCGTTGGAATGCTTATCCTGTGGAGTCTCAACAGAACACCAAGAGAGGTGCTACAAATACACTCAAATCAAAAATGGATTTTCAGCATTATTGACTCACTAATGAGTGCTTTTTCCTCCCCTGATTTGTTGACTTGCTGATGTTTAACTAGCCTTCCATTCCTGGAATGAACTCTACTAGGTTATGCATATTGTCATTGAATTAGCTTCCTGAACTCCCTATAAAATTATCTGTGTTTACACTGACATGTGATACACCTAGTTTTCTTTTCTATCTTCTTTTCTTTTTTCTTTGTTGTTTGTTTGTTTTGTTTTTTTTTGAGAAAGAGTTTCTCTGTGTAGCTGGACTCACTCTGTAGACCAGGCTGGCCTCAAACTCACAGAGACCCGCCTACCTCTGCCTCCCGGATGCTGGGATTACAGGCATGTGAAACCACACTACCATAGTCAGTTTTCTTTTTAATATTACTACTATCTTAATTAGGTAGAGATCAACTAACTTAATAAATGAACCATTTTCTATTCCTATATCCAGAAAGAATTTTAATTTTATAGCTACTCCAGTGATGTGCGCTCACCATAGTCTTTCATGTATGTACCTGAAAAGCTTCACCACTTGCTAAATCTAACTCCCCATATGTTCAAAGCAGCTTACAAAGTTTGAAAAAAAAATGGCATTTTTCACTTTCCAAGGCAGCTTTCACATTCTCCTTCACCAGCACACCATTCCTCAGAGGAATCTCAATCTGCAGCCATGAGTATTATTTTACTGAGAAAATAAACCAAAAGAAACCATCCCAAAGAAAAATCATGAAATCAGTTTGCATCTAGATGCATAGACTCTGCTTTCACTGTTTAAGAACAGTTTGATGATATTGATGACGATGATGATGATAAACAACTAATAATTCATGCTCCTTGGGGAATACTAAGATCAGTCTACCTGAATACCAAACCTTGTCCCACTAGGATTTTACTTCGGAAGAACAAGTTTTTAAAGAGAAAATGTTTCTTTTGCTAACTGTGGGAAAGATTGTCAGACATTAAAACACTGGAGAGGGGGCAAGAGAGGGGCTGAGGGAGGGGGCTACAGTTGGGATACGAAGTGAATAAATTGTAATACATTTAAAAATGTCTAAAAAAAATCACTGGAGACGCGCTCGGCTCTCCCGGTAGCAGCGCCTCCTACTGGGAAGCCTTATTCCTTACACTCTCTGATGTAGTTGATCCTGAGAGCGAACCCCTTGCCTGCTCCCTTCCCCCATCAGCCACTACCTGCAAATCTCTGTGTTTGTTTCCTGAGAACCCTAAACCGTGACACCTATTGCCAGGGAATTGGGTAAAGCAGCTAAATTATCTCTAAAAAGGTTGCTGTGCCCTCACTTTAGCAAATGTGAACCCAATGTTAACACAAAATTAGGCAATTATTAGTAAAGCGAACTCATGGCTCTCCAACGATTATAAATAAATGTTGACAAGTGAAACAAAATGAAGAAACAAGTGAGGTTTATCTTTGGGAATGTCACATTTGGTCAACATTTCAGTAATCAAAATTCTTCATATTATAGGAAAATTTTAAATCCTATGATCATTTCAATGTTATTATGGAAAGTGATTGACTACACTTGACATGTACTCATGATTGAGAACACTTAGCAATTTAAAAAGAAGAGAACTTTCTTGACATGATAAAGGGCATTTTTATGTTATAGTTAGCATCACAACGCTAAATTACTGAATCTTTTAAGATTGGTGAAGGCAAGAATATGAGCCCTCAGGACTTCCATTCGCCAGTGAACTAGTCAGTAAAGTAAGACAAGAAGGGCTAGAGAGATGAGCGCTGGCTGCTCCTCCTGAAGGTCCTGAGTTCAGTTCCCAGCAACCACATGGTGGCTCACAACCATCTCTAGTGAGATCTTGTGCCCTCTTCTGGAGTACAGCATGCAGGCAGAACGCTGTATAAATAAACAATAAATAAATCTTAAAAAAAAATAGTAAGACAAGAAAAATAAAAGGCAAGTGGATTAGAAGGCAGTACAACCACCTTTATTCACAGACAGTGTTACCTGCACTGACAAAACTGCAAATCAACACACGTCCTAGAATTAATAAGCGAGTCCAGCAAGTTTGCACCATCTAACACCAAAGCAAATTATGCAATATATCTCTATACAATCAACAATTAAAATTAAGAACGCATTTTGTAATATCCAGAAACAAACACATTTATAGTAAATCTAGCTACAAAATATTGATTAAAGAAAGTTGAGATCAAAATCGAGAGAAGCATATTCATACATTTTAAAAGTTCAGTCTTTAGAAGTTGCCAATTCTTTGCAAATTCATTTCATTTCTCTACAGTATTCCAGAGAAATATATAAATTGACAGTTTAATACTAAAGTGCACATGAAAATACAAATAACTTTAAATGGGTCAAAACAACTTGATAAAAGAAGAATAAATATGGATAAATAACACTATTTGGTTTTTATACTTACTTCTGGGTTTGATATTTATTGCCACAAAATAAATAAATGTATTTTTAAAAAGCAAAGATAAGTATATATTGTGGAGTCTGAGCAACATACTCTTGAATGCATTATAGATCATGGTAAACTTTTTAAAACTCCTGGAGTCAAAAGAAAATGAAACCACAACTTACAGAACCCTTGGTCTATAGCCAGAAAAAAAGGATCTTTCAGCTCTGGGTCCTAACACTAAGAACTGAGGGGGGAGCCGGGGATGACTCGGTAGGTAGCATGCTTGCTGCACAAGGCTGTGGAGCGAAGTCTGGCACTCATGCAGAACCCATGATTATGTGTGTCTGTAAGCCCAGTGCTCGGAAAGAGGCATGAGGATTCCTTTGTAGGAAAATGAATGGGAACAGATATCATTACATTAAGTGAAATAAGTCAGAAGTAGAAGCAGAAAGTATTTCCTCTCTTCTCTTATATGCGGAATATCTATTGATCTACCGTCTATCTACCTATCTATTTTTCTATCTACCTGTCTATGTCTACCAACTGTCTATGGCATAAAAAGAGGAAGAGGATCAGAGCAAGAGAGGGCCATGAGAATGCAAACACTGGCGTCATAAAAAGACGTGTGTTTAAACGGTCAAGTTAACTTTGTTCACAACATTAAAAACTTACTCCAAATATTTACCAACTGATAAATTTACTTTAACCACAAAATTTAATGCTATGTAGCCATTCTCATTCAAACCACAACACACACATCATCTTTAACCTCTGCATCTGGGGCTCAGTGTTGTTTGATGTTAGGAGATGAAATTGTTACAGTTCACAAAGTTTTGCATCTACTTCTCAGTTCAGTGAAGAGAAAATAATCCTAACATCGGTAGAGTAGCAATGAAATTGTTAGCTTAGAGAAAAAACTAATAATTCTGGCTGCAGAATGGTGGGTGGGATTGCCACAGGACAATTTATAGGAATAGACATGTTTCACCTTTGGGCGTGTTGTCATATGAAGGACTTCTGCTTTATCTAGACTAAAATAATTATACTTAAAGAGTGTCAGATAGGATGTTCAGCTCAAGGAGAAGAATTTGAGGTGGACAATAGCTTAATCTATGAAATATATTGAGGAGACTATCAAAATGCAGGGACTGAAATAATAAAGAAGAGTTATTCATTCAATAAAGCAGTAAGGACCAAAAAAGAAAATATGTTACAGAAGATAAAGACTGAGAGTGGCTAGAATTAAGCAGTTATTCAGTATCCGTTTATGAACTGCACAGTATGATCCACAGAGATAGTCCATATTGCCTAGCCTTTTCTGATGGAGAACACTCTCCACATGTTAACAGAAATATACTGAAAGAATACAAAGTGAGTACAGAAGAACAGCTATCTGAAAGGGTCAGCTCCAGATACAGGAGAACAGCAGAGTGCCAGACTAAGTCTTTAAGATAAATTACAGTGCACATAAAAATGTTCTGAGCTAACCACTCCTGGAATTAATAAGATGCATGGTTACTCAATATTACTTCACATGATTTATACCAAAGATTCATCTACATTCTACACAGCAGACAGAATCCATTTTTTTTCTTTGTACAGAGCTTCTGAACTCCCAGGGAAAAAAAAGCCTATGATGATTAATAGAGGCTGCTAGGAATTTGTGTCTGTAGGAAAAAAAAACGAATCTTTTATACATAAAAATGATATTTCCAGCAAACTACCATTTAAAATTACTCTTTGAGGGTTTTTTTTTCAGGAAAATTACGTTATATTGGATTTTCTAGACTTTTTAAGTGAAGCACATACCAGCCTAATTAAGTGGTGAGGTAGAGGAATGAATACAGTATTTGAGCTGTTTCTAGCTGCTGCCACTCTTGATCACCTTACTTAGTGTCATGATAAACTTCTAAGCTCCCAATCTAGTAATAACTGAGTGGGGATGGAATTCAGGAAATATTAAACCAATATGGTTTTTAATTCTCCGTAACTTAGGATGCTCTGCATTTCCGTGCCTCTTCTGTCAAATAATGTATCAGATAAAACTAGACGCTTCTGGCAGTGAAGGTTTGCTCTTCCTTGCTCCATAGCGCAAAAGAGAAATATCAAGATTCTCCCTAAAAGAATGTTGTATCCCAAATGGTACTATTTGCATAGTAGTTTAGAAATAGTTCATAGAGGGATATGGACATAGAAAGCATCCAAGAGCACCTCTCAGATCTCCTGCAGCTGAAGAGGCAGGAGGGAAAGCCAAAAACATATTCAGTTTCCAAAAGCCCTTTGGGTGAAGAGCAAAGACAGCTGAAAAGGAGCAAACCTGCTTAAGGTGCCAGGGTCAAGACCTTAACTCCTGATGTATCTGACTCAGAGACAAGGCCCTCTCATAACTTCCAAACCATCTATTTAAGACTTTGAACATGTCCAACCCATGTTTAGTTGCCTACAGCATGTCAACCTCCTCCCTCCAGGCTCCCCCATATATTAGGCACATGTCCACTCTCCTCAGTTGCTGTGCCCTGTCAGTGCCCTGGCTCTGCTAGCCTCCTCCTCACTGTTGCTTTCAAAGCTGAATGAAATCACTTAAAGCGCCCTTTAATGAAGTATAACTTTTTGGTAAATAACTTGGCAATCCATATGTGCAAAGATTTACACCTTCATGTTTTGTTTATTATGTTTTCACAACAATGGGAAACTCCATGAGGCACAAAGCTGGTGCCATGAGAACTAAAAACAAAACAGATAAACATTATGATTCACTGAAAGCAGACTTCAAAATGTCAGGAGAAATATTACAGAGGGTGTTTCCAGATCCGAACACTAATTTTGCAGTAATTTGTTGAATATCACATATTAATGCAGAGAACGTTTGAAATGCAAGATGCTGTTTATCGCATTATATCCCTGTATCCACAGCAGTTATCATGAGGTACAAAATCACAGCAATTCATGAGTTCAAAGGATCCCAGAGTTTCAGTGCTGGCATTTGAGCAGCAGGTGCAATACCAATTTAAAAGGCTTCACACGTGCAAGACTGCACTGCCAAAATGTGACCTCAAGAACGAATCACAAGTGGGTAGCTGAAGAGGTCCTGGAAGAAGATGATTCCAACCCCAAGATCATCACAGGCAAAAGACAGTGTGTCCACTGAACCCATATGTGTGAACACGGACCATCTTCACGTAAGGGTTTACAGTAACATGTTTTCCAAATTTTCTTCAGTCAATACTTTTCGGGGAAAGCATAGTAATAACATCCCAAATAAAACAGATTTTAAAACTCCGACTTCTTAGTGATCACCTTGAGTCTGCACATTTGTTTTCTTTCACAGAACTCTTTCCATTATTATGAGATGCCGAAAAAATAGTGAAAACTAAATGTTTTACTCTAGAAATACTGTGAATTTCCTCCTGTGTTTTTTTAGTTCTTTCAAGTAACTCATGATTTTTCTTTGCTCTTTTTTATATCTTCTTCAGCAGTAGATTGAGTTGTACCCCATTATGCATTTCAAGGCTATAAAATAAACATTTATTCACCTGTTTAAATTGTTGTCTGGGAGGCTTATTGCCTCCATCTGCTAATTTAGGCCTCGCTTCTAGCCTCCGTACAATCTAACCTAGGCTTAGAATGTTTTCAGCTTCTGAGACTTACTGCTTAATAAGCTTACCCTTTCTCATTCTTGCTGAGCTCAAAGCTAGCTGGTTCAACTGAGTTGTTCTGGCTCAATCTTCTTTCCCAGCTAATTTATTCAAGCTGGCATTTCTCTCAGTCTCTGAATTGCTCTGCTTGGCCTCAAACTAACTCCAGCAATCTGCTCTAATCTTCTGGCTCCTTCTCATTCTTCTGGCTCATTTGGTCTTTACCTGAGTCTAGCTTGTTCTCTCATTCAACCTCTCTCTGTAAAACTCTCCAGGTAAAATTGCCTCCGCTCTTCTCATTCTCTGTGCTGCTCCCTTAAGTAGCTTCCCTTTCCTCTCCGTTTTCCTTTGAGAGCTGGATGAATCCAATTCTGTCAAATCTTTCTCTGATTCATTAAGTTTTCTGTCACTCAATTAGAGATAACTTCCAAATATGGATGCTTTCTTCTACAATCTACTTTATCTTCATTGTTTGGGTTAAAGATGTGAACCACCACACCTGGAGCTAAGGTTTTTTGTTTTTTTTGTTTTTTTTTATCTGAAACTTGCTGAATATCAGGCTGGTTTTGAACTCAGATCTGCTTGCCTCTGTCTCCTGGATTAAAAGTATGTCTGTATTCCAGATGGATCACACAGACCTAGAATGTCTTTGGATGTGATCTGTTGCCAAAGCAGCCATGTTCTAAATTAAAATTCTTCTACACAAGACCAATTAAACAATTAATATGTGAGCATGAACAGTACTGAATAGCTGAATCTGTCCTTCCGATCTTATTAAATGATGACTCGCTATTATTCAAATAACTTACAGACAAAATTCCACAGGAATTTCATGTAAATCATGACATTTCCTTCTAGATGTTATCTGTAAAAGAAGATATCTCATTTGATAAAGGTATCTCACTTGATAGCATTGCACTGAGTTAAATTAATGTTATTTATCATCCTAAAAACTTATAGACAGATGTTTTGCTTTCTTTCCAGGATAAAGAAAAAGAGGGTATGGATATTCTAATGATCAAGGTAACCATGACGACAATTTTCAGACTCATTACAAATGTTATTTTCATACACTCTCTGTGGGTTAAAATAATAATCTATTCCTGTAAACAAAATCTGTTTCTAGTGAAACTTTCTTTCATGGTGTAACAGAATTCTTAAAAGTATTCATCCACCCTAGCAAGTAACAGTCAGGAATAATTATTTTTCCCACAAATACCACAATGCAGCAAGCTCTTGAGAGCCCAGAAATTACCTCCGACCCCGAAACACTTCGGATGGCCACACCAGTCACTACTAAAGTCATCATTTTCAACACTTTTCTCTCATCTCGAGGGTAGGAATAGTTCTCAGTTTCATCATTCTGGCACACTTTTGGTGGGAACCCTCAGGAAGGAAAAGGCACTGCTGACACTCACAAGTCACAACACCCTACCCCCAATCAAAGCTAATGGATCTCACTTTTCTACATATACAAACACAGACTCTCTTACCTAACACTCTAATGTTATGGTTGCTGGCTTGGTGCTTTTGAGGGACTCCTAACAGTGGAAGTGGGGGTGTCTCTGACTCCTTCTCCTGCTCTTGGGGCCTTTTTCTTCCTACTGGATTGCTCTGTCCAGCCTTGATTTGAAGATTTCTACCTAGCCTTCTTGTATCTTTGTTATGCTATGTTTGTTTGATATCCCTGGGCAGCCTGTTCTTTTCTAAAGAAAAGAGGAGGGTAAGTGGATCTGGGGGAGCGAGGAAGAGTAAGGAGGAGTGGGAGATGTGGAGGGAGGAAAAACAGCAGCCAGGATGCATTGAAAGAGAGAAGAATAATCTTTCTCTAAAAACAAAACCAAAAGGCCAAAATCCTAACTAATTAAACAATATTTCCCCCATGCTATCGATGATACTTGAAACTTTAAATTACTTTTAGACAATGTTTTGGGTTTTGTCATGACCTTTTAAAAACAGAACAAAGTATGTTTTTTGTTTTTTAAACTAATATTCAAATGGACTGAAAATTGGACCATAATTCCAACCACTCTCTGTGATAAAAAGAGAGAATGCTATTTTTCACTCTGACCCTGTTCATCCTAAGACAATGGCAATTAAGGTGTTCACTATCTGAATGATTTTCATTTTGTTCATTTTAGCAAAATTGTACAATTAGAACCATTATGAGGATTATGATAAAGTGTATGAAATGCGCCAGATCAACAAGATCCATGTGTACATGAGCAACATGTCCTGAACGGAAGCTCGGCTCCTTTCCAAGGTGCTGCAGGGTCGTGTGTGTTCCTATCAAGAGCTAAGCACAGTGGAAGGAAACTGACCATCAGCGGTGAGGGCACTTGCCACTCTTTGCCTACAACCCAGCTGTTTCAAACTTAGTATCTGGATAGTGACTAAAAACGAAAGTGAAGGTAAAATTCTTTGTATTCTCATTTTATCCTTTGCCAGAAATTATCACATATAACACAGACCATCAAAAGAGAGGGCTCTGAGGATGACAAGAGGCTATGGAACAGAAGGAGATGATGATGCTCATAATGATGGGAAGAAAAAAACAGCATGGTGGACTATGAAGGCTCTCACGAAGTGAAATGACATTAAAATCAGCAAACAGAACATTAACTTTAGTTGTAAGAGGCCATCAACACTTTGGTCAGAATTTTTGATACAGAAGCCTAATGAGAAAGTTTATTTTAAAGTATCTAAAATTATCCCAATAATTAAATAGGTAGGTATCAAAGAAGAGCCAATATTCTCTGTAATAAAACTACACAATAATAAATAATTTACTGCAAATAATCAAAAATTCTTCTCATAAATATTGCTAAATACTAGCATATTAATAAAAGATGAATTGACTTTCACAAATAATTCTTGAGTTAGAACAACTCAGGCATCAAGAAATAATTATAAAATGTGAATTACTAAGCTAGTAGTATAGTTTTATATTTAGTGTTACCCATTAAAATAAGCGAGTATTTTGCTTCAAAAGAGACTTCAAGAAATACATCAGCAGCATTAAGCTGTGACAAGCATATTTAAAGTCCATAAAACTTATTAGACGGAAAATGCATACCCTGACATTTCCTCCACAGTAAAGAAAAGCATCCATAACAACTAACCTTTCTTTCATCATTTTCAGCAAAGTGCCTGTAATACATCATTTATGCTAATTTCCAGCCAATGTAACTCATGCTGTTTATCTCCGTCCCATGAAAGACAGTGCTGCCCACAGGCGTAAGCGCTGCAACCCAGGCCTGACACTCAGGAGCTCGTAACTCTGGGCAGTTACTTAAACTAACCGAATCTCATTTTCCTCAAATGTAAAGCCTGGGCATTTCTCCATTTCCCAGAGTTGTTACAAAACTTCAGTGAATAGAGGCCTGGGAAAGGCCTAAATGGCTAATTAACTATGATTAGTACAGGCGAAATAGAAGCATTGGTGAGGCTCAGAGAAACTGGAACACTTACCTACCGCTAGTAAGAATTTAAAATGGAGAATGTTTTGAAAATTCTCCACACACTGGAACCTGAACTACCATATTATTTAGCAATCCCTCTTTACATTATTTATTCCAAAGAAACATTTAATATATTCACGGACTCTGCAATAATAGTCAAAACAGCCAAGAAATGCAAACAACCTAAGTGACCATGAATAGGTCATCCAGACTTCATTGAAAAAATGGGATGCATGCACACATGTGGACATGAACACAGGACATATCATTCAGCGTTTATAAGGAAACCTTACATTACAACAACATGGGTGAACTTAAAGGCAACCCAACCACACAAGGAGAAAAACTACTTACACAGAGAATTCAGATTAGTTAAATCCAGAAGTAGAAAAATGGTTGTCACAGGCTTGGAGAACAGGAAATGGAGAGTTGCTGCCAAAGCAATAGTTTGAGGTTTTAACTGGGCAGGTACTAGATCTATGGTTAGCAACGCTCCAGGGCACACTTAAAGCCTGTTGTAAGTGTGCATATCGTGTAAGATTAAAGTTCATGGAATTTGAGTTAAGAAACCGCACAGTCAGGATTCAAATTCTAACCTGTCACCTAAGATTCGACGACTTTTAACACTTCTAAAACTCCACTTAAAATTAGGGAAAGTGACGCAGTTCCTAAAGGACTCTGAGGCAGGCCTAGGCAGAAGTGACCGCTTGGGTGGTCGCATAACTGTAAGCCTAAATTTCACTCAGGTGGAACACAGACATTAATATCCTACGTATAAGATAATTTAATTAAATGATAATAACTCTCTGAGACCATGAGAGAAGACTGCACAAAGTCAAGATTAGTTGCTTTTACTGGAAATCCTTGAGCTTCTCAAGCAAATGACTTCATAGTTCTGGCACAAGAGGGATCCTACTAGTTTGTTCCCTCATTGCAAAAAAACGCACTATTGTTAGCAAACGCTAATGAACATATATTCTGGTGGTATTTGAAGCCTGTGATAAACAGGGTGGAGCAGAGGGAGGGAGGGGCAGATTGGAAGGGAAGAGGGAGGGAGCGACAGGTGGGATACAAAGTGAATAAACTGTAATTAATAAAAATTTTTTTAAAAATCAAAATTTTTAATGCAAGCCAGTAAACTTCCTAAGAATGTTTAAAAAAGTCACCAGCTTCCTATGTATCTTATACAGTTTGCCTAATAAAAAACTAATAACAGTGTTATTTCATTCTAAATGCTGAAGTGTAAAAGTACATTTTTCCAGAGATAAAAATCCTGTCAATATTATCTTACATTAATCTATTACAAAATACAAGAATAATTATGTTCAATGTGACAGATTATTGCTGCCACAGATAAATAAACTGTGCAAGATCCACTCACATGTATCCTAAAGCAGTGATTGTCAACCTTCCTAATGCTATGGCCTTTTAATCCGGCTCCTCATGTTGTGGTGATCCCAACCATAGAATTATTTTCGCTGCTACTTCATAACTGCAACTTTGCTACTGTTATGAATCATAATGTAAATATCAGTGTTTTCCAGTGGTCTTAGGAAATCCCTAGGAAAGGGTCATTGGACACCAAAGAGTTGGTGACTAACAGGTTGAGAACTGCTGACCTAAAGGCTCTACAAAGGGTCTTTCTTTTCTTCTTCACATCCTGTGGCACCAATAATTCTTGATGCTCCTGGGCTTAAAGCTTCACAACCCAAACTCCACCTCCATGGTTGCTTTCCTGTGCATATCTCTGTGTCTTTTCCCTTTCACATAAGGTCTCAAGCCACTCTAACTGAAACTCATAGTCAAGTGTGCCCATGCCATCAGTGCTTAGATTTGCAAAAGCTTCGTGCTAAATAAAGTCCTATTTGGGGTTATAAGGCACATGAATTTGGAAAAGGGAATGGTATTATTCAATGTACTATAATAACTTCAGATTTATTTGTAAGTTTTAATATTTAAAACATATTTAAGCTGTAAGCTCTATAATTCCTTAATTATGTGACCAAAATGAACCAATGTCCAATGCAAATATTCACATTAGACATTTTCCAAAATTACTAATCTTCTAATGGAGATAAAATATTACCAAAACAAAAATCCAATATACAAAAACTCAGTATCACCTTGTCTTTCTAATGCTGACCACGTAGATCATTAATTGTGACCTAAGCCAAGAGAAAAGCACTAGAAGAATCCATCTGTGTTGTGTGCATCTACCCAGGGATTAGAGAACATTGGTGAGCAGGCCCTACTCCTTCCGAGTGGAACTGCTGAGTCATATGGTAAACCTAAAGTTTTAAGCAGCCACAAACTGTCTTATGAAAGTGACTGTAATTTTACATTTCTGCCAATAATGAATGGGCATTGCAGCTTTTCAGTACCAATGCCAAGACTTAGTATTGTCTTTTTTATCCATTAAAATTACATTACAATTGTAGTAGCATTCCCCTAGTGACTAATGATCTACCAGGTAGTCTGCTTGGTGCAGATATTAAAAACTAAATAATACATAATCCTGGTCCTTAAAGAACTATCAATATTATTATGAATCAGCTCACTCTTGAAAATATAAGACTAATTATGTTCCATTTAACAGACTAGCACTGCCATAGTCCAGCTAAGCAATCCAACACCTTTCTTTATATGGTTACTGTCATGGATTAACATTAAAAAGAAAAAGAGTCAAGAAAACCTACTGATTAAAAATCACCCTTGCTGGTGCAATACCTTTCAGTGCCTATAAACAAATTAAATATAAAACAAAATCCATGTTACACTACATGGCATACATGGTTTACATCAGTGAAATTCATAACTCTTAACTCCTGGTAAATGAATTACAGGTAACTCTATGAAAGTTAAGATAAACCCAGCACATAGCTCAATCATCTATTTTACCAAATGGCTTTAGAAATATCTGAATACACTTTCTATGAGCAAAGAGTTTGGATGAGGGTCAACTAAACAAAGGCCAGGGTTGTATTCTAATCTTCAATTTATCAATTATTTCCTCAATATGTTTCAGATCTTTGAAGCAATCATGTAAGACATTCTCTCAGTGACTTCATTGTCTTTGAGAAGTGTTAGCGATAATAAAGGGTGTAAAGTAACTCTGTGTTTAAGTTTCCTCAGGGGGAAAAATGACCACTATTATTTTAGAACTTCCACAAAGATGGTTTCAACACAATAAATTTTCCCAATGAATGAGCTCAATCATTTTGCTAGCTTTTCAAAAAATGCTAAGTGAAGCCTGTAAGATAAGGTTGAAGGAGATGATGGGACACGCAGTAATCAGCAATCCTTCATTGTCTTTGAGAAGTGTTAGCGATAATAAAGGGTGTAAAGTAACTCTGTGTTTAAGTTTCCTCAGGGGGAAAAACGACCACTATTATTTTAGAACTTCCACAAAGATGGTTTCAACACAATAAATTTTCCCAATGAATGAGCTCAATCATTTTGCTAGCTTTTCAAAAAATGCTAAGTGAAGCCTGTAAGATAAGGTTGAAGGAGATGATGGGACACGCAGTAATCAGCAATCCTGAATACTCCTGTTGGATAAAACTGAGTGTTCTTTATCTCTCAGCTTCTATGATTGCAAAGCTATACAAATCAGATGCATACAAGAATAAGACTTTTTAACAAAGAAAACTTTTTCGACTCTCAGACAGTCTACCTGTGAACTTCATATAGAGTCAAACAAGAACAAAAAATAGAACTTTCAGATTATGTACAAAGCCAAAGACTATTCTGAAGTCCCTGTCAAGAAGAGGAGATACTGACTCCTCATGGCTATAAGAAGGACCCCATCATAGACACAATATCAGACTACCTGCTCAGACCTCATCACAGACATTTATTGTGCAGTGAACAGTAGTTAATGCAGAAACTCACAACTGACAAAGTGCAGAGAATAAATGTCAGTAAGTGTTCAGCCTCTATGAAATATCTATCTTAATCCCTCCCCAAACTTAACTGGGAGGCTTTGGACAGGTGATGGCTTCATGGGAAGGAGAGTAGGTTTTCTTTGAGAGTATAGCCCCTGTTAGGCTGATTGTGCTCCAGCAGATGGGCCCACACACATCAGTATATGGATAACTCCATGGGTTATTGAGAGAGACACACAGAGAGAGAACAAAGAAGACATGAAGTTATAGGAGGTATGAAGGTGGAGGTACATCTGGGAAGAGAAAGTTGGGTTAATATAATCAAAACACATTGAATAAAATTCTTAATTAATAAACATATTTTTAAATTCCTGAATGAAGATGAAAGGACTGACATGATGCTCATTGTACAGATAAAAATGTGACATTGTATTTTTTAAAAATGAAAGAAAACAAGACTGAGAATTTTAAGAGTTCTACAGATGAGAATAACATATTTATCAAGACCTATAGTAAAAACATTTAGTCCTTTATCCATTATATGCTACTTAAACACAAACCATCACTCTTGATATTGGCTGGCATTTCCTTGAAAAGAATTCCTGTTTCCTTCCAAAACCTGCTAGTTCAGTGAAGAGAAAACTAAAAGTATTTTTCTAAGAGGAAGCAGCTAATGCTTCCTGGGCATACACTTCCTACCAGATACAATCTTTACATAGATTATCTCAGGCAATCCTCACCAGGAACAGGTGCCATATTACTACCTTTTATAAATAAGAAAACAGCTTAGAAATCTAACTCATACACTATCACTCCAACCATCTCTAACAGAACCACAGCTATCATGTCTCTTGCGCCATAACCATAAAGGATGTATTGAAAACTGAAGACAAAAGACTTAGAACAGGCATGCAAGAACAGCATGCAGGCTTGCCTGAGTCAGCAAAGGTTTCATGGAATGCTCTGAAAATAAGCAGGGATTCTCCTCACAGAACACAAAGAAGGAACATTCCAGGTTGTGGGCAAACGTGTTAGGACACTAAATGTTCGGGGAAATAAGAAGAGTAACAGTTGTAGCAGTTTCCAATAGCTGCTGTGACAGGTTAAGAAAAACCTAGGCTTACAGCAACAGAAGTCATCCTCTGACATCTCTAGAGGGTACATCGGGGGAGGGAGGATTAGTACCACTCAGAAGATTTAGGGAAAGTTCATTCCTTGACACTTTAAGCAACTAATGGATGTCAGCATCTGCTGGCTTCTGATTTATCACCCCAATTTTTAAGCCTATCTCCTTGTAATTTCCTTGAGAATGTAAACATCTGCCTATGCTTCCCTTTGGTGAGGATACAGATGACTAAAATGATAACACAATGAAATCTCATCTGAAGATTCCTCATTAAACTTCAAATAGAGCTTTGCCAAATGGGGTACAGTTTTCAGGCTGTTTTTCAGCCTAGCTCATGAGCCATCCAGGAGTCCACTGACGTTGTGAAGGGTTGACAACAGGTGAAGAGGAAAGCCAAAGGTGATGAGGCTAAGCAGGAGCTGACAGCTGCACTGGTGAAAGGGAACTGCTGATATGATCCTAAATGTGACCAGTACAATCGAAGTGTGTTGATAACATGACACCGTAATATCTGTAAGTCACTTCCACAACTAATATTGAAGAGAAATTAAAGGAGGCAAGAGATCGTTAATCTTCTTAAAAGTTTGAGGATAAAGGAATAGGTAAGACATAAGGAGGTCATTACAAAGAGAGTAACATTTGATTAAAGAATTTGAAAAATAATTTAGGAAAACTCCTGGATTTCCATTTGGGACAAATAGATGGCAAGTAGATGATAACTGCAGTTGGGAATATGAACTAAATTCCCCAGAATTAAGAGAAAAGCCCCAAAGTCCAGGGGTTGTGAAGGGATAGAATTTTGCAGACCAGAGCTAAGGCACGTTAGGCTATCTTTAACCCCAGTAACAACCATTCCTCGCCCACCCCAGCCTTTGACCTAACACTCATCTTTGTGAGCAGGAGGCAAATTGTTTTGGAATGTACAAAGAAACTATTAGCTTCTACTAACCCAACGGCAAAGAATGTCACCAGATTGTACCCAAGGTCACCTTGCTGTAAACCTACCTGCCTGATGGTCCCACTGTGTTTTCAACATGCCTTGATGTATGCCTTTCATTATTCCATAACTAATATCTCACGGAGCCACTTCCACAGTGGAACACTATCAGAGGCAGCTTGAAACTTGTTTTGGGGCTCTGGTCAGTCATATTTGGCTTCAGAATAAACTACCTCATGTTCTTTTGGAGGTAAGAGCGATGGTGTATGTGTGTGTGTGTGTGTGTATGTGTGTGTGTGTGTGTGTGTTACATCAACAGGAGCAGGAGAAGCGTAGTGGGGAAGGAAAGCTTCACTTCAGACCTGCTGAAATGGAATTTTCTCTGCGTCCTCATGCTGTGATGCTGATAGATGGTTGGGTCTGTAAATGTGAAGTACAAAGGAAGAAACTTGAGACATACACGTCTGAACATGGAAACTGCAGTTTACATTTGTGGATCTTTAGCTGTGGATAGACTGAAAATATCAAGTGAGTTAATACCAGCAACTGCTTCCATTGTAGATGTTAACATGTTCCAAGGAAGGCCTCCTAGAACATTTACATCATTCGGATACTTCAACCTGGTCATTGGTGAGTTGCAGACACCTACACCATATCTAACCATTTAGATATTATGTGCATCACTTTATTAAAATCATTCCATAGGAAAAGGAGTGTTCAGTGTCCTATTAGCCTGATTATATACCCTGAGGGTCCCAGTACCAGGGGACTCACAAATACTGAAGAGAACTGCCAATCACAAAAGGCTTTGAAGGAGAAAAAGATCACTTATATGAATCTTTCTGTGGGGGATTTTACATGAAATGAAAAAATTATCTTAGTCAGTGGTCCTTAGAACTTTTTCATCCTATGACTGTCTAAACTCTACACCATTTCTTTTACAAAAACACATCCTGTAGCCAAGGTAATTTGGGGCTGCTAAGAGAGGAGATTATCATCTCTCTGAGAGCACAGGGCACATTCAATAAATGTTGAATAGGGGAACACCAGGCAGAGGCTGGAGAACAAGAAAGCTACAGGGGGACTGCAGATCCTGAGGGTTTGACAAGCAGGTGCTTCTGTGGCCATCACATCACTATTCATAGATGTGTGTTCTGGGCCAAAGAATCCTGCTCTGGGAAACAATGCCTCAGCCATTATCCCCGGGAGACATCAATCACTCCTTCCAAGACACAGTTAGCTCAGGAGGGAATTCAAAACTTAACTGAGTCAAAAATTGCTTCTAAGCAGGTTTTCCTTTAATCTAATCGAAACGAAAACTTGAGAGAAACCAGAGGAATTCTATGTTCCTTCACATTTTGGTCTCTACCTACATCTTCAACCCTATTTTTATCACTTTTATTTTTCACATACGAAGTCTTTTGGTCCAATGCAATGCAGTTAGGTTTGCATTTTGTGAGACACTCAAACCCCCTGCCTGCATTCTCACATCACTTTCTACCTGGAGTGTCTTTCCTTTATTGTCTATATTTTCAGAGTTCATTTTTTCCCCTTGGGTCCTACATAGCTCATGGGAACTTGATGGACCCATTCCAGATAGCAGTCATAGTCTCTTCAATATCCCTGCCATTTCTACAGTAGGCTTAGAGACCTTGGAGGATGAACCCTCACTCATGTTGGCTTTGAATCCCTGATAGCTCCAGGAATGTAAACATCAGCTATACCACTTCTTAGGATTTTAATAACCATATAATTGCTATTTTAATGATCATATAAAAAGCCAGAGGTATCTTGCCTTTATTAAACAGCACAACTACTTATTCTGGGTCAGAAAAAAAAATGGAATCTAAGTTCTAACTCTGGCCCTGGGTGGAGACCTGACATTCTAAACCACCCAAGGCATTACATACTATGTCGCCTCAGTTTAAGTCTTGATCTTGGGCCTGCAGTGATAGAGCACTTGCTGCTTTTAACCAGGAGGACCTAAGTTCAGGTCTTAGCACCCAAATGAGGACATACAGCCAGCTGTTACTCCAGTTCCTGGGGATCTGAACCCTCCCCTGGCTCCTACAGGTCCTGCATGTATGTACTTGGTACAGGTAAAAACATTAACACACAATTTTTAAAGCAGAAAAAGAAAGTTAAAAATAGAGCTAATCCAGCTGGGCCTATCAATCACCAGGTCATGAGTCCATGCCTCTTCCCTCCCTTCACCATAATTCACCTGAAGGCACGAAGCGGTAGGGAGAACTAATTATACCCTTAAGGGATCAGGCATTTGGCAGCTTTTCCACCATGCAGCACTGCTGTGCCTGCTCCATCTTCTGAGGCCTAATTCAGACAAGTTCAAACTCAGAAAAAAATAACTTCTCCATTACCTTCTCTTTCTTTTCCACACTGGCCGAAGCCTACGTGCGCTTTCCCAAACATTCTGGGCCTTCTCCTTTCTCTCAGAAGCTGCCCAGCCCATCTCCACTTTCCCGCAGCTTGCCAGCCTCTGATGCTAATGCCTATTCTGAGCGTTTTTAGAGCTCACCCATCAAACCGCTGGAGGTTCTGCACGGACCTCCTTGTTTACAACATTAAAAACACCGAATGTGCTTGAAACCTCTAAGATAAGTAGAACAGCAGGTGCGGGGTGCTTGAGCCAGCTGGGACTAAGCTGAAGGGCCCCCCCTCCTATAAAACTTAGACAGTTAGTTGTATTGCAGTGAAGGGTCCATCGGACTATCTTAAATTCCCATTAAAAAAATAAAAGTGATTTTTTACGAAGACACTAGAGACAGTATCCTTAATGAGGTACCACAGGAATAGGCTGAACTCATGAAGAAGATTTTATGGCTAGAGGATTCATGGAATAAAACTAAAATGTGTCCCAGGAACTTATTATTTAAACTAAGACTAATGAGGTATTGATCTTTGATTTTCAAACCAAACCATTATTCTATGATTACTCACTTAAATTTTCATACATGAGAAGCTCTCATTTAAATTTTCTGAATACCTACACTAACTATATTTCACTGAAAAGAGCATACTATAGTACTCATGATTCAGCACTCACAAGGCTTATAGAAGATGATTAGAGGAAAAAAATGCCAATTAGAAAATACCAGCAGTGTTTAGTTGGATTTGGGAAATGTGTTCTGAACAACTTTTCTTAAGCTCAAAATAAATTCATAAAATGCATAGGTCTGAATAAAACGGAGATGAAGAGTAAATGAGCAAAATTCTTATCTTAAATATGATAGCTGTCATTTAAGTGAAGACACAATATATTCTGATTGCCATAGCTTTCCTTATGTTTCATTCTATGATAGAAAAGTGGCCCGTGGCTTCTTCAGTATCAATGACCCCCCCACACACACACACACACAGAGATAGAGAGAGGGGGTAGACAGACAGACAGACAAAGAGACAGAGAATTCATCATGTACTGGGCACAGTTTTAAGTACTCCAATATTTTCCCTCATCTTATATTCCTAGCAACTTCATGAAGTATTGTGGCTATTGAAACCAAGTAACAGAGTTAAAGGAATTTGTCCAAGGTCACACAGCACATACGAAATAAGCTCAGCCACAGAGACAGCTTTAGCATTGAATACATGCCAGACATGAAGCCATGTTCTTTGCTTTATTACCTAATTTCAATAAAATATTTTAACTTTATTTTTAAGATTATATCAATAGTAGTTTTCCCCTTAATACTTATTTGTATCACATGTGAATACATTCTTTAATCCATCGTGAGCCTAGTGTACTTAGAATCAACTATCTTTCTTTTTATTGTTTTTATTAAATTCTTTATTAATTACACTCTATTCACCTTATATACCCCTGTAGTTCCCTCCCTCCTCCTGTCCCAATGCCTTCCTTCCTCCCCATTCTGTACCCGTGTCCCTCCCCAAGACCACTGATAGGGGAGGTCTTCTTTTCCTTCCCTCTGATCCCAGTCTATTAGGTCTCATCAGGAGTGGCTGCATTGTGTTCCTCTGTGGCCTGGTAAGGCTGCTCCCCCCTCAGGGGGAGGTGATCAAAAAGCAGGCCAATCAGTTCATGTCAGAGACAGTCCCTGTTCCCATTACTATGGAACCCACTTGGACACTGAACTGCCATGAGCTATATCTGTCTTTCATATGAGGAGTTAGGCAATTATTCTCTCTTTTAGTATTTCAGTGCTATATGTTGAGTAACTTCTACTTCTCTATGTTGATTAAGCATCTGTGGGTAGCAAAGCACATCTGGTTAGTGTCTACAGTACAGTGTGGAATGGAAGGAACTCCTCTGCAGCCTTGCTACCAACTTTCGCAAATATTAACAGCTCCCACATCATAAACTCACCTTCACGTGAGTCCTCTGGGCACTATGGAAGACATTCTCAGTAAGAACTGCCTACTGCCTTTTAATCAACAAGCAGAATTCATCTGTTGATGTTGTCACTTTTCTTTTGCAGATAGCATGCCTGTGAAATCACTCCTCTTAGATCCCTCTGCCATGCATGTCAAACCCAAAGGCAGTCTACAGTGAGCCCATTCAAACTTCTCATCATGTTTCTTCCATTTTTCATTTTTCTTCTTCACATCGCAAGCCAGGAGCCACACTCTCAGGTATTTCAGAATTTGCAAAGTGAAGTGTGTGTGTGTGTGTGTGGTGTGTGTACATATTCATATACATGTGCAGGCCAAAGGTTCACCTCAGGTGTCTTCCTCTATTTCCCTTACTTTTTAAGACAGGGTATCTCACTGGAGGAATAATTTGTCTCCCTTCATACCACTTTAATGGTAACAGTGCAGTCAATGTAAATGAGCATACATAAGTGCATAGATATTTCTGAAGAAAGCTGTGATAGAAATGTTCACAGGAAGGAGCATACAAGGATCTGGCTCATCACTGACAGTGGACAGTAAGGGAAGGGCTAGGGATTGAGTCTGAGGAGAGCAAGAAAGGTGACAGACTGGTAGAGCTGAACAAAAGAAGCCTTCCTGTGCAAAGTGGGCACTGGCTCTGTGATCTTGTCTATGACCCGACAGGCAACTTCCTACTCAGCCCTCAGAGGAATGTTGAAACGGGAGGATTTATGATCCAAGTTAAAGTATAATTAAACTCTTTCTACAAGGTATTAGATTACCTTCTTATATTAACTATATGGTGATATATTTTCTTCTGTATCAACATGAAATGATTTGACTTCAGCAGGGTTGAGGGGGGGAGAAAGCTACATCTAGAGGTGAAATCTATTTTGGAGATTTCTTAGCTAAAGCATGTTACTAAAATACAAAACAATTTACAAATAAATTACAAACAATTATCAGAAAATAATCCATCCCTTTCCCAGTATATTTTAGGTAGCCGTCTGACCGCCCGTTGCAATAAAAAGATTTAAAAAAAATCAAAGATGCACAAGACTTTGTAATTTTTCTCTCCACATTCAAGTGACAATGACAAATGGCTCAAGTTCCCACCTTGTATTCCCATCATGACTACATGTTTCAAAAATCAATACAGCGCTTGTGGCCAAGAGTTCCTAATGCTGCCTACGATCTTGGCATGTTTCTCTCTTACTACTGACTTTCACTATCTTCACTATTCTTGCCTTTCCCTCTTTCCCTATTCTCTCTCAACAGCTGGATGCATTCCTCACATGACTGTCCCTATTCCTCATCTCAAACCTAGTGAGAAACAATTTTGGGGGGACTTTTCTAAAAGATTTTCTAATAAGTCAAACTCCTCTCTATGAGGTTAAAGATTGGCATGCCTTAGGGCTAGTGTATAACCACCCAGAGAGGCTGAGGATGGGGAAAGAGCAAGAAAATAGAGAAAACGGGAGAAGAATAGAGACGGGTCTGGGGCAGTCCTGTGAGGAGGGTCATACAGAAGGGTCCATTATCCACCTGAGGCCCAGCTGCCTGCCAGAAACAAAGGAGACGTGAAAGGCTGGCGCCGCCATCCTGGCATGGCTGCTCTCCCTTTCAGAATGAGTTACAAAGCAGCCATCAGCAAGGCATAAAGTAGTAAGGGTTACGACTCTCTTTCCTTAAGTAAGTCTTGTCTTAATTACTAATTTCACTCAGGTTTTGGTTTGTTGGAGCCTGGTGAGCACAGCCAAATTCCAGCTTGGTCACAAAACTGAGGTGGGGGCAGGACTCCATGGAGTTAACGTAAATGTGACTTTAATTTTGCTGCCATGGCGAACGTAAAATATACGCAGTCTATAAAATATTCATTGGCAAAAGTAGAAAATGACATAATATTCTGTCATTTCACAACAAATTGAGATGTTACATGCTTTTTATTTTGTTGTTATTACATATTAATGTTTTTAATAATACAGTTACTTGATAGAGTAGTAAATACAAAAAAAAAGATAGAGAGAAACTGAACACACACCTTAGCTACAACAAGGGCCAGTATTCCTGTGCTGGGGAAACCCAAACTGGTCAGAAATGACTTGGTATCTGTCGTTTTATCTAAGTCTCTCACAGCAGTATAGCACTGGAATTATTATCATTCTACAAGTAAGACAACTAATCCAGGAAGCTGAATCCCTTACTGGAAAGTGGTGAAGCAAGAATCAGAGTCCCCCTTCCCTATGGTGACACCACAGAAGAACCTTGGGAGTCAACATAACAGTCCAAAGGCATGTGAGGCATGCGGCCCAGCGGGCTGTGTATGAAAGCACTCTTCAGATATAGACAGCCCCTAAGCTAAAACTAAGAGCCAAACAAATGGCTTCAGGGGAGAGATAACCACACGTCACACACACACACACACACACACACACACACACACACACACACACACACGCGCGCGCGCGCGCGAGCCTTGGCTGTTAAGAGAAATGAAACTGTCTCTGGCTGAGGAAAGTAAGTTAGGCTCCAACTTGTGCTGCAGTTTGTAGCTCCCCAGCATTTGGAAGAAGATGACCTCCCACAGCCTCTGACTCTGCAGTGACCTTCATCTAGGCTTCAGTTTCTGAGAAGTGACTGCGTAAGCATCTAAGAGGTATCTGAAATCATGCAATCACGCATTCATCCTAAGTGTTTGGGAGCTGGCACTCTGGAGTCTTGCCCCAGTCCCAGCTAGAAGTGTTCTACTGTGCTTTTGTGGGCTGTAATATACATAGTATGTCACTCATGTCTCAGTTTTTTTCTAGTATGTAAATGCTAGTATTATTCTAATTTTACAAATGACAGAATTAAGACTTAAAAGTGATTGATCTCTGAGCCCCTACAGTTTGTACTGGGGAAAGCTGGCAGTCTGAAGAATTGCTTTTGTTTCTAGGGATAGCAGAATAAGATTAGATGGCTTCTTTTGTTTTATTTTTATTATAATATTTTCTTTTTATTAATTACAGTTTATTCCCTTTGTATCCTACCTATAGCCCCCTCCCTCTTCCCCTCTCCATCCCACTCTCCCTCCCTCTTCTCTACCCATGCCCCTCCCCCAGTCCACTGATAGGGGAGATGGCTTCTTGAAAGGTATACTGGTATATACTTTCAAAGGGAGAAAAATAATAACAGTAACAATAGCTGTCATTTGTTGAGGTCCTACTATGGGCTTCACCTTATTATGCATGATTAAACACATTCTTTAATTTTTATATCAGCCCTTCAAGTAAGTATTAGGTCTCTCTTTTGAAGATAATTAAAAAGTAATAGATAGGATTGACAGCAAAATACGATTTATTAAAAGGCACACACCTAGTAAGTTGCAAAGTCAAAGTTACAAAACTTAGATGCTCTTAGGTTCTTTTTGTTATACTATGCTATTCCCAATTCTTTAAAATGTAAGGGTGCTTCTGTAGTTCATGAAACCAAACCATATTTTAAAATGAAGATAGAAACCAGGTGTGGGGAACACCTGTGAGTCCTGCACCCTGGAAGCTGAGCTAGAAGAATCAAGACTTCAAAGCCTGAGCTGGCTAAAAGCCTGAGCTAGATGTGGAGGAAGACCAAGTCTCCCCATCCAAAGGGCAGGATAGAGCAGCCAGTGTTCAACAGCTGAAAAACAAAACAGCCATGGTGCAACTCAAGGAACAACCACTATGTGATTTTAATAGTATGGTGCCAGAGAGACTGCTCAGAGGTGAGAGCTCTTACTGCTTTGCTGAAGGACAGGGTTCAATTCCCAGAACATACAATGGCTCACAACCACCTGCAACTCCAATTCCAGGAGAGCTCATGTCCTCTTTCATCCTACATAGGCAATGCACACTCATGGCATACGTTTGTACAGACACATACATATGCATAAATAATGTAAGATCGCATACACATCTTTATTCCCTTTCAAGAAGGAAGAAATAGTAGGCAAAAGGGAAGCTGATGGCCAAGAGCAGTTTGGAAATCCAAATAGAGAAAACGCCACCAGGCTCACAACCCACAGAGTCTTTCAAAGGCCAGCTGTATCATGCTCCTCATTTCAGCTGATGGCTCCACCCAAGAGGCTGTGTAAGCGTGTTTCCTGTCAGTACAGCCTAGGAATCCAAATGTCTTACTCCTTTTTGTCCTCTGTCTCCTGCTTTAGACCCCACCTGTTGAGTATTTCTGCCATCACAACATTCTCAAAAGCGTTACGGGTCTACTACATACACCACACACATCTTTTTTTAAAAATTAATTACACTTTATTCCCTTTGTATCCCCCCATAAACCCCTCCCCTTTCTCCACACATGCCCCTCCCCAAGTCCACTGATAGGGGAGGTCTTCCTCTCCTTCCTTCTGATCCTAGTCTACCAGCTCTCATCAGGAGTGGTTGCATTGTCTTCCTCTGTAGCCTGGTAAGGCTGCTCTCCCATCAGGGTGAGGCACCATACACATCTTATGATGGTTTGCTCTCTGGGTTATGTTGAGAGATCTACACAAGGCATGTCTAATCTCTTTGAAGAGCTATGTGATTTAAAAGCCTCAAGGGTTTCTTTGGTTTTGTTGTTGTTGTTGCTTTATCTTACTAAGGCAGTTGAAGAAAATTATCTAGGCACACCTTTGCCCTCTCTTCAGTATATCCTCTCTTGACAACTCATCTCTAAATATTAGCATCTTTTCAAATCTGGAGAGCTTAAGCATAACCTGGTCAAGAGTGCCATGTTCCTTTTTAACTAACAGTTCTGTGCCTAGTTTATCTCTTATCTCTTATATTCAC
Organism: Pachyuromys duprasi; assembly: GCA_028658305.1. Lineage (NCBI taxonomy): Eukaryota > Metazoa > Chordata > Mammalia > Rodentia > Muridae > Pachyuromys > Pachyuromys duprasi. Next base: position 79,709,151 of record CM053766.1, read on the forward strand.
TATGAACACAGAAGAGAAATGTGGCCACAACTTTAACACTATCTAGCATTCTTACCAGCTGATGAACCAAGTTTGTCACTTAACCAGTCACCTGTAAGACACCATCCACCTATACTCTCTGCTCCTGCATCCCAAGTGTCTTTCTTCCTTCTGTTTTCAATGATTAATTTTCTTTACCTCCAAGAACTTACAAAAGCACCCTTAATATTTGCATGTCTGCCAACATCCTTTCTGTGGAAATCCATATATTCTATAAGGTATGTTTCCTCTAAAACTTTCCTCAAGTTCTTCTGAATTCTAACCTATAGAGCCTTTAACATTTGCATTTCCTCAAGCATCCATCTTAGGTATTTAGGTATTCTCCAAGAAATGTAGATATTTTTTTCTACTATAACAGTTCATGAGCCCTAACCAGCAGAGAGTTTGATACTTTATTACTTCTGTTCTAGAACACTTAGGCTTGAACATCCTCCTGCAAATTCTGCTGGAACTTGACCCAATGTGCACTCTCAAAGCCCTTCCTGTTTGGGAGGAGAGCATTTTTATAGCAGTATTCCCATTCCAGGTACCAAAAAGGCAATCATTTCCTAGAACGGCAGTGGCAAATGACTACACACTTAGAAGATTAACAAAATGTTAAATATATTCTCTTAACAGTTCTCAAAATCAAAAGTCCAACTAATTTGGACTAATTTCAAGATGTTGGCAGCATTAATTGCTTGTAGAGGTGCTACAAAAGTGGTTCTCAATGTTCTAATTCTGTGACCCTTCGATGCAGTTCCTTATGCTGTGGTGACCCCCAACCATGAAATTATTTTCATTGCTGTTTCATAACCATAATTTTGCTACTGTTATTAAATGGTGATCTAAATATATACATTTTCTTGTGGTCTTAGGTGACCCCTGTGAAAAGGTTGTTCAATCCCCAAGTGTTCAATCAACAAGGCACAGGTTGAAAAACATTGCTCTACAAAACACTCCACTTTCTGCTTTTCTAGCATCTAGAGTTGCCCTTACTTAGTCAATAACTGCATCACTCAGATTTCTCCAAGCATCATATTTTCACAGTCCTTTGTCCTCCTGCCTTCCTGTATGATGACCACTGTGATTACAATGGACCTCAATTTAAGACCCTTAAGTTAGCCATCTACTAATACCATTGTCACATAAGTAACACAATGTACGTGGTGCAGACAGTAGGAAAGTGACATCTTTGGTAAAAAGCTGTACTGCAACAGCTATGTTTATTATTAATGGGCGTATGTTACAAATGTTTAACTCATATAATCAACCCACGTTTTAAGCACTGCCCCCATAGCCTACCCATCTCACAGAAGTAACAGCTTGTTGTCGGCAATCATTGATTCCATTAAAAGTTTCAGTAAAAAGAGTTCAGCAACAGAACAGGACTCTATGACTATCTAACTGAACGGCAGAGTTTCCAAGGCTATTGCTTGAGTAGTACCTTGCCTGGTGATTATTATTCAGAGGGTCTCATCATATTACAGTTTTATTACAAGAGAGATAACGTTAAACCTCTCTGGCAAAACTGTAACTATTCTGAGCTGATATCTAAAGGATCATGTCAATTTTAAGGATGTAAAAATATAAAACTCAGAGACGTTAAATGATTAACCCAGTGACATGAATTCTAATATAGAGGACAGCATAATTTTCTGAATATCTAATGAGTAGCTACATGGAAATCTGCTCCGAGAGCAAGAAAGAGAGCCTTTGACTTCACATGAAACAATTCTTACAGGCAGGTTCAAGCAGACTTTTATTTAGCCATCTGAGTTTCTTAAACAGGAAGGTAAATGCTAGTAGAGTAATTTTCAAACAGCTTCAGGAATTTCAAGTACACTGAATCAGATTCATAAAAATAGAGACACACTTGTCAGAATTCAAGTAGAAACTGGGATACAAGAACTTTGGAAAGCTCAGTATGGATAATTGTTCATATGTGAATAAACCCTTCACCAAGTATAATAAAAAATACTCATATGACCAGAAATAACCATGTATTTCAACATGGAAGGAATTGTTTGTGTTCACCTGTAGAAGCAAAGTTTCAATAATAATGGCATTGGTATGCATGGTGTGCTATCATGATACTACCATGTCAATTGAGATATGATAACTAATTTATATTATCTACAATAGCTCCAAAGGTTCCTCAGAATTTGAAAAAAACAACCTGACAGTGGGTGAATAATGGTGGACAGGAATGATATTCAAGTCCATTTTCACTGTATACTCAGGGCACAGCATCTAGACAAAATCTTTAAAATATCACCAATATTTTGGTGGCTCTAAGAAAATATAATGCTAATAATTACACTTTTATTTTTCCAGTACTATTTTTTAAATAAAATAGAAACTATCAAGATAAAAAACACATTACTGTAAAATAGATACTTCACTGAATATAAGTGCATATACAAACACAAATATGGGTGACTTTATGTAAATCTGATCACATATATATATATATATATATATTACTAGCTTGAAATCTGTTTTTTTAAGTTGTCAATAATAAGGAACTGCATAATCATTTCTATGGCTGCAGATACTGCATAATGAAGTGTTTATTTAGCCAATCTCCTATTGAGGGTACAAATCTTGTTTATCATGCTAATCTATGGCTGTGCTATAATAAACACTGATGAGCCTCTGGTATTCAGTCCAGCAAATTCTCCAGTTATCTCTAAGGTAAACGTCCATGACTAGAAGTGCGGGATAAAAGAATATGTATAGTACAACTATTTTAAACCAATAGAATATTAATGTATGGAAAGCTTACTTGATCCTTCTGAAGAGACACGTGCAGTCTGTACTAAGACATTCAGATAGATAAACTGGGGTGGGAGGCAGGTGGTGAGGTGGGGCACGCCTCAGTGAACTGTATGGCTGAAGGAAAGACAATGTCCCTGGCCAATAGCAGAGGCCCTGGGTGACAGAGTCACAAGGTGTATGACACCCACAGGTCACAACTGACAGGGGATAAAAGCAGAACCTGTACAATTTGTTTAGGAGGAATTGGATGCTAAGTGCCAGAGGAGAGAGGGAGACACTGTGATGGGTGTTTGAAATTTTGGAAACAGGGGGCAGAGCTGCTTGCAGCCAATATTTTAGGCCCCAGTAACAGTTCTCCTGCTTGAGTTCTTATAGGCGCACATCCTTCCAATGAGGGGATTGTGGTATCTACAATGCTCTGACACTTACGTGTCCCTATACCTTATACCTCGGCTACTGGATAGAGTACTGCCTGGATCCAAGTGCCTGACTGTATATGTTACTGAGCCCTTGTTCAAGACTTCCCAAAAGGTCTTCAGTCACCCAGGGACAGAAAACCTGCAGAGGTCAACCAATTGCCCACTTTCCAGAGAGGCCAGCAAGGCAGGCTGCCCTGTCAGTGTGTTTAGAAAGCTGTGGCACAGACTCTAAGAGACGCCTTGGTCAAAACTAATCTATTATCAAATTTAAAAG
>CM053766.1:79713142-79767595 GCA_028658305.1 Pachyuromys duprasi
AAATGTCCTTGTTGTGTACTTGAGCATCTTTTGGATATATGCCTAAGAGTGGTATAGCTGGGTCTTGAGGAATCACTATTCCTAATTGGTAATGACAATTCTTTACATGTCTGAACTCTGGACATTTTTATAATAAGATGTTGAGGGTTGGTCTGGGGCTATATATTATAATACTAATTACTGGCCCCCAAGACCTGTTTGCCACCCAGAAGAATACATTCTCATGCACACCAAGTGATGTTGTATAAACCTTGCTCACCAATATTCCTGACTGGTTAAATAAAAAGTAGCTGACAGCTTATAGCTGGGCAGAAGAGAAGTAGGAGGAGCGTAGGTGCACAGGTTTGAGGTTTCAGTGGGACTGTAAGGCAGGGAAGAGGAAGAAAAAAAAAAGCAGGAGAAGACTGAGAGAAGAAAGTCTCCCTGGGATAGTAAAAACCATGAGCTCGTGGCCATGAGGGCTGGCTTGATGAAGCAAAAGAAGCCCAGGTAGGAACAATTATGGCAAGTAACTTGGGGTGTGCAGCTGGGAAATAGCAAAAAAGCTTAGAGGATTGACATCTGCCCAGCTCTAGTGTCTTAAAGCTTATTATAAATCTAAAGTCTCCATCTTGATTATTTGGCAACTAGCTGTGGTAGAGAAGCCCTCAAAAGTCCAATATCCAATTTCATAACAATAACATTCCCACTGGTATTGCTTTTTCAGTGAGGTTCTGATTTTCCTGTCTTCATGAACTTTTACTCTATGTCTATGGAGATTAATATTCTGTTGTAATTTAAAGACAGTTTTAGGCAGTTCCCAGGCCTCCCTTTCTGTGTAGCTCCCTCCTCTATGTTCTTCCATTTGAAAACTTTAGCTGGGTTAGCCTATCCAAAACCCACTCTTTGTATTTACAACTTAGCAAAACTGTGTAACTCCATCTCTGTCCCCAACCCTTACACACTTTCAGGATACTATATCTATGAATAAAGCAGGAGTGTCTGCTGAGTCTGTCTACTCTCTTTTCAATTATTGTACACAGCCTTGTCTTTCAATGCACTTTGATAACGAATGTTTTATTTTTCAATATCCTGGTAGTTTATATAAGTACTTGTTTATGCCATTATCACTCTATATAAGTTTGACATGAATTTTTTCCATTAAGACATATATCATTAATACTTGTGTTTCCAGTGTACAGCTCTCTTCATTGCTTGCTTTCTGCTGGTTAGGTCACACTATTTTCTTCTATTTTGAAAAAATCCTCTGGTTATGTTAATATTCACTTTCTTCTTACTGAAACTCCACATTTATCACTTGAAATTAGTAATTTCCTTTCATATTCATACTTTTGTCAATTTCCCAGTTTCAAGAAAAATTAGTCACCTCTCTCTCACATAGTATTTGTTCAGTTATTTTTGCACCAATGAAGGCATATATTAATATACCCTAAACTTAGGAGCAGGTGTATTTCTGACTCCTTTACCTGCATTTGGGACTCTCTTCCTCCTATTGGGTTGCCTTGTCCAGCCTCAATGTGAGGGTTTCTGCCTACTGTATCTTGTTTTGTCCTGTTTGGTTATTGTTTCTTGGAGGCCTGCACTTTTCTGAAGAAAAATGAAAGGGGTAGTGGATCTGAGGGACGTTGTAAGAATGGAGGGAGGTGCAATTGTAGTTGGGGTGTACTTTATGAGAGGAGAATATATTTTGCATTTTTAAAAAAAGGAATCAGTAAATGAAAACTTCCTTTTGACAACAAGGAAGTGTATCATATTAACCTGAATTTACTGTGAATATAATTTCACTACCACTTCAACTCATTTACAGTTATATTATCTATACCTACTACTTCAAACAAATTCATTTAAATTTCTTAAATATCCATTGATCAAAAACAGGAATGAATAGCTATATTACAAAAGCACACTTGTATGTCATTCTGAAGGAATCTATACACACACTGGTCAAGATTTGTTTTGTGTTAACACTTAATCTAGTATATTGTTAACATCTAGTATGTGTTAACACTTAACACAATCTCCTGTATAATGGAAGAATCCATGCTGCTGCTGCTGCTGTGTCACCTGCCTGCTTCTGAGAGAGGAGAAAGGCACAAGCACTGAAGTCTCAGCAACAAGTCTGACCACCTGACCAGAACAGTAACTGACACCATTTTCCCCTCCCTATAAAATGTATAGGCTAGAGACAAGATGTAAGACAGATTTTTAAGATGTCCACCACTTTCTTCCCAAATGCCGGGCTCTCTGAATAAAGCAGTTTAAAGATTCCATTCCTGGTTTTTTTTTCTATGTGTCTATTCAGTGGATGGACTCAATTACAAAACTACTGTTTAAAACGCTAAAATTGATAGTGAAAGTAGAAAAACAAAAACATATCAGGACCCCTGAACTTGGTGCATAAAAGGACATGCATATTCATAGCTGGGTGGTAAAACCACACCTGATTTGTAAATAATTAGAGAGCAAACAGGTGCTGGAAAAAAGAGGAGGGAGAAGATACTTTGGCTAGGGAGAATTAAGAAGAACAGAAAGCATTCTTGCATTTGAGCCCCGATCCTTCAGGAGAGGAGAGTTATATGCAGAAAGGAAAATGGCAATGAAGCTATAGGATCACAGGAGCACAGCAGTATGGACGCAGTGGCTGTGCTGACGAAATTTTCTCTAAAGGAAAGCAAGATGGAGAAAGGCAGAAAGACTGTATCGGGGCTTTACTGTAAAGAGAAGGTACGTTAAGAGATGCTCAGCACATGTCAAGGCACAATTTCTACCTCTGGGTGCACTGTGATAAGAAACCGGAAAGCACCATAGTTGAGTACAGTGCATTCATGGGTTACCTTCTCTCTGAAGTACCTAAGTATGTACGGTCCAAAAAACTGAATCTACCCTTTTGAGCTATGTGCTAGATGGTCCATGAAGTATATCTCAACCACATGAGTACAGGAACAAGATTTTCTATTATTTATGTAGCCTGCAGCTCTCAGAAATTATATATACACATATCCTTTACTTGACAACTTTTATCTCTAATTATTTTCTGCTTCCATTTAGACAACTCTAAAATAAAAATGCCCTTAGTGTTAGTGTATGTGTCAATATGTATGTGTGCATGTACATAAGTGTGTATTATATTAAAAACAGAAGAGAGTTGATATGTTTACCAAGACATATGAAGATCTTCAATGTCCCCATAACAAAAACTGTATTGCAAAATACCAATCTATTATATAACAATATATTCCTTGTCATTTCCATATTTACATGATTTTTTTATCCATCTTGGAAGAAATGGCTGTTCAGTTATATAAAAGTAAAATTTACAACAATAAAGTATACAACTGAAATATATATGCATTGACTAAACCACAACAAATGAACAAAAGCTTAGGAAGCATTTTATACTTAAAAGTACGTGAACACAAGTTAAATATTAAATCTGTTAGGTCAGCAGGGACCTGGCAACTTCAGGCTATGACAACACTAAAAGTATATAATAAGAAAATAAATTGAAGATTTTGAGCAGTCTGTTTTAATATTAATGTAGCCAAGGGTAGGTTGGGGGCATTGGGCTGCTACAAGCTGTGAAACAGATGGTTTACACTAACGATTTGCTACTTTCAGGTGACTTCCAGGATCCACATTATTGGCTAGAGGAAATGACACATTAAGAATGATCATCAACTTTTTTCGAAAGTAAGGAAACATATTTTACTGCAAACATTAACAAAAAAGCCTCAAAGCATATAGATACGAGTATCATTTCCCCTAGCCCACACACAAAGACAGACTGGGTAATCCAGAGTACAGTGTGCATGTAAGGATGAAAATAAGCAAAACTATAACCTGGATCATAATTTTATTAAATCATTATGCAGGAAATTAACATGAGCAGAGATGGATGATATTTTTAAAAATTTCAATAAACTAACTCATTCATAAAAAGAAAATTGAGTCTTTTAGAATATTATTTGATGTCAGTAAACTATATCTTTGCAGAAGGTAATTTGCTGATCTTGTTTATTTAATAAAATAATCTGGTGACTTTCTTTTCCAGTGAAGAAAATATGAACTTGAGTTATTATAAACTATGTGTGAGCGTCCTAATGTGAAACACATTGATTTGAATATTAACATCTAAGAAACAAATACAAAAACAAAATAAAGGCTATGTGCTCCTGTTAGAAATTATCCAGTTCAATTATCTTAGTTTATAATATTTGTGTGCCATATACAAAATTTTAGATAATTTTCAAAGCCGAAAGTATCTTCAACTATGTCATTCATCACTATGAGCCTTGTGGTGTGACACTAGGAAATGGTTCTGAGTGTAAGCTTATGAAACAGAACTTTCAACCAATCTTTATTTAAGGACCAACTCTGACCACGCTGATTTTAAGTAGATAAATGGTAACCCTCTCTCAGGGCTAAGAACTTGGGAAGGAGAAGGTCTCTGTCTGCTGATGACTTACCAGTATCTACAGCACTGTGTGGTATGCACAACCTAAGTCCTCAAGCCCTGAATTTAACGGCTTTTCTGTGTTCAAAGCATTCAATAAATGCTTCATGACGGAAATATTTTCCTAATTTCCACTATCCAAAGGGAAAAACTAATCACTATTCTGTGCCCTCCAAAACAAAATCTTTAATTATCTCAGCACATTAATGCTAGGCAGTTTTTAAAGTCTGTAGCTTTCTTGGAACAAATAAAAAATAATAAGTGAAAAAGCCTTCCAGATACAAGAGGATAAGTTAAAAACTATGGCACTACCCTTCAGCCTGTCTGGCATTTTTCACCATATGCCAGAAATTAATAAAATATTTCTGATGTAACTTCAAACATTTTGATTGGAATACCGAAGCCATATCCTGTCTCCCTAAGGCATTCAACACATGTTTGGGAATTCACCTGTCTAAGATACTTCATTGAAAAATAGCCAGGATCTTTCAATGGCCCTCTGTAGTCTTTACCCAGCAAGGTATCAAAGTAGATGCTGAGACTCATAGCCAAACTTGGACAGAGTGCAGGGAATCTTTTTCTATAATATTTTATTTTTTATTAATTACAGTTTATTCCCTTTGTATCCCACCTGTAGCTCCCTCCCTCTTCCCTTCCCAGGCCCACCCTCTCTCCCTCTTCTTCACCAATGCCCCTCCCCTAGTCCACTGATAGGGGAGGTCCTCCTCTCTTCCATCTGATCCTAGTTTATCAGGTCTCATCAGGAGTGGCTGCATTGTCTTCCTCGGTGGCCTGGTAAGGCTACACCCCCCTGAGGGGAGGTGATCAAAGAGCAGTTTATGTCAATCAGTTTATGTCAGAGACCATCCCCATTCACATTACTAGGGAAAACATTTGGATACTGAGCTACCATGGGCTACATCTGTGCAGGGGTTCTAGGTTATCTCCATGAATGGTCCATGGTTGGAGTATTAGTCTCAGAAAACAGAGAAGCTTATGAAAGAAGGGGGAGATAGGAAGACCTGGAGGGGAAAGGAGTTCCACAAGGAGAGCAACAGATCAAAAAATTGTGGGCAAAGGGGTCTTTTCTGAGACTGATACTCCAACCAAGGACCATGCATGGAGATAACCTAGAACCCCTAGAACCTCTGCACAGATGTAGCCCATGGCAGCTCAGTGTCCAAGTGGGTTCCATAGTAATGGGAACAGGGACTGTCTCTGACATGAACTGATTGGCCTGTTCTTTGATGACCTCCCCCTGAGGGTGGAGAAGCCTTACCAGGCCACAGAGGAAGACAATGCAGCCAGTCCTGATGAGACTTGATTGGCTAGGATTAGAGGGAAGGGTTGGAGGACCTTCCCTATCAGTGGACTTGGGGAGGCACATGGGAAGAGATGATGGAGGGATGGTGGTTTTGGGAGGGGATAAAGGAGGGGCTACAGCTGGAATACAAAGTGAATGAAGTTTAATTTATAAAAATATAAATACATTTTTAAAAACTGAAAAAACAAAGAAAGAAAAATACCCAGGATCAAGATAGCAGCAGTTACTGATTCAACAAATGTTACCACTGCTTCATTTCCCACACTCTACACCTACATGCTTCTAATAATCAATCATTTCATCTCATAGGAAAGAAAATTTTCTGCTCCTCAATTGTGTGGATCCATTAACCAACAATCACTTTGAAGCATATATAACTCTGCCCAAACAGAAGTTAGATTTCATATGGATCTGACCCTATACTATAAAATCAGTCCCATCATCTGGAGCACCATTTTGTTTAAAATCAAACCTTCTTTCTTAGCAACCTGCATCTAGCTACTGGTGGGTGATATCTAAGCACCTCCTCACACAAGTCTAACCTAAGGATCAGCAGACTTCAGGGCTCCCAATATTACTAGTCAGGTAGACAGACCATCCAGTGCCTTCTCCCATCAGATCTAAGTCTCACCATTGTTGAGCAGGGCTCTCTCCTAAAACTGTCTTTCCTAGGATATTTTCTTGGCCCCAGGTGCCTTCATAGCTTATTTGTCATCTTTATAGTTACTCTCCATTCATAGCTTATTAACTAATAATGATAAAGTTTTTGTCAACATTAAACATAAAATCATTGAGTATTTTTGCCTCAATGTTCATAAGAGAGATAGGTCTGAAGTTCTCTCTCTCTCTTTTTTTTTTTGTCAGGTCTTTGTGTGGCTTAGGTATCAAGGTGACTGTAGCTTCATAGAATGAGTTTGGTAATGTTTCTTCTGTTTCTATTTTGTGTAATAGTTTGAAGAGAATTGGAGTTAGTTCTTCTTTTAAGATCTGGTAGAATTCTGCGTTGAACCCATCCGGCCCAGGGCTTTTTTTTTTGGAAGGGAGACTTTTGATGACTATTTCTATTTCCTTGGGGGATATAGGACTATTTATTTACATGATCAATATTTAATTTTGGTAAGTGGAATCTATCAAGAAAATTGTCCAATTCATTTAGATTTTCAATTTTTGTGGCATATAGGCTTTTGTAGTAAGACTTAATACGTGTTTGGATTTCCTCAGTGTCTGTAGTAATGTCCCCCTTTTCATTTCTGATTTTGCTGATTTGGATAGTTTCTCTCTGGCTTTTTGTTAGTTTGACTAAGGTTTTGCCTATCTTGTTGATTTTCTCAAAGAACCAATTCTTGGTTTCATTGATTCTTTGAATAGTTTTATTTGTTTCTAGTTGATTGATATCTGTCCTGAGTTTGATTATTTCCAGCCATCTGCTCCTCTTGGGTGTATCTGCTTCTTTCTTTTCTAGGTCTTTCAGTTGGGCCATTAAGTTGCTTGTATGAGATGTTACAAATTTCTTTTTGAAAGCACTTAGTGCTATGAATTTTCCTCTGAGCACTGCTTTCATTGTGTTCCATAAGTTTGGGTATGTTGTACCTTCATTTTCATTGAATTCTAGGAAGTCTTTAATTTCTTTCTTTATTTCTTCCTTAACCCAGCTGTCATTGAGTAACAAGTTGTTCAGTTTCTACGTGTGTGTAGGCTTTTGCTATTTCCATTGTTGTTGAGGTCCAGCTTTAGTCCATGGTGGTCAGATAGAATACAAGGGATTGTTTCAATCTTCTTGTATCTGTTGAGGCTTGCTCTGTGAACAACCATATGGTCTATTTTGGAGAAGGTTCCATGAGGTACTGAAAAGAAGGTTTGGATGAAAAGTTCTGTAAACATCTATTAGGTCTATTTGATTTACGGCCTCTGAAGTTCCTTTATTTCCCTATTTGGTTTCTGTCTAGATGATCTGTCCCTTAGTGAGAGTGGGGTATTGAAGTCTCCCTCTATTAAGGTGTTGGGATCCATGTGTGATTTAAGCTTGAATAATGTTTCATTTACAAATGTAGGCACTCTTGTATTTGGGCATAGATGTTCAGAATTGTGATGTCCTTTTGGTAAATTTTTCCTTTGATGAGAATGTAATGCACCTCCTCATCTTTTTTGATTAATTTGAGTTGAAAGTCTATTTTTATTAGATATTAGGATAGCTACCCCAGCTTGTGTTTTTCTGAGTCCGTTTCCTTGAAAAACATTTTTCCAGCCCTTTACTCTGAGGTAGTGTTTATCTTTGCTTCAGAGGTGTGTTTCTTGGATGCAGCAGAATGTTGGATCCTGTTTCCGCAACCATTCTGTTCATCTGTGTCTTTTTATTGGAGAGTTGAGTCTATTGATGTTGAGAGATAATAGTGACCAATGAATGTTGATTTCTTTTGTTGTGGAGTTGGTGGTGTTACTGTGCTTCAATGCTTGTTTTCTTTTAATTTTTGGTTGTGAAGTTATCTATACCCTGAGGTTTCACCTTATACCCAACACAATGGCTAAGATCAAAAACTCAAATGATAACACATGCTGGAGAGAATATGGAGAAATGGGAACTCTCCTCCATTGCTGGTGGCATGTAAACTTGTACAACCACTTTGAAAATCAATCTGGCACTTTCTTAGACAATTAGGAATAGTGCTTCCTCAAGACCCAGCTATACCACTCCTAGGCATATGTCCAAAATATGCTCAGTGTACAAGGACATTTGGTCAACCATGTTTGTAGCAGCTATTCTAATAGCCAGAATCTGGAAACAATCCAGATGTCCCTCAACTGAGGAATGAATATAGAAATTGTGGTGCATTTACACAATGGAATACTACTCAGCAATTAAAAACAAGGAAATCATGAAATTTGCAGGCAAATGGTGGGAACTAGTAAAAATCATCCTGAGTGAGGTTTCCCAGAAACAGAAAGACACACATGGTATATACGCACTTATAAGTGGATGTTAGACATATAATATAGGATAAACATACTAAAATCTGTACACCTAAAGAAGCTAAGTAAGAAGGAGGACCTTGGGTAAGATGATCAATCCTCACTCAGAAAGACAAACAGGGTGGACATCAGAAGAGGGAGAAAACAGGGAATAGGACAGGAGCCTACCACAGAGGGCGTCTGAAAGATTCTACCCAGAAGGGTATCGAAGCAGATACTGAGACTCATAGCCAAACTTTGGGCAGAGTGCAGGGAAATCTTATGAAAGAAGGCGGTGGGGGGGGGGGGAGGAATAGAAAGACCTGGAGGGGACAGGAGCTCCACAAGGAGAGCGACAGAACCAAAATATCTGGGGACAGGGGTCTTTTCTGAGACTGATACTCGAACCAAGTACCATGCGTGGAGATAACCTAGAACCCCTAGAGCCCCTACACAGATGTACCCCATGGCATCTCAGTCTCCAAATGGGTTGGTTCCCTAGTAAAGGGAACACAGACTGTCTCTGATATGAACTCAGTGGCTTGCTCTTTGATCACCACCTCCTTGGGGTGGGGGGTGGGGGCATGCAGCCTTACCAGGCCACAGAGGAAGACAATGCAGCCAGTCCTGATGAGACTTGATAGGTTAGGGTCAGAGGGAAAGGGAGGAGGACCTTCCCAGTGGACTTGGGAAGGACATGGGAAGAGATGAGGGAAGGTGGGATTGAGTAGGAACAAGGGAGGGGGCTACAGCTTGGATACAAAGTGAATTAAGTATAATTAATAAAAAATAAATATTTTTTAAAAAATTTAAAAATAAAGAAAAAAGAAAAACATAAAATCATAAGCAAAAGAATGTTAAGAAATGGCTAGAGTCAAAAGAAAGACAGGAGAAAATTGGTTAAAACAAAATAACAAATATAAATAAAATGGGTTGTTTTTTATATTTTGAAGACTCTAAGAGCCAAAGTAATGCTACATAAAATTCAGCCAGCATTTGGTTGAGCATATTTCGGAAACTGATAAATCCCATTTTATGCCAGGAATAATACATGAAAACTGACCTCAATCTCTCCCTCTTCTTCTCCCTCTCCTCCCTCTTGTCTTTCCCACCCTCTCTGTCTCCCCCCCTCCCTCCTTTCCCTCTGTCATCTAGTATATAAAAGAAATTAAAATAATGGACTCAGAGCAGGAGAGTTGGCTCAGTGGTAGGGTCTCTGAGTTCAGCCACGCATTTTTGTTCATTACAATAATAATCAAAGTCTCCACAGGTTCTCTAAGTTGTAAATGAGAATTTAAATCAGGAACTAAGACTCTAAAGTGGATGATATTCAAATGATAAATATTTCTAAGTTAAAGACTAAATTAATAAATCAACCCTAGTTGGATGTGATGAGAAAGATTGCAAAAATAATCTATTAGAAACACACTTAAACAGTGATGAATAAAAATACTTTAAATTTTATGAAAAAGCTTGAGATATATCTCAGATGGTAGAGTAATTTTCTCGTATGCACAAAGCCTTGGCTTCAGTCTCTAGCCATTCGATGCACAGCTCTTACAGAAGTGGCAGCAGGAGGATCTGAAGTTCAAGGTTGTCTTCCCTCATAGTGAGTTCAAGTCTAGAACACACTGGACTCTGTCCCAAAGAATAAGGAAAGTTGTGAACAAAAAGGTAAGTACTATATATTGAAAACCAAATAAAAAGGTGTCAGTGTGGCGGGGAGAGGGTACAGGATGTCACTGGGGTGGAGAATATAAGCAAAGCATAATGATGCAAATGCATGAAATGTCAGTCAACCCAATATTTTGTGCAACAACTAAAAAAGAAAAACATTATACTACTTGTAAAAAAAATAACAGAAGAAAAAGTAATAGTTCAATTACTATTAAATGTCACTTCAGTATTACCCAAAATTCTAATAATCTTTATAGTATATGAAAGAAAGCATTAAAAAAATCTGGATAATGAGAAATTATCCAATAAACTATTGTTAAACATAAATTTAAGTGACTGGGGAAATTAACATCTTTAAAGTTAGCCTTACTACATTTGTGATTAGTATTTGTAATGGGAAAAAACAAGCAATTTCTTTTAAAGAAGTTACTAATGAAAATAACAGTAAATGTAACACAAAAAAAGTATTTAACAACTTTAGTGCAAAAGATTTTAAAATCAAACGTGGGATGAGTTTGGAATAATGATATCTATAAACCTTTTAAGACACTCTTTAACAATAAGTTTCTAAAATATTCAGAAGGGCTTAAGAAGGGAATCTGTGGCTTCTTGCTCCAAACCCATTTTGCTGTCTTATTTCTTCCATGGCTCAGTCCACATCTAGCCCCTCCGCAGAGATGTGACCGTGGGAGCCAGGAACCATCATAAAACTTACAGGAAAATACATTTCTCTCAGAACTTTTTTGTTTTCATTCTTAAGGCTGCTCTTGCAAGTGACAAATAATATACCCTAAATAATACATGAACTAGTTGGGACTTTTGGCAGAGGCAGGGGAAAAGAGGAATGTGTTTGCTATATTTAAAACTATACCAGTTGGAAATAATTTCTAAATGTTTTCCATATAGTGTTAAATTAGAACCTCTCCTGGAACTGCTAGAACTTTCAACTGAAATCAAATCTGCTGCTGGGCAGACTGTTGAATTGCAGCTAACTCCTACCAGTGATCAGAATGACCCAGTTGGATCTCCAGCTGCTTATGTTATTCTGAATATGATTTCCCTTTTTAAACCAGAACCATCAGAGGAAAGTTCATTTAAAAGTATTCCACTTGGCAAAAATGGCTACACTTAAAAGAAAAGTAGTTGCTATATTGTGTTAGGTTTTTCATGATACATCTTGCCAGAAGGACAAAGAAAGGGAGGACATCACCTGTGCTGGGGAGTTAAAACTCATGGCTGTGTTAGAGGACAGTCTGTTCTCCACTCTCCACACTTTCCTCCTAAATGTCTCTGGTCCATTCAACCTTGAAAGAACTCCAGTCTGATTGTGAAGAGTGAAGAAGGGACTAACATCTAAGATCTCAAATCCTGAAGCAAGGGGCTTCCTTGGTATTTACTGGTGTCTTGGTCACTGTTCTACTGCTGTGAAGAGACACTGTGGCCAAGGCAACTCTTATGAAAGAAACCATTTAACTGGAGGCTTGTTTATAATTTCGGAGGCTTAGCCCATTATCATCATGACTAGAGCAGTAGCTGAGAGCAACGTCCTGATCCACAGGCTGAGACACAGCGAGAGGGAGACTAGGCTTGGCTTGAGCTTTGAAGAGCTGAAAGCCGACCCCCACTGACACACTTCCTCCAAGTCCTCATCCACTCCAACAAGGTCACTACTCATAATCCTTCTAATCCTTCAAATAGTGCTTCTTCCTGGTGACTAAATTTCAATATATGGGCTATGGAGGCCATTCTTACTCAAACCACTACAACTGTTCAGGGTCAAAGCCACTCTCTTCTAGGCTTCCTTCACTGTAGAAGTAAATAGATTGAATGCCCAGGTTCCTGGATATCCTTAGCAATGACAGAAAGTCTCTCACCTGTCAGGTTAAGTACAATCCATTCCTGATTGCAATGAAACATGAAGAACTCTCATTTTCTAAGCCTGAATTCCATGAGAAGGACTCTGATGCCAAACCCTGACCTTCTAATTACCTTTTTGTTTTTAATTACTACTTCCCAAGAGATTCTAAAAATGTAAACATCAGGATTGAACGAACTCATACGAAAAATAACGAACAGGCAGCAAAAGACCAACAATTCACTTTAGGTGGTATGAAAGCTGAAAAGGAGGTGACTTGCTTAACAATAGTATCAGAGGGAAAAATAATGGAGCACACAGGAAAAATAAAGAAAAATATACTATAACATAAAATTAGAGTATGTAAGTGCACTCTCTAGAACTAAAATAAAGAATACTGACTTCTAAAATTCAGCTAACAATAAGTCAATGGGGAAAGAAAAGCAACTTGGTGTTTTATAAAATAGGAAAAACTAACCTTAAAAAAAGAAAGAGAGAAGTAACACGGTAACCCTTTCCTAATATTAATTTATGCTTAAATTAAAAGCGCTCTCTTATTCTTAAAAAGAAGTGAGTTTAAGTAGTATATATAGAGAGAAAACTTGGTAAGTTTTAGAACTCTGAGGTTAAAGAAAACATTTTTCTAGTATCCAGATGTGGGCTGCGGGGAGACAGATAGTCATGAATAACAAGGTTGGCAACAAGGTTAGAACCAGGCTCTCAACTGTAATATTGGAAGCTAAAAGATGGTGGTCCAACTATCACAGATAATGGAAGAAAAGAACTACGAAAAAGAATCCTATTATCTATGAAGGTACCCCTCTAATGTTGGAAAAAAAGAATACTTATAGAAATTAGGGGTCATCTAATTTTTTAAAGTATGCATTTAGCCCCTTTGCACATAATATGAAAAGCTAACAGTGGTTTATTCATATTGGCTTCGGCCATTTTTTTTACTGTGACTATGTATAATCCTACATGTGTCATTGACTATGTAATATACGGTAACTGTATTTTAGATTTAAGTAATTAAATACTTGAAGGGGAGTATAATACAATGAGAGGAATTTGGCCATTTTACCATACAATAAGTAAATCTTGAGACAAGATTTACTCAAAATCAGTCAATGTCAATTTTCAGGTTTTTTTTTTCTACCTAACATTTCCTTCTGCAAAGGGGTATTTCTTCCAATTCAAGAATCATGTGGCTATCCATTATTGATAGTAACTAATAAAACTATATATATATTTATATATATATATATATTTACTAGATATTATGAAGAAAGCATGACAGAAGGGGCTGGGATGCAGGCAGTGACAGAGCACTTGCCAGGCATGTTTGATACTCTGGATACAATTCTGGCACCAAAAAGGAAAAAAAAAAGTATAACATAAAACTATGATTTTTATTAAAACTATGCATAATATAAACAGAGCCTGTCTTGAGGCACACATTCAAAGTGAAAACACATAAGACACTAACTCTGGTGATGAATAATGAATACGGCTAAAATTAAGTAATAAATTGGGAACTTTAAAAGAGACCACCTGGACTCAACAAGATATGCATTTAAAGGTAGTTTCATCAATTTTACAACTCAAGCTTTGCACATGCTGGGAAATTACTCTGCAACTAAGCCCCATCCCCAATTCTACCTTCCATAATTTTTTAACTAATGAACACATGACCTATTGCTCATAACATGATAAAATCAAATTTCATTGGGAAGATCTCCATAAAATGATATCACACTATTTCCAAGATATATGTTGAGAGAAAACCAAAAGAGTCACTCTTTGTCTTTTTAGTGTCAAGATGTTCTAGAAACTGAATTAATCAAGACACTAAGATACTAATAAAAGAACTGATATATACAGTCATGTGTTGCTTAAACAGAAGCACGTATTGTGCTCAATGTATGATAGGGCAACGTCATCACTGCTGATATCAGGGGGGTTCCTCCACAAACTGAGATGCTATTGCCCACTGCATACCTAAGCTGTACAGGGTACACTATTGCTCCTATGCTACAAACCTGTATGTCATGTTACTGTGCAAAATACCGCGGGGCAAGTGTTACATAACAGTAATTATTAATATAGCTAAACATACTTAAATGTAGAAAAACATAGTATAAAAGATAAAAATGGTACATGTGCCACTGTAGGGCACTTACCATAACTGGAGCCCGCAGGACCGTGGCTGCCCTGAGTGAGTCAGTGAATGTCATTACTGCACATTACTATAGACTTGAAAGCACTGTGAGCTGAGGCTACATCAAATACATTTTTAAATTCCTTAATAATGAATTAACATTTTCTTAGTCTAACTTTCATACCTTATAAACCTTTTAATATTTTAATTTCTTAATATTTTCCTAATAACACATATATTAAAACGACACTGAAAAATCATAAGAAAAATTCTTTATGTCCTAATTCTACAATTTTTTGTTTAAATATGTTTTATAATAACTAACATATAAACACACACAAACAGGTTTGTTGACAGTATAGCATTGTCACAAATATGTGGGCAATATGCTGTACTCATTATTACAGCAGATGTCTATCAACCAGTGGAACAGAATAGAACCCAGAAATAGCCCTACAACAATACCATCATGGGTTTTGACAAAGAAACATAGTGATGCAGCTCACTTGTAGTACTTTCTTCTCATGCCTGAGGTCCTGGGTTTCATCCCCAGCACACAGTGGTAAAATAAAAACTCAAAACTCAGTGGTCAAAATAGGCAAAGGATCTGAAGAGATATTTCATCAATGATGCACTGGTAGCAAATCATGTAATAAGATACTAACATCATATAACATTAGAAAACTTCAAGTTGAAATAGCACTGATGTACAAACACATATCAATCAGAGTTGTTAAAATACAAAACCACCACATACCAGTGTAGAGCAACAGAAACTCATTCATGTCTGAGGAATAAAACATTATATAAAACTCAGAAGCTCTTGCTTCCTATAAGACTATCCATGCATTATCTAACCCTAAAGTTCACCAATCATACTCACCAATACTTACACGAATGAGCTGAAAACAAATGCAAAAAAAAGCCTTCCCATGAATGTCTATGGCCTTTCTAGCCACAACTGCCTATAGCTCAACATGATCAAAATGACTTTCAGTCAGTGAAATGGAAACTGTATATCCAACAATGGAAAATTATTCAGCATTAAAATGAAATGAGCTATAAAACCATGAAAACATAAAAATAACTGTAAGTACATACTACTGTGAAAGAAGTTGGCCTAAAAGCTATAATCTGTATGACTTTCACTGTTGTGTGACATTTTGCAAAAGATAGAAATGTCTATAAGCTGATGGAATGATAATAAAAATGTGGTATACTTACGCAAGGGAATATTATTCAGCTATTAAGAAAAAATGAAACTATGGGATTCACAAGCAAATGTATGAAACAGGAAACAATCATTCTAAGTCAGAAAACCCAGACCCAGAAACACAAATGCCATGTTGTTGTTGTTTCTCATCTCTGGATGTTATCGTTGAAGCTTCAGATATGTGTGCTTCATTTGGAATAGGTCATAAAATTACTAAGGGGTCATGAGGAGGGATGTTCCAGAAAGAGGAGATAGAATAAACTGGTAGAAAGATTTAAAAGGAATACTAGAACAGGAAAGGGTAAGCTAAGGTTGAGGAGTAGGGACTATGGCAGAAGGAAAAATAAATTACACCCAAAGACTTCTTGAAAATGACACATGGAAAAAACACAATGCCCCTACTAGAGCCCAGAGACTTACAAATGAGAAGCCCAGTGTTGGGACTGAGTTACTTCTGTAGTTGTTGGCCAGTGAGGTCCAGTAGACCCCCAAACATCACGGGCTACTGCCATTGTACTTGGTGATACTCAGCCTGCAGAACTTGATGCTAAGAGTCTGTTTGAGTCATGTAACACGTTAAGAACTATCTATGAATACCAATCAACTGGTGTTCATACCATGATATGAACCCTTTTATCTACAATAGTCAATGTCCTAGAAAAGTATGCCCATCAGTGCAACAGAGGCATGGACATCTTTGTGATTAGACCTACCTACCACTCCACAGGATATCTGGCTCCTTTACTGGGCTAAGAATCTATGGACAAGCAGGTCATAAGCTTTAGGGA
Source organism: Pachyuromys duprasi (assembly GCA_028658305.1). Classification (NCBI taxonomy): domain Eukaryota; kingdom Metazoa; phylum Chordata; class Mammalia; order Rodentia; family Muridae; genus Pachyuromys; species Pachyuromys duprasi. The sequence goes on from CM053766.1 coordinate 79,729,557, forward strand.
AGAACCTATTACTACTCTGCCAATAAGTGGACAGGGTACTAAACTGACTCCTAATGACGTATCATCATACCCATATATCATTGCCTCTCTCAACACTCATCTGAGATGCTTCTATTTGAGGCAGATTGTGATTAACACAGAGACCTACAACTAGTCAAGGTGCAAAAATTAAGCCTGCTCAGGTGTAGACCATAGGCAGCTCAGCCTCCAAGTGGATTTCCTAGCAAGGGGAACAGGGGCTGTCTCTGACATGAACTCAGTGGCTGGCTCACTGATCACCTACCTCCCTGAGGGGTGCAGCATTGTCAAGCCACAGAAGAAGATGATGTAGCCAGCCTTGATGAGACCTGATAGGCCATGGTCAGATAGTAGGGGATGAGGACCTCCCCTATCATTGGACTAGGAGAGAGGCAGAGGGGGAGGGATGGGGAGGAGATGAGGGAGGGGGTCTACAGCTGAGATACAAAGTGAATAAATTGTAACAAATTATTAATAAATAATAAATTTTAAAAAGAGACTACAGAATGTTCACCTCTAAAGTAAACATGTATACCACTCTGACCTAAAACTTGGGAATCATTATGGAAAAGGGGGCTCAAAGAATGTTAGAGCTGATATGGTGGATAATGACAAGGAAACATTGCCTTCTAGACACAGCAATGTGGCTGCACTTAGAATCTCACTGTGGTTGTGACACTAAAGCCTGTGCAAGCCCAAGCCAGATCAAACCCCAGTAAGGAGATGGGATTTGGGCATACAATCCAATTTCCCATGCCATGGGCCATTGGCAATTTTTAGTTCCTGGGGAAAGGAGAGAGTTTTCTCTAAAGATGTACTTCCTGGAAAGTTAACCACTCTCCAACAGAAGCCTGCACATTCACTATTATTTTGGTAGCACAAACTGGTCCTGAAAGATTTTCTTTTATGACAAAGTTGGATAGGTAGGGAGGGGGTGAGTTAGGGAAGAATTTTGGAGATGGGGAATGAATACAATTAAAACACCAAGTAGGAAACTCTCAAAGAACTAGTAAAAAAAAATCTATATCTGGATAATGAGAAAAATAAAAGAAACTAAAAAAATATTCAACAATTAGAAAGGATTCTAGGGAAGGGAGATTAAAAACATGGAGTACAAGAGACCTTAATGAAATCAAAACCATTCTGAATGATGTATGGGAAAAGACACTAGGAATTTATCAAAAGCCATGGAATAAAACAATGGGCAAATCTTTGTGTAAACTATGTACTTTAGTTAAGAAATGTATTGATTTAATGCAATATATTAACAATAGAAAGTTGGTGTCGACAGGGGATATATGAGTATGTTCAGTGTGTGTGTGCAAGCAAGCTCATGAAGCATGCATGTGCAGAGGCTGGAAGGCAACACTGGAGTCTTCCTCTGTGGCTTTTCACCTCATTTTTTAAGACAGTGACTCTCAATGAATTTGGTACTTGTCAGTTTGGTTATGCTGGTAGCCAGCAAATACCCTGGATCTGCTGTTTTCCTCCTCCCCATCACTAGAGTAACTGAAATAAGCCACTGCACCTTGCTTTCTCTTTTCTTTGCTTTACTTTTTTTGTACCTGGCTTAAAAAAATAAATTGAGTTATGAGGACCTGAACTCAGGTCCTCATGCCTGTACAGAAAGTAATTTACCAAACAAGCCATCTTTTCCATCCTAAATATTCTATATTTGTGACACTTTTTTTTGTTAAGGCAAACTTGCTCTGAAAATAGTGTATTTTAAACCTATATTTAAATGTGAATATATCCACAGAATACATTTTATTTACAAAAGAACAGAAAATATGATAGACTAGAAAAAGTATTAAGCAGATTATTTATAGGGAATATATAGACACAATGGAGACAAGAAAAAGGTAGAATTCTCTCAATGTATCTTTTATAGTTTTGACTTTGAACCGTATTAATATTGAATACAGTCAAAACCCCAAAATTAAATAATTAAGAGTAAGGTCAAATATCCCTAAAGTATATATTTTAAAACATGAACAAACTATATATCAAGTACAGATTAAACACAAGAAAATGAAAACAAATCCATCCAAAATGCCCTGGAAATTCTGCATTGTTTCCACGTTCAGTGATAATATTCTAAAGACAAAAATAACTGCAAATAAACCTTGAACTTCACTTGGTAGATTTGATATTGGTGGCATAAGAACTTAAATGAACATGTGCACACACATGCATACATACACATTCATGAGCACTAGACTTGATCTGATGGGTGGTTGATACTTTCGGGAATCAGGGTGCTCACTGTCAGAGAAAAGAAATAAAAATATGAGTTGATAAATGAAGGCAAAGAGCCTTGCAAGTGTGATGAGGGCGCATAGGAGCCCACACAGGTGCACAGTTTGCTCTTTTTTTTTTTTTTTGGCTGTTGTTACTGTTATAATGTCTCCTGTGCTCTCCACTGCAAGACTTTCTAACCACACCACATTTCTTTACTGTATATTTGAATCCCAGCTTATGAACCTAAAACCCTGTTGCCTGCAGACAAGATAAGCTTTTTTCTTCCAGAAAACTTTATTTTCCCTATTTCTAATTTGCGTGGTGCTGACTCACACATCATGTTTCAGCTAAATGTGACCTCTTCTGAAATATTACAAACAACTTCCTATCCTCCACTTAAAAGGTGTTACAGTGGTCCCCTCCTACTTGCGAGATATCTGATAGACACGCTCTGCTTGTGGGAGGGAGTTATTTCACCAGACTAGCTAGACTGTCCTCCCAGCTTAGGTCCGTGGCCTTTTCCTAATATTCTTACATTGTCAATTAGACTTGCTTATCATTCAGATTTCATTAATTCGCTTATTTGTTCATTTTGATTTATTCAGGAGATATAGCTCAGTAACAGTACGTGTTTAGCAGGCACAAGACCATTGGTCCAATTCTAGCAGTGACCCCCCCCCCCCGCAAAGAAAAAGGTCAGGAAAAAAACAAGTTCATTCAATGATACAGGCAGTGCACTTGCAATTCTTCCCACTTCATACTATGGCTAGAAACACGTCAATGGTCTCCCACCCCATCTCACCACAAATACACATGTGCTAAGGCAGCATTACTATAAATAAGCACATACTCCTCAAACTTCATACCCTTCTATGAGTTTTCCACTAATTAATAGAAGAGGTTTTTCTTCTTCTCCTCCTCCTTTTCCTCCTACTTCCTCTCCTTCTTCTCCTTCTTAACTACCGTATTCATAAGCTGACTTTTCAGTGACCATGATTCTTTTGGTAAATTCTTTATTTCTTTTATCCCTATATTCAGGAATTTCTGTATTCCTTGTTTTGCTCAGCATTGCCTTTTCACTTCTTCCTTTTCAAACCTCAAAGTCCTGGAAAGTGAGATAATATAAATTTTACTACCTCACCTGTTAATCTAACAACCATGCCCTTCAGAAAGACTTGATGATGATACACAATAAATGCACAATAAATGTGGATGGGATAAAGATAATATCCTTGAAAGTGTTGAAGGGCAGAGTCTTCTATCACTCCTGTTTTAAATATTCAGCAAGCTCTTGCCAAATTCCTTTACTTTTTAAAAAGATTCAAAAAATAAAACTCCTACTTTGAGGAGAGAACGTGTATTCATCAAATTGAGTAGCTAAAACACAGAAAGTGAAATGAGGTAATTTTGATAAAGTCATTCCATTTTAATTTCAGTGCACAGGTGCTGGCACTGATAAACTTGAAGGTTTAATTCAGTGAAACCTTTCCCTCCAAGCTGTTTTAAAGGTAAGCTGTTTGCTTTCCCTGCATACAATTATTCTAACCCTGAAAGCATCCTTTAAATGTGAATTATGAAGCCAGCTGACTTAAAATGAAGCCAAAGGCTTCATCTTCCCCAGTTTTTTTGTGTAAGCATGACTGATGTAATCTAACTGTTTGGAGATTAGAGGGTTAAATATTCTGAAGAATGACTTAATTTTTAAATATGAGTTTTTAAAGTTTGTACAAAAGATAACTTTTATCCTAGTTAAATATTTTAACTTCAGACTTCAGAGTTTTATGTGCTATATCTCCTTTAAGAGGAGCATCTCACAAAAGGGGTACTGATAAGGCAGCAGCTCAGTATAGCACTTGGAATCAACCTGGGGCTCCTGAGAACCCTAGTATTTGTGGCATTTCTAAGATACTCCTATTATCATCACTAGGGTCTACCCTTTCTAATCAGAAACTAAATTCATAGCCTGCTGGAAAATTCACCTTCTGTGATTGCCATTGAGTGGCTCAGTTCACTGGCTTGGAGCAGAAAGCTTGCTCTAGTAATTTCAGAGTTCCTCCATCTGAAACAGTGCTTATCTCTTGCTTGCAAAGAATGCAAGATACTCACAAATGCTATCATTATTATTGTTTCCTACAAATGGAAGCTTTGGTAGTCACACATGAAACAACATACTGAAGTTTAATTTTGTCACCCCATTAACTGGAATAGAGAGCCTAACTAGGTTCCTGATCCACTTGCATAGTCCATGCTTTAAAATCCTCTGGTCATGCCTTCACTTCCATACCAGTGAAAACACTTTGAGGTGACAGTTGACAAAAATGTGACTGAAAAAGAGAAAACCTAACTCAAGAAAGTTAAATCATAAATTAGAACTCAGGGCAAGTTTAAGCAATAGGCCATAGGCAATTCTCAGTACAAATGAAGTTGCAACTATGCTACTGTCAAGATTGATTCTTATTGCACGTTTGTAGCTCCACATGGTCAAAGAACATAACACCCCAATATTTTAGCCATTAAAATCACTGTCCTCTGCAGGTTCTCATTTTGAAATATTTCTGACTCATCTGACTTGAATTGGGTGAATCTGAAATAGTCTACTACTAAGACAAGTGACCAACTATCATGACTTTCCCAGTATAAAGGAGTTTCTTGGGACACAAGTCTCTCAGTGCTGAAACCTGGATGAGACAGGGCAAACCAGGAGGCTGGTCCTCTTAGGTCAAGTGTATGGTTGATATCTTCGTTTACAAGAGTGTAGGAATGACGGTAGTGAGGACTCTCTGTGGCTACACAGACAAGGCCATGGACGTCTACTAATTGGGAAGTGATAGACAACTAAAGTGACTTCAGGTCTTTGGCATTAAGCCCATCGACACATATAGTTTATTTCTCTACCCTTGGTTATGGTTACTTTTGCGGCAATGCTGTCTTGGTTCCAAGTCTATGCTTCTTTGATGCTTTCACATGTACATGTCTTCAGTGTCGTAAGAACTGAGGCTACTTGACAAGCCAGTACAGGTAACCTGCTAAGTAGTGCATGACTTTGTTAGAGTAATGCTGTGCATCCCTGCAGCTAAGAGGAGACCATAATTAATCTGTCAGCCTCCATGAAGCAACCTTTAGTTGCCAGCAAACAAACAATAGCCAAGATTGCCTAGGCCAGTCACACCAGAACCACTCTGCTGGTCCCAACCTAGTTGGACAAATGGCCAATGATGGACTTTAAGTCAATGGTTGTTTTAAGCCATAATATGTAAAGTGGAACACACAAAGCTAACCAGGAGAGTCGCTGACTTGTGAGATTATAATTGATTAGTTTTGATAAGAAATATAGCATCATCTCCAATATGTTCAGGGTGCTGAAATTGTTTTTAAAACAAGGTGAATCAACAAATAGCTAATTTCTACTATTCTTCTCAAAAAGGTTTCTGTATTTTTACTAAGCATCAACCATGTGAGTTATTTCCCTTCTTTATGCTTCAGCATTCTTGAAACTCATTACCCTGTTTCATGACTCATGCCTTACATATACAGCTCTTGAACTTCTATTCTGTTTCACATATCAAAACCCTGCTCTTCATTTAAATTCAGCTCAGTCATTGCCTATGTAAGCACTCCTGGACCCTGCTCTTCTCTTTTGGAGATTCAATCATTTTCTCTTTTGCTGTTTATTCTAAAGATATATTTTCCCATAATTCTGTTTTATAGCAATTTCTTGCTATATCATAAAAAATGTTCTTGCTATATCATAGTATTAATCAGGCATCAGGCACATCTTTTTATTCCCAGTATCCCTCACAATCCTGATACTGTTTACACTTGATCTTAGCCTAAATGTCAAGAGGCAATACCTGATATAATTAAAATAAATATTGCAGTTTGAAAAATAACAAATCAAAACTTTGATAAAATGAATAATAAACCTCACATGAAAATATTTTAATTTGATATTAGACATAGGGCATCAGATACCTATTACTTCTATGAACATTCTCTGCATAGCAGCCATGACATTTAGCATATTTATATTAGCATTTAAATGAGAAAAATAGAATTTCTAAGAAGTAATGTAATTTGGCCTTTTAAAAAAGTTGATTTCAAGCCTGACTTTTTTGTGGGTCCAGAGTTTACAATGTATTCATAAACTGGAGTTAAATAACATGAAAATAGATTTGCAAATAAGAAGAGAAAGTATGAACTGAATCATACCAGTTATCTGACAGGTGGCTTGGAGGTTGGGACAAACACAAAATCAAGGCAAGTCTTCTGTGACTAACATGGGCAGGATGCTTTGGCGTTCTCTCTGCACAGGCAGATGGAGGCTTTCCCCTGAATAGTTTCTGAGCATTCAATGAGGAGGGATAATTGGAACAAGAATTGTTCTCAACAAGAATTGTCGAGAATGAAAACTAGATGTGCCAGGTGTGATGCCACATACCTGTAATCCCAGCACCTGGGATGGAAAAGCAGGAGAATCATGCATTGGAAGCCATCCTTGGCTACAGAGCAAGACTCTGTCTCAATTAAAAAATATATAGCTACAGCAAAAACAGAATGACATAGTATCCCCAGGAGTTATAACTTTCTCATTCATTTCCTTAATGCATCAGTGCATACATATACACCCAAAATAGGATAGATAGATGACTGATATATAAATGACAAATAGCTATATTATTAGATGGGTAGATACAGATAAATGATAGGTAGATCAGATGGATAGATATAGATAAATTATATATGATAGATGATAGATTGACAGATGATATAGCTAGATAGATGACAGACAGACAGATAGATACACAGATAGATAGGATAGATAGATGATAGATTATGGATACATTATAGATACATATAGATTGATAGATGATAGAGATAGGTACATATAGATAAAGAGATAGGTGAAAGATAGATAGATAGATAGATAGATAGATAGATAGATAGATACCATGTAATTAAAGAGTAAAATTAAATTAGACTCCAGGTTTGTCTTCTTTCTACAGAGAGGCTCTCGAGAATAGAACTGCCATTCCATGCCCATGTAATAAGGTAGGACCAAAGCTATTATCTTGTAATTCTAGATAAGTGGAAACATTTGATACTTCTTCAAATAATAAAAAATTTCTTAGGACATACTAGAAAAAATATGGCAGACTGAGTATGTCCATATCTTCTTTCCTTTCTAACTCAAATTTCATCAAAATGGTAGAAATGTATCTGTGCAGACAAAAGCACATGTAACTCAAGGAAAAGCTAAAGCAGCAACATTTCTCAAAGCCATGTGCAACAAATGACTAAGCAGACTTGAAAACTAGATCTAAAGCAAACGATAGAAAAACTGATGGTACCAACTTCATGACTCTGTAGAAGATGAGTGAACTTCACAGTAGATGGAAACAGTACAAGATGAAAATATGAACTATTTAAGAGTATTTAGTAAGTATTCAGGTTCCCATACATTTCTAGACTCTATGCCCTGATAACTGGTCCTTCCTTCAAGTAAGGAACTGTAGATTAATTCACCCAAAGGATGAATTAGTCCCCAGTAGTTTAGAATAGAGAGAGACAGACTGAAAACAGGGTGACATGAAAGAAAGAACATACTATATGATGACATCCACCGACATTGTTAGGCCCTCTTTCTGTAATCAGCCTTAGGAACTTCTCATTAGAAGCCTAAAAGAAAGATTTCTAAGACCTGATAAGGTCAAAATCTCTAAATAAATTAATATTAAGTTCACAATGATAGTGATATCTATAAGATAATGTGCAGAGTGCTTTGCATTTCTTGAGGGAATTTATTTTCAAACCTACAGTTTCACACTCAGCCTATCAATCATGGACAGAAATAGAAGACATCTTTTAGAATTAATTGGAATAGGCACAGCACAAAACAAGAGAAGGTGTGAGTTATACAAAACAGGATGGCTGACATAAAAGGTAGGTGACAGGAGAGTTCCACATACAGCAGTGGAAAGTGACCAGTCAGCTCCACAAGAAGAGCAACAGAACCAAAGTATCTGGGCCCAGGGGTCTTTTCTGAGACTGATACTCCAACCAAGGACCATGCATGGAGATAACCTAGAACCATGCACAGATGTAGCCCATGGCAGCTCAGTCTCCAAGTGGGTTCCCTAGTAAGAAGAACAGGGACTCTCTCTGACATGAACTCAGTGTCTTTGATCAACTCCCCCTGATACAGGAGCAGCCTTACCAGGCCACAGAGGAAGACAATGTAGCCAGTCCTGATGAGACCTGATAAGCTGGGGTCAGAGGGAAGGGGAGGTAGACCTCCCCTATCAGGGGACTTGGGGAGGGGCATGGGAGAGGGTGGGGTTAGGACGGAGTGAGGAAGGGGGCTACAGCTGGGATACAAAGTGAATAAACCATCATTAATATAAAAAATAAAAATTTAATTAAAAGTGACCAGCCAAATTCTGAAAAAAAAAAATAGAAAGTCTCAGATGAGATCCTTCAGATATGAAACTCATAGACTACCAGATAGATATGAACATGTTGACAAAGGGCCTTGTGTTAACCTCAGCAGAGTGCAGGGAATCATATGAAAGAAGGAGAAGTTAATATGACCTGGAGAGGATATGAGCTCCACAAGGACCAAATATATCTGGGCACAGGGGTCTTATATGAGACTGTTTCTCCAACCAAGGACCATGTACCTAGAACCTCTGCTCGGATGTAGCCCATGGGTAGCTCAGTATCCAAGTGGGTACCCTAGTAAGGGGAACAGGGACTATTTCTGACATGAACTCAATGGCTGGCTCTTTGAACTCCCCACCCTGCAAGGGAGAAGCAGCCCTGCTAGGCTACAGAGGAGGACTTTGCAGCCAGCCCTGAAGATACATGATAAACCAGGATCAGATGAGAGGGGAGGAGGTCCTCCCCTATCTGTGGACTTGGAAAGGGGCATGGGAGGAGATGAGGGAGGGAGAGTGGGATTGGGAGGGAATGAGGGAGCAGGATACAGCTTGGATACAGAGTTAATAAAATGTAACTAATAATAAAATGTTAATAAAATGTAACTAATAATAAAAAATTTAAAAATCCACATTATGAAGACATGAAAAAACAAAATTAAATTAAAAAATAAAAGGGCCTTGTGTTCACACATAGAAGTATTAGTCTCAATTTAAACTCTAGAAAAAACAAACAAAATACATGATGATGGAACAGGAAAGGAATCAGAGCCTGGTGTACAGTCATATTATGTGGGTCAGCAAACACAAGCAAATACAGAACACAAGGTCTAAGCAAACTATGAAATGTACTAGAGGAACAGTGATAGGAACCTGTGTGTGGTTAATTATGGGTGTTTAGGGGATGAATCTCATCCTCCATATAGAATTTGAAAAATAGTATATAAAGTTGAAAAACTAAAAGAAAGAAACTATTTGATAGCATAAAGACAAACACTTGATGACCAGAAAAGGGAGATGAAAAAGACTGGGGAGAGAGAGAGAAATGAGCAAGGGATCAATTATTAAAATACAAATACTACAAAAATATGTAGCACTTTTAATAAAATCTTCTAAAATTTAACAGTTTTAGACAAACCAAGAGACAAATAGCATCCCAATAATGGTAGCCACAGTAGAAAAGGCTTAAGAAATCCCACCTGACTTGGGTTCATTGAACCTGATGCCTCCAAAAAAAACAAAACAAAACAAAAAAAAATCATGGGAGGACCATGAATCCCAGGTTTCACAGTTACTTGTTTTGTTGTGGATCTCCTGTTGTCTAACCTGAGGGTGCCAGCCTTCACCCCTTCAGAGAGATATTGTGAGGCAGAAAGTAACTTCAGTAGAAGGTCTTTGCACATAAAGAAATCTCAAAATATAGCATAGATTTATCCCTATAAACAATGATTGAATCTCTACCACCTGCTGCGTATAATTCATAATGTTACTCCTCTTCGGCTGGTATTGCATAATTTACCTAAACTTAAAATATTATTTCTTACAATGACTATTCTTGAGGCTTTAAATTGACATGGGTTATAGTAATCTCTTTTCACTTCTGTGTTAGGAATCTGTGACACACTCTAAAACAGCCCCCACCGTACTTATTCTTGCATTTTGGAACGTGTGCCCCGTGTAGTCTTTCCCCTGAGTATAAGCAGGGCTGGAAACTTGCTTTTAAATAACTCAACTTGGTAAACATGATGGGCTGCAAATCCAAGACCACGATGCATAAGCATGGTGCTTAGACCTTATGAATAGATGTTACTTGTCATTTCTCTCCCTCTCTGGCTGCCATAGGAATAGGTTTGGAGGAAGGCTCCAAACCCAGACCGTGATTGAAAGAACTGAGAGCAGTCAGTAAGAAGCAGAGACCCCCAGAGATAACCCCACAAGGAACATAACCCTGTCTACAGGAGCTTGAGAGTAGGTCCAGTTCAAGCCACAGGTGACACCCATCCCTGGCTGACAAGATGCAAGGCAAGTCTAGATTTGTGACCAACAAAACAGCAAGGAAGCAACCTATGTTTATATCACCAAATTTGTGAGCCAGAAGGAACAGTTAGTTAAGTCTCTCGCTGACTCAAGTGTTGTCAAAGATTGCCACTTTCTGCTTGTCACAGAGGCACAAAGCCTAACTATAAAAGTTCAACTCTCAGCCAGTTGGCATCAAGTCCCCTGAGTTGAAGCAAGTTCACCTCACTATTAGCACCTCAACCTCAGATGGCTTCCTTCTGGTTACGTCATCTGAAAGTCATCATTCAAACAATTTACCATTGTTAGCAATGCCAATCAAATGTCACTCATGAGATAAAGTAATATTCACTTCGTAAGTTACAAAAACCATATGGAATAACACAAAATGGAAGTTTTCTATTTAATAATATTTTTAAAGTAAAAGAAAAAAAAACAAGATTTAAAAACCCTTCTGAAAGTATACACTGTAATTCTAACACATTAAATATTTAACAAATGGTTTCTGGGTAAATGGAAAGGAAATTTCCTTTGCTTTTAATCTAGAATAAAAAATGGTGTGTGGGTGGTGACGCATACAGAGCGTACATTATTGTACAGGAGGAAAAGGCAGCGGAAATGAGAATTGCAGGGAAAATGGCATGACAACCAGGTATCACTGGCCTCCCTGCTCTGCTCTTCGGCCCCATAGACATTCTTGCTTTTCCATCAGTGTATTGTTGGATAAAAACACAGCTATTTTTGTTGTTGTTGTTGTTGTTTAGATGTCCCATCACACTGACTCAGAACGGTGGGCATGTGCGGGAAAGCCTTTAAAAGAGGACCACGTACAGCTGTGAATCATTCACCCGAAGAACAATGAGCAGAATAGGCAATCGCCGAGGCAGACTGTCACTTCTCAAAACTCCTGTAAGTGATGCAGAGGTTAACGTGGGGGTCTGGAGCTGTCAGTGCCAAGATTTTGCAGCTGTCACAGTTGGAAAAGCTGTCTCCCCCACAAACTAGTGCTTGCGAGCTAGATTGGACTGAGTGGGACTCATAGGAGAGCTTGGAAATTTGACAACAGCAGCTGTGCTCTCTGGATGCTTTGTAATAAAGTTGGTTGACAAGTATTGGAAATGACAAAGCACATATGTACTGAGGTCTCACTGTGATGGCCAGAGGTCATGAATGGAGTATGACAAATGACTACGCAAGTGTGTGTTTTTTTGCACACCTTATTAAGAACTAAGGCCTATGTGACTTTTCAACAAATGCCCTCTGGGTTTTGTATTGGTTTTCACTGTACTCATGATTATTAGAAACTTACAAACATAACTTAATTATTTCATAACTCTTGTTTCGTTCTCAACCTTCCCAGCACTACAAGTCTTTAATATAGTTCCTTGTATTGTGGTGACCCCCAGCCATAGAATTATTTCATTGCTACCTCATAACTGGAATTTTGCTATAATTTTGAATCATAATGTAAATATCTGATATGCAGGATATCTGATATTTGACCCCCAAAAGGGTTTGCAACCCACAGGTTGTGAGCCAGTGCTTTATGGGTTGCTATGAAAAAATCCATCTTTCTCCTTCCAGCCCTAAATTCTCTCCCCATCCATTGCTGTCTTTGACTTGCAGCCCCTTCCTCAATCTTCAAAGCCAATAGTTCAGCACAGTGCAACTTCTGCTTCTGATTGCAGATGGAGCCAAAATATCCAATCGAAAGTTTTCTGTATCCAAGAATCCTTAAGAAAGTATCTACAAATTCTTTTTGATATATAAGGCAACTTTCAGTTTCCAAGAATTGGACCTAGATATCTTTATTTATCACTATTCAGCCTATGACACAAAACAGCTCATAAATCTTTTAATAGAAAACCGATTGTGGCAAGGGCTTATTATTAATATATAAGACAATCTAATAATTAGTTATCTTGGGTACTTTCAAAATCATTCCTCTTGGTATATATAATGTGAAGAATGTAAAGAGGAAGTTCAGCCAATACTATCATGGAGATCTCCTGAGTAATACTGTGCATTTGAGAGGATGTAGATGTGTGCCCATGGGTTCAGCATAGCAGGGGATTAGATAAAAGTCCTACTAAACATAACTAACAGATTTCAATGATACCAGGAAAATGCATCCATGTAGTGGCTCACACTGTAATAATCATGGATATAAGAATAAAAGTACAGTAGCAAGCATCAGGAAAGCTTAATACAAAACACTCTGGGCAGACTCAGAAGCAGAAAGTAGAACTATTTGCAGGTGTGTGGGATGTATGAAGGAAAATGCTAATTTTTATTGAATGGGTACTATGCATCAGGCACAGAGTAATGAGCATATTAGTATTAATTCAGTAAAGTATCACATCATCAGAAGATGAAAGTATTAAAATAAGAGGAAAATAAAGTTCAAAGAAAATAGTGTGACTTTTTTTCCTATTTTCCAGCTAACAAATGATGTAGAAAAATTTTGACTTATATATGTTACCATTGAAAAAAAGTAATGGTTTCTTCAGGATACTGTAACATACAGAGGAGTCAAGAAAACAATGGTCCATCAGAAGGGCTTTGGGGAAAGAAGAGAATGAGATAAGGAAAGTTGATGTTAGTGTATATTCTGTCAGCTGATAACAACAGCAGTTCCCACTGGCTGTGCGATCATGTGCAGGGCCCATATACTGATGACATCACAACACACAACCTTAAGTAGGCAATGTCTCACATTTCTAGGCTACCATTTTACTGTTCGGACCCTTCCTCACTCATCTGTCATAGAAATGCGTGCTCTCACCTTTCCTGTGTACTCCACATGGGCTGAATGGGTGTCTCAGCCATTAAGTGCTGTTGCTGCTATTGCAGAGGACCTGAGTTCAGTTCCTAGCACCCAACAATCCATAACTCCAATTCCAGGGGATCTGATGTCTTTTTAGGCACCAGGCTTGTACGCAGTCCACACACAAAATACATGCAGGCAAAACACTCATACACACAAAATAAAATACATATACAAAATCTTCTTAATAAGCTCTATAGGCAAAACCAGTTTCTAACTTCATTTCAGGTGAAACTATGTCTTTACTTGAGATCAAGTATATGGCTTTTCCATAAGACAGTCCTTGCATCTTCCTTCCTGTGGTATTTAGTTTGTAAAACTGGTCAACACAGCCCAAGCCTTTACTGTGGAATTGCTTAAGACCTCTCATGAAAAGAACTAAAAGGTAAGTTATCATGTTTTGTAATGATCCAGCAACATAAGTCATCTCTGTCATCAAGAAGGGTCCTTCCAGATTATGCACAAACCACAAGGAAGAATACAACTCTAGAACTTTTGGGCAATATCAAATGAGAACTGAAACACAAGTATGAACTCAAATACCTTCACATATATACAAGGACTGACACTTGAGGTATATATATGAAAGTATGTGTATATATATACTTTTAGACTCCTACATACCAAAACCAGCCAGCCATAAATGTCAGGCATACCTATATAACTATATCAACGATATCTATATCCATCAAGTATGTGTCATAAGTAATAAAAGCCCACAATCTTGAAACTAGCTGATTAATCCACACCTGCCACCTACATCCTTCCATTGTAATTCAGTTGGGTTTTAATTTTGGTCATGTCTTTTTTCATAACCTCCAGACTCCTGACACATTTCCTTGAAAAAAATCACTAGAAATCAATAAATAAGTCCCTTCTCCCTCAGCTCTCAAAACCAATGATTCATTCCGTGGAATCTACATCCAACTTCCTCAATCTGTTTTTCAAGCTCTGGTTATATTTGTATGTATAAGCTAAAGGGGATCAGCTAAGAAAAGAACCAACATCATTATATTGAAATCACTTTATAAGCTGAAATGTACTGTGTGCCAATGTTATTATTTTTATCTTTACTTGAAAAGTACATATTGATTTATTTATTATAAAATACAGACTTTAGAAACTGGGGAGATGGTTTTGTGGATAAAAGAGCTTGCAGGGAAAGTAGGAGGATGTGAGTTTGAGTCCCTAGAACTCATGTAAAAGCTGGTTGTGCACAGCACTCAAATACCCTTAATCTCAGTGCTGCTACCAATACATAGAAGAGACAGGACAATCCCTAGGCTCAGAGGCCAGCTAGCCTGGCTGATGCAGAAGCAAAAAACAAGAAAAGATACCCTATCTAAAACAAGGACTGACACTGAGGTTGTCAAGGTTGCCTTCTCTCTCTCTCTCACACACACACACACACACACACACACTGGGGCATATACATGTTTACATTCACACACACACACGTGTGTGTGTGTGTATGGAACAGAGACAAAATTAAACAATCAATTCTATCTGCAATTACTAAAGACTTTAGATAAACAAATCTCCTGTTTAAATGGTCCACTTAAAAAAATAGGATGCCTGAATGTGTCTCTAGCATGACACTTGTGAGAAATCTAGCCATAATGTATATATGTATGTGTTATGTCTAACCTGAGAAGATACCAAATTCTCTAAAGTCAGCCAATAAATTCGTAAATTGTTTTTCCCTCTGTCTCTGTTGTTAACAGGTTTTCTGAGGCACATTCCACATGTTGTGAGTTCACATGGAGGCAGGGAAACCGAATTTGGATGCGCACTCCTGTAACCCCAGCATTTGAGAGTCTGAGGCAAGAGGAGGTCTGTTTCAGGCCAGCCTGCGCTTCCCAGCTGGATCCTTTCTCAAAAACACAGAATATAAAACTGCCTATGTGCAAAGCACTCAATCAGACAATCACAATCACATGTACACATATTTATAAAGTATATCACTGCAGTCAGCATACCAAATACGTCAACAGAGGCAAAAATCACGCCACTGTCACGCCCATCTCCTCTTCCAGCATCTGACCTATCCCTACAAGACACACACCACTGATGTGTTGTCACTGTAGATTAATTTCCATTTTACAGAATTTCAGGTTTGTGAAATGTGCAGTATATGCTCTAATTTGGCTATTTTTCTCTCTCTCAAAAAAAAAACTCTGAGTTTTTTAACAGCCCATTCCTTTTTATTGCTGAAAAGAACATTACAACTTTTTAATCCAATTCAGAGCTTGTGACTGAATGCCGGCCTCCTGAAGGCATCTCCACCAGAATCTGTGAATGTTTGCCTTACATGGCAAAAGACATATGCAGACATGATTAAGCTAAAGATCCTGAGACTGAAAGGTTATTATGATTTTCTGTGGGACTGAATGTGTTCACAGGGTCCTTCAAAGTAGATGGTAGAAAGGTAAAGAGCCCAACATGTTTTTAAAAGAAAGGCTTTTGAGCATCCAAACCTAACACAACACTAATTCAATACAAAATGTCATTTAACTTACATGACTTCCAACATCCCAAATATTATTACCTAAACCATCTAGGGATGTTGCTCTGGATATAATCCATTTTAAAACAAAATATCTTTCCACCTGTAGACATGTGAAGCTAGAAAGCAAGATACTGCCCCCCCCCCAACTGCAGTGATGGCACAGGCATCGGGAAACAAATGTGGAATTTCTCATTTTAAAGTGGAAAAAAAACAGAAGAAAAATGGAATCACTAGTCCAAACAAATTATGAAATCAAATTGTACACATTCCATTAGAATTTGATCATAAGAGTAATCCTCGTGGCTCTGCTCTGGGAGATGTGCTTTCTGACCCTTTTCTTTTTTTTTTTTTTTTGTAAAGGATGGTATATATTTGTAGATGAGTGGTTTAACTAGCCTATCTCCTGCCTATGGAAGATACTCGATATACATTAGCATTTTCTGTTTCTACTGTTCGCATCTCAGTCCAAGCTCACACTATGTCTACTGAGAGAATATTCCCAAGAACTTGGTCGGCCTCCAGGGTATGGCACAGGGATCATTCCGTTGAGCAAGTAACTCTTCAAGCTTATGCAGGATGATCGCAGGTCTTCCTGACTTCTGTGCTGATCATGGGGGCACCCAAGAAACATACATGTCAATGTTCACACAGCTCTCTGTGGCTGAAGTACTGGCCTTTATGCAAAGGCCACGCACAGTCCTAGCCATGACTGTGCAGCCACATGGATGCCTTTCTCATCAAGACATGCCTTCCTCTACTTTTAGCATCATCTGAATTCTGTAGAGAAACAAGTTCTCAGATCGTGTAGTCCCAGTTCCTCTTTGTTTAACAATGCTTTCCTGGAACCATTTCTTTCTCCTTTCATATGACAATAAAAATACCAAACCCTAGCTTCAATTTCTTTTGTTTGAAAAAGCTCAACTATTCAGCCACACACAGAGATCATAGCTTCTGCTCATGCACACTACAATAATAACCCTTCACTTCCCCTATGAGCAAGTTCGTTGACATTCATATTCTACAGTCATTGATAATGAATCTCTAAGACAACATAGGTCTTCTCTACCATGTTCATCATTTTCCTCTTAGCCTCTGCAGCTGGAGCCTTCAATAGCCATGTTTCCATTAACAATCTATCTGCAGAAGTCTAGTCTTTAAAAAAAAAATATGCCTCTCATAATCATTCTAGTCTCTACTGCCATAGATCAGTGCCACTTCCATAGTTTTCATATTTGTTATATTAGAAGCTTGTTTTTGGATATCAAAGCTTTTATTAGTTTCTCATTTTTGCATTATTAAATAAAGAAGGATTGATTTAAAACATTATAAATTTATATTATTGTTTTACAGGTTACAAATCCAAAAAGAATTTGAAATGCACCAATGAACACCATGAGTCTGACAAGTCTTATGAGGCTAAAATTAAAGTGTCATGTCTCCCTTCCTCTGGGTGCTTTTGAAAAGAATTCATTCCTTGACACGTCTAGCTTCAAAGGGCTGCCCACATGCTATGGCTCATGGCAGCATCACTCAGACATTTACTTCTTCCTTCTCTCTTGTTCCCTCCGCTTCAGTCACTGCATTGTCCTACATACAGGTACCACAAGCTAACCAACCACACCACTGGGTCTCCTACCTCAGCCTTTACCACCCTAATTCTCACATTCCTTCTCATGAGGACCTGTGTGAATACACTGGGCCCACGGAGATAACTGAGAATAACTTTCCCTTCTCAAAAGGTTTAATCACACCTGTGACAGCCCTTCTGTTATATAAGCTATGCTAAATTCTCAAATTCTAGCAATCAAAACAGACATCTTTAAGGTAAACATAAATATAAGTCATTATACTTTTTTGTATTCAAAAATTTGGGGGGCTATATGTTTATTATTCTTTTATTAATAACTGTTTATTCACTTTTTATTCCAGCTGTAGCCCCTCCCTTATTCTCTCCCAATCCTACCCTCCTTCCCTCATCTCCTCCCATGCCCCTCTCCAAGTCCACTGATAGGGGAGGTCCTCCTCCCTTCCATCTGACCCTAGTCCATCAGGTCTCATCAGGACTGGCTGCATTTGTCTTCCTCTGTGGCCTGGTAAGGCTACTCCCCCCTTAAGGGGAGGTTATCAAAGAGTCAGCGACTGAGTTCATGTCAGGAGACAGTTCCTGTTCCCCTTATGAGGGTACCCACTTGGACACTAAGCTTCCATGGGCTACATCTGTGCAGAGGTTCTAGGTTATCTTGATGCATGGTCTTGGGGTGTAGTATCATTCTCAGAAAAGACTCCTGGGCCCAGATATTTTGGTTCTGTTTCTTTCCTTGTGGAGCTGGAGAGGATGTGTAGAAAGGGGAAACCTCCTCCATTGCTGGTTGGAATGTGAACGTGTACAACCACCTTGGAAATCAATATGGTGCTTTCTCAGACAATTAGCAATAGTGCTTCCTCAAGATCCAGGTATACCACTACTAGGCACATAACCAAAATATGCTCAAGTATACAACAAGGACATTTGCTCAATCATGTTCATAGCAGCTTCATTCATAATTGCCAGAATCTGGAAACAACCCAGATGTCCCTGCACTGAAGAATGGATACAGAAATTGTGGTACATTTATACAATGGAATACTACTCAGCAATTAAAAACAAAAAAAAAAATCATGAAATTTGCAGGCAATTGGTGGGAACTAGAAATGAGCATCCTGAGTGAGGTATCCCAGAAGCAGAAAGACATGGTTTATAGTTACTTAGAAGTGGATATTAGACATATAATATAAGATAAATATATTAAAATCTGTATAACCTAAAGAAGCTAAGCAAGAAGGAGAACTCTGGATAAGATGATCAATCCTTACTCAGAAAGGCAAATGGGATAGAAATCAGAAGAGGGAGAAAACATGGAACAGGACAGGTGCCTACTTCAGAGGGCCTCTGAAAGACTCTACCCAGCATGGTATCAAAGCATATGCTGAGACTCATAGCCAAACTTTGGGTAGAGTGCAGGGAATCATATGAAAGAAGGGGCAGGTAGGAAGACCCATACTCAATATTTTTATTCAGATTGTTTTCTGAATATACAAGTCTGGACTGCACTGGTGATATATTTTGGTCGTTGAAAACCAGCCTGGCATGCACAGTGCTGGATCCCAGAATTAGAAGAAAAGAAAAAGTTCAGATCAACAGCCATTGCTGTTTTTTAGACTTAATGGACATGGCAATAAGAAGAGTTAGAAGTCTCTTATCCACATGCCCTTTCATGGGAACCCAAAGTAGTTTTCTCATATTGTTTGTATGTTTGTCATGATCTTGTACTTTTTAACTTGACTATGACATAATTTGGGGTGGTTTACATTTATTTCATTAAGGTTTATTCCCCTTCATGGATCTTTGGGTTAATAATTTTCAATGGATTTGGGAAAATTCAGGCTATTATTTCTCTAATCATCATGTATACTATTGCCTTACCACAGTATCAATTATTTTTATGTCGTTTCTATAGCACTCTTCAAAAATTAAAGAAAGAGATATTCTACCCAAATGTACATCTAGTATTTATCAAAATATGCATGTAGCAACTTTATAAACACATTTTCTCCCCAAGTTTGGTTTTCAGAAATTTTATAACTAATAGCATCTGCTTGGGAAGCATACTGGGTTTGTTATATGAGGATTTTGTTGTGCTTTCAAGATGTGTAAAGCACTGTGCGTTAATTCATTTGTGGAATATTTAGACCGCATATCTTAAATGCTCCTTTCTTTTGTATTTCCATCGCAAGTGTGCCTTGTGCATGTGACAACAGCCTGCATTTTTCTGCACATATATACACTTTTCTGCATTTCTTTTCTTCCTGATCTTCAAACTGCTTAATTTCTATCCTATCTTCAAATAAGCCGGTTCTTTTCCTTTAACAAATAAAATTGGCTATGGATACCCCAAAAGTGAATTTTTTTTCATTTTAGTTATTATACTTTTCAAAGCCAGACAATTCTATGTAATTTTCCTAATCACTCCTCAGGCTTTATTGACAGTCTTCATTATCAAAACCTGCGATTCTCAAGCCTTTCCTTCTTTGGTTATATATTAAGTCTTTGAACGTGTCTGTAATAGCTGCTTTGAAGCCGTGGCTAGTCCGATGGCTTATGATGCTTATTTCTTATTTTCATTGTATGTATCAGCTTATCCTGCTTCTTTGAACATCTTGTCATATTTTTTTCCTTAGGAACTGAATGATTTCGATAATTCATTGGAGCAACTCTGAGTAAATGTGCCCTTCCCAATTGCTGCTCACGGGCCGGCTGGACTATCTTTCTGAGGTCTGCTCCCCTTGTAGTGCTAAGCCACTGCTGCTGCAGCTAATGGGCTGCACCTTTGCATGCACACCCATGCCACACTCTCAGAAATGTAATTATGGCAAGATTTTGTCACTGTCTTTGAATAGACACAGCTGGTAAGCTACACTAATTGCTGGCTGCTTGTAGTATTTCCACCACACCTGGATTCCTGAACTGTTCCATAGACTAATCCAACAAATTTCAGTTCCCTTGAAGGAGCAATTTCCAAGGATGATGTCTGAGATTTGTTCTGACCTCAGGTGTCTTCTCTAAACTATTTATTCCCTAAATTTTCTGTTTTTCTCCTCATGCTAAATCTGAGTCAGGATGATATCACTATGCGTAAAGACAATGACTTACCTGTGCTTTAGAAGCTAAATGCCGAATGGCAGCTAGAGAGGGTGAATAGAAAGGGGTACCCTCCAGTTTAGGTGCTCCTTTAATACCCACACTGCAATAGGCCAAGCAAGGCTTCCAGGATTCGTATCAGTGTGACACAGCATGCAAAGTATGAATGGGGACTGTACAGAAACAAGGAAGCCACATGTCACCCACACTCACTTGGAGCTCAGTCTCAGCATCAGGTCACTGGGATATGATGAAAAAAGCTGATGCTGAGCCTCACTGGAAGCTAGTGGAAGTAAGCAGGTGGGGTCTATGTTCTTACTGAGCCAGTCTGGAATGGTGTTCCTGTCATGTAGAGTTGGGAATGGGTAAAGAGAGAGAAAGTATCCATTCACAGTCTCAATGGTCCGACAGAAATGAGTATTCTCTTAACCAAATGTCTCTTCATTTAGTTATTATTTAAAAACTGTCAGGGACATTCTCAGACACAGTAAGGCAGAGCCTAACACTTGTTCACTTGTTCTATTGAGAATTGGGTCTGCCACGCTTCTTATGTGCTCTCATGACAGAAGTCCCTCTAGTAAGCTGATTAACAATGGTGGAAAGGCGATTCAATAAAGAAACTGATTCTTTCTTAAAAACAAAAGAATAGGTATGGAAAGAAATGAAACTCTATCTTTTCTTACACCACCAACAAAATGAAATGGATCTTAGCCTAAAATATAAAATTATGTAAGTTCTAGAATCAAATACAGGAGAACTCTTTGAAAGTACAACTTTGTAATAAGCAAATATTCCTAGGTAGGACACAAAACTCAAAATATCTCCCCCTCCTCTCTCTCTCTCTCTCTCTCTCTCTCTCTCTCTCTCTCTCTCTCTCTCTCTCACATACACACAGAAATATTAGATTGATGTCATAAAAAAATTTGAAGTTTGTCCTTTAAAATACATTATTATAAAAAATAAAGACAAGCTATAGAGTGGTAAAATAACTACAAACCATAAATCTCATAAGAAGCTCATTTTTAAGATATATATTCTTTTAATTGAATAGAATATATACAATCTAGTTTTTAAAAAGTTGGAACAGACCTTTAACCAAAAAGATTCACAAATAGCAAATAAGTAAATAAAATTATATTCAATAGTTAATTTTCAGAAAAGCACAAATTAAAGCACAAAACACCTACTAGAATGGCCAAACTTAAAAAGACCTATGATATCATAACAAGGCATGGAATAACTGAAACACTTGTAGACATCTTATTGAAAATAAATATATCCAATTTGGAAATTAGTTTTTAAATCCCTCTAATGTTAAACATAGAAACAATATATTATGAACTGATTCCAGTCCTACACACTTACCCAAGATAAATAAAAACACAAAGACTTACATGCAAATGTTCATAGCTTTATTAATTTAGCAAAAACCTAGAAACAACCCAAATATCCATCAACAGATGAATGGGTAAACATGTGGTATATCCATACAATGGAACACTACTTGGTAATAAACAAGGATAAATATCAGTGAGAGAAGCCAAAACAAAAAAACTGTACAATTCTATTCATATAAAAATTATTGAAGACAAAATTATAGTTATAGTATATGAATCCATGGCTTTGTCAGATATCACAAAGAAGTGTGAAAATTGGCAGGAAGTGATTGCAAGGGAGCATGGGAAATCTTCTAGAAAATTATGGGAATATTCTATAATCTTAATTTTGGTGTTATATATTACTATTTATATGTCACTATATATAATACATATAATATATTTACATATGACTATACATGAACATACATTTGACCAATTCAATTAACTGTACCCTAAAAGTGTACAACTTGTAACTATTATTTTATGTAATATATGCCTCAAGTAAAAAAATGAAAGGACAGTAAGAGAGGAATATTCAGTAGGAGTATAATAGAAAATATTTTTATAGAAAAATATTTTATGAGGCACCCAGTCAGAGTACACTAAATCAAAACACCAGATAGCAAAGAGTTATATATCAAAGATATATATATATGTTATATATCACCTCAAATGTTTTTTCACTCTTCATTAAATTATAAAATACATGTCTCTTATGCCATATTTTTAAATGGGATTTTAAAACAATCGTGCTTTTAAATCACGGTATCATTTGAGAAAGAAATTTTGAGATTATGTGCATATTGGCATGTTATATCTAACAAAACTATGATGAACTAAGGTGTATCTCAGCCATGTGCATTCTTTGGGTCAGAGTATAAGTTCCATATCCATTGCCTTCACATTTAACCATCTGGCTTGCTTTGGCCAATGACATATCATCATGTAAGAGGTCTGAATAGTTGTGAGTGTGCCTACATGACCTGGATTACACTAGAACACCTACAACCCATGTACAGTGTCTCTACTGGATCAGACAATGCGGCAGAGGCATGTGGAACATGCTGAAGTTCCCTCAAAGACTAAGATGAAAATGAGTATGTCACTTTTAAGTAAGAAAATTAAAAGCTTGCCATGATACAAAATGGATTTAACCGATGTTTGTTGTATGTACCATTCTTTTGGGAGTTGATGAATCTGCATCTAACATTTATGGAGAAAGTTGTAAGTACTGAGCTAAAAACGTTATGTGTACCACCTCCTTGACCGTCACAATGACTCTAACAGAGAGAATACTGGAAGCACACTTTAAAATATATGGTAATGGAGCAGAAGACAGGCGGCACCTGCGTTACCCAAAGTCAGCTATAAGTGAGCAAAAGAACTTAATCCCATTACGTTCTACTATACATAGTATTCCCCCTTTCCTTCATTGTGTTTTATCGGCTAAATGGAGGATTTAATCAGTGGCCCTAAATCAATTATTTTAAAAGAGAACTCTGCCCCACTTACTGATTTTCCATATGGAAGTAACATACTATCAGACCTCAATGACAGCACTGGTTGGCAAGACACACTGGGGTTTTAGAGCTTGCAGTTGGGTGCCAGGTCTTCATGGGCATGTGTCAATTGTATATACTCTTTCCTTTTTCCTGCATCTGATCTACCAATATTCATAACTGTATCTAAACAATCACCAATTTACTCCAACTCCTGGCCTTCAGTGGCTGAAAATCCATACTGTCATGATCACAAGGTTATGATTAACATGCTGAAGACCCTTCATGCTGTTCTGCAATATTGTTCTCATCCATGTTGATTCCATTTTTAATTCTCCAAATGTTCCAAACTTTAATAACTAACATAAGTGCTAATTTTAGTATCACTCCTCACAAGGGATCTGCCTCCAACTTCACAGAAAATGAATATTCCGTGAGATATTAAATTCTCAACTTTTCTCTCCTTCCTTCTACCTATCTTTACCTCTCATGACCCTTTAACTCCTGCCTAAGTGACTAATCCCACCTCCATAATCTAGCTTCCCTCCCTTCCTGTACCTTATCCCTCTCCATTTAACATTGTCCTCTCTTCTCTCCACCAGAAAAACCTACATCCTCATGTCTCCCACATCTTAAACTGCTTTCCTGCAACCCTGATTGCTCCAGAAACTACCATCCTCTCTCCTTGGTTTCACTACTAAACTTCTTTACAAAGTGGCATACTTAACTATTGTCAAATTCTTGCCTTCAATTCATTCTTTAAACTCACTACCATGAGGTTTTGCTTTCTATAAACTTTTTCCAAGTAGTTCTCTCAAGTGACAGTTTCCAAAATGCCTCATCCCCTCTCAGCAACATTCTGCCCAAGTCTCCCCACAGTTTTACATGACATACACATATTAATTCCAGCATTCCAGCCCTCCAGCCCATCCCATACCTTACTGTTCCTCACTATTTGTTCTCTATTACAGTTATTGGTACCACATTCAGCCACTCAATGCAAAATTCTATTCTCCTTCACCACACATAGCTTCTTAATACCTTCAATATTTTACCTTACTACTTGCTTCGACTCACTTAAGTCCCTCCCTGGTTGGTCTATTCAAAACGTCTGCCAATTTATTTTTTGGCAACCAGTCTAGTTTACATTCAATCCACCTTTGACACTCCCCCAAAATTATAATTAAAATGCAAATTCCATGAAATACCTCCTCCCCTTCCTCCTACATCGTTCCCTAATGCTTAAAATCCCTCAGTGGGCATTCAATGATTATTCACTGCTTAGAAAAGAAGGTGCAATGTGTTACCAGGGAATACAGAGAATTTCTGGGACCCTCTTATGCCTAATCTTATCACCACCCTACAGCACTTCCTCTGCATCCTCATTACACTAATACAGAACATGTATGTTTTCCCAGAACTCGTTACATCATTTGAGGCATTGATGCTTGGAATTGTACTGCTTTTCCAGTGTGACATGCTAGCCATACCCCTCTTCAACCCTGTTTGCAGGCCTCACATCCTCCAGTACTCCCAGTGAGCAGCCTCCTCCTAAAACATAGCCTTTGCCTTCTCTCCTCAGTCTGTTTCAATTTTCCTTTACTTGAATCTATCTGCACACCTCTGTATGGAAACACTTGCTTTACATGCCTGACTTTAAGCTCCTTGAAAACTATGTCTTGATAGTCTATAAACCACCATTGATTCACATCCTACTTAAAACATAGTCAGTGGCTTTCTTGAATTCTCTTCTTGCTTCCTTCAAAACCATCTTAACTGTCTGTTGTCTACCCCATGATTCCTTTCAGCTTTCTTTGAGTTCATCTCAGTGTCCCAGGCCTTTGTTTCCCAGTTATAGCCTTACCCTCATTCCCTCCCAATCCTGCCCTCCCTCCCTACCTCAGCTCCTCCCATGCCCCTTCCCCAGTGCACTGATAGTGGAGGACCTCCTCCCCTTCCATCTCACCCTAGCTTATCAGGTCTCATCAGGACTGTCTTTCATAGTCTTCCTCTGTGGCCTGGTAAGGCTGCTTCCCCTCAGCGGGAAGTTATCAAAGAGCCAGCCACTGAGTTCATGTCAGAGACAGCCCCTGAACCCCTTACTAGGGAGCCCACTTGGAGACTTGAGCTGCCACAGGCTACCTCTGTGCAGGGGGTCTAGGTTATCTCCATGAATGGTCCTTGTTTGGAGCATCAGTCTCAGAAAAGAGCCCTGTGGCCAGATTTTCTGGTTCTGTTGCTCTCCCTGTGGAGCTCTAGATCCTCCCAGGTCTTTCTACCTCCCCCTTGTTTCATAAGATTCCTTCTACTCTGCCCAAAGTTTGGCTATGGGTCTCAGCATCTGCTTTAATACCCTGCTGGGTAGAGTCTTTCAGAGGCCCTCTGTGGTAGCCACCTGTCTTGTTCCTTTTTTTCATCTTCTTCCGATGTCTATCCCATTTGCTTTTCTGAATGAAAATTGAGCATCTTACCCAGAGTGCTCCTTTCTTCTTCTCTTTTACTTAGTTACCTTGGGCAATATTTGGCATCCAAACACATTTTGTTATATCCACTTTCCAACTATTGATTAACAATTTATAAAATTCAGCCTGTAACCCACCACTTCCATACTAACTACAATGGTATAGGCATTCTAGTAACATAAATAATTAGAGCTCATTTACTGTAAGATGGTACACACCAAAAACAGAAGTAAATGCATGCTATAACATATATTCATTTAATCATGACAACACCCCTAAATTAAGTACAATTATTCTTTACTTAGGATGCATAAAGGCATGGAAAGTATGTGATTCCCAGGTACTATGTAGCTATGAGATGCTAAGGCTATGAGACTATGCCAATATCACTGAAGGCCCATTGCATTATAATATTCACTACGGCTTGGCAGACTCCTTAATTTAACATGTTGAATGCTTATTCTGTTATTTTGAAACTCACATAACTTCTGCTTCTATTATTCTCACCTCTATCGCATTACTATTACCAGCAATGCTAAGAAGCCTTCCAAGTCATATTTAATTCCATCATCTAACCTTCCCACAGTCACTTGGTTACTTAGCCACACTCTGTGTCTGACAGCCTTGAATCTTTGCCTCTTTAGCACAGTATATCTGTAATTGTCTCACGGTTGTTCACTGTTGCTATCCAATATGACTCAGGATCTCTTTCACTGACAGTTTTTTTTTCAATACATAAAGTTCAGTTGGATGAGACAGCTGAATATTGACAATTTTCTTTATCTCCAAAGATTGCAGTTACTTTGATTATTGAAACAACCCCTGACATTCTCACACTACAAAATCAAAGAACTTTTGCCAAAGAACTCAACTTGAGGAGGAAGTGTAAATTAGACTTAGCTGAAGGAAGGGCTGACCCAAAGCAAGGCTCACAAGTTCCGAAGTAGCTTGTGCAGAAAACAAGCAGAATAAGAACAAGGAGAGACCCACAAACTCGGGTTTGGAGGTATGCAGCTGCTGGTGAAGGCAGACTCAGAGGACCTAGAGTCACAACATAGAACTAAGGCTGAGAGCCCGGGGAGACATGAGATGCAAGCTCCTTGGTCCTCTTAGCTGCTCGTATGAATTTTGCTGAATGAGCTAAGGCCACCTTCTGCCAGGCTTCAGACAAAGGTCAGCCACTGCATCTTCATACAACTTGGAATGGGTATTTACATAGTCTAGCGTCTGTCTCTAGAATTTCTTTCCTGCCATCTACACGTCTCTTTTTCTTTTATAAACTTCAAAGACTGCTAGGCTAAAGATGCTGTCTGAACAATTATACATTAAATGTATAAATTCTAAATCACTGTGACCTATTGTATAACTTTTGAGACAGGACCAGATTTTCCTGGGTCTTCACTAGAAATTTCAATTTTTAATATTTGTTTATATTAATATTCTAGGTCAAATACTTATGTTTGTTTCAGAGGAGAACTCAAAGGTGAGACCAACTTTTTCCAAAAATCCTTGAGTGTTTAAATCCATCTCAAGTTGACTGGCTAATTCAAATCCTGACCCCAATTTAGAAGAGTTTAAGCATCATAAGCCTCAATTTTTTATTAATAAAAGGTAAATAGGTACTGGTAGGATTTGAAGTTTTAAACAAAATTGCTTCTTTTCCTCTGCTATAAGGCAGGGGATGTCTAACTCAATGCCTGCTTCCTTCTGTTAGAGCTTCTCAGAGCATCCTATAAGCTTAACTCTGCTACCTCTGCCAGTCCTGTAGCCTCAGGTGCCTTCGTTTGCTCTGTATTATTTATCAGCTTCTATCATATTTTATATTTTTATTTTATTTTCTTTCTCTTTTCCATTCCAATCCAAGTTCCATAAAGAATACTTCCTGATATATAAGTGCTCAACTAGTTAATAATTAAAGGCTACTATTTCAATAATTATAATATATTAAGAATATATTATATCGTAATATTTTACTATATGTAACTATATACTACATATAAATAAATCAGGAATCAGAACCAGCAGCAGGACTATTCCTGGCTTGAACAGAGCACACCAGCTAATACAGTAGCTGGACAGGAAAAAACATTACCCAGTGTGAAAACACAACCCAAGATCACAAGCTAGAGATCAATACAACCACATGAAACAGAATTAAGCAAAACTGAACTGTGACATAAAGATGACTATCACATGGAAAACACAGAGAAAAACTGCAAATCAGGGTGAAACAACCAAATCACTGAGATGGAATACATTTGTTAAATCACTTAGACTTAGAAGAGTAAATAATGGAAAAATAAAAATACATGGTTTTATGCTACATACTATCAGATTTTCAGCTTATGTAATTATATGCAGGCAATAGGAATTAAGCAAAGAACACAGAACAAGTTAGATTTGAAAATAATGATGAAAACCTAAGAAAGTATGCCCACTGGGAACTTGGATCTACAAACAAGATATTCAGGTAAGGCTGTGTCTGATGATGGACCTGGGGATCTTTGACAAATAGAGGTTATTAGAATCATAAAGGTAGAGGGATTGACAAGGTATAATGTAAGTTTACAAGACAAGTCAAATAGGAAAGTATTTGACAAATATTTGTACAATGATGAATAATGGGTGGAGGAGTTTCCTGATGAAAATGCCTTGAAAAATGAACAATGGAAAACAGTCCACTTCAACAAGAACCAGAGAGAGGGTTCACTTATATTCCCACACAGTCAGTAACTGTGTATGCAAGTTCTTCCCTCTTTCTCCAGGTATACTTGGCCTTTACTTTCATCATTTCTGTAAACAACCTATCCTTTTCACCTCCCCAGTACTTGCTAGTTATTCATTTTTCAGTCTTCAAGACCCAATTAAAATTTTTTCTCCAATATATTACCATATTATTTCACTTCATTTTTACAGGATAACATTTTGTTACACGTAGAAAAGACAGGGTAAATAAAACAAACAAACAAAAACAAAATAACCTACACCCACGACTTGGGAAACATAGTGGAAGAGGGGGCAGAAAGACTGTAAAAGCTGGAGGATCAGGGTTTTATCTGTGAAGCTGTATTTGCCATTAATATCAGAAGGTATGCCATATAGTCTTACCAACATGCCCACCCAAATGTGAGCTGAAGGACATGAACAAAGATGGCATCAACAGACATGCCAAGTGGACAAGGCAAAGCTCATGAGGCTTCAACCCTATATAAAGAATCCTAGGCAACTGAAGAAAGCTGAGAGCAGGAGAAGAGCTCTTTCCAGGGAAGAGAAATCAACTGGTTATCCAGTGTCCAATGATCAGCCCTGAAAACATGCATAAGTAGCGTGATACGGACCCAATACATATATATGCATCCAATAACAATTAGTGAAAAAGGAGGCCCTGAGATTGAAGGAGAACATGAAGGGGTATGTGGGAGGATGTGGAGGTAGGAAAGGGATGGATGAAGCATTGTAATTAATATTATAACCTCAAAAATAAAATAATAATTTAAAAAAGAAAAGAACTTTTCAGAGACTATGGATCTTTTACTCATAAAATTTCAATGGCAGTAGATACGTTCATGGAGAGAAAGACTAAATGTAAAGAAAACATTGTATTAATATTTTCCTTGAAGTTTATAATGAATCTTGGAAACATACAGGACATGTAAACCTAATATTACAGTACAAGTATTCTTCATTAACATACCATGGAAAATAGATCTGCAAGCATTGTGGGTGATGGGTTTGTGTAAACGCAGTGCATGATATGTAGGAGCTGGAAAGCCGAGCATGTAGGATGTAGCAGCAGCACATTCTTTTCACGAAGCTGATTCAGGTGGCAGGTAATTATGCCTAAATATCATTTCCTGCTCACTTAAACTGGGTTTACTCAATACAAAAGTACACACCACAGAAGATGTTCCCTTCTCAGACAGACATTATTTCAAAATTAATTTATAAATATCTATAGAAATATCCAATCAGATGTTAATTATTCCATCCTCTCTCCTAGCCTAGTATTTTCCCATAAGATTACAACTACATGAAATCAGGTTGTTATAACCTGACAATGGAACCACATGAATTTAATATGAATATATGACATTACACTGAAATTAAATTTCTTTGGGTCTAAGGATGCACCTTATATATCTTGGCATTCCCAGTGGCTCTAGCAAATATGTTTAAAGACAAAATATGATTATTTATGAATAAATTTATGAGAGTGATAGAAATAACCTTGAGTTTTCATTGCAAAATAAGGAAGCAAGCATAAGGTCCTGTTAAGTGACAGTTAAGTGGCCAGAACTAAACAAAATATTTATATAATCCTGTTCCAGGTTCAGGGAACTCTAAAGAAGAAGAAGCAGAAAAACTGAGATATCTGGACGATAGTGAAAAGACCTGGATATGTCATTTTTCTATGCAATAAACAGCCACTGCTGTCATATACACTTAACAACTATGGATGACTTCAATAGGTCTGTACAATAAGGGGCCATCAATAGCCAGGCAAGTATGGAGGATGGGTAGGGGGAGCCTATCTCTTATCACTATTTCCTATGAATAGATTCAAGGAAAGGAGTCGTTGCCTTTCAGCACGTGCCCACTGGTGACTAATGAATAATCCCTATCCAATCTAATGATCACACACATGCCTCTGTTCAAACTAAACAGGTCACAGAAACAAACCAAAAGTCTGGGGCAGGGACAAGAAGGGGAATTAACAAAAGTTGAGAGGGAGAAAGTAATGAGAATGTATTATATGCATGTATAAAATTATCAAAAAAGTAACTTAGTAATTATTTTTTAGTTAGGGGAACCAGAAGTTATGTGTCAGAGAGGAAAAAAGATTTTTTCAACAAAAATTTACTTATAAAACAATACCATTTCATAAGTATTTCAGGGTAGAAAAATAACTGATCAAATTAAAAGTTTAAATAGTCTAAGAAAAATATGTATTTTCTAGTCATAATAGATAATTTAATAATTACAATAAAGTTATGTGTCATAAATCAAAGTTTGTCAAACTGCATTCAGTACTTATATGCACTTGGCTACAGTATTTATTAACTTACAGGATGAACAATAGATTTGTGCAATTTGTGGGAGAAAGTTCCAATATAGGTTGAATGCATTAAAAACTAGATATTGTAACAAAACTTAGAGAACAACACGATAAGAACTGTGGTAAAGGCAATGGATGCCAAGTTTTTAATCTAATCATTATGCTGTTTACTAAATTAATTTAAAAAATCAAACCAGCTGACAGACACTTAGCACTCTCATTTTCTGAATATATTTTTAGCCACTACACTAAAAACTACTTTCTAGCATATCTTTATTCAGAACCTTGTACTTTCCCAAGCAACGGTTGCCAGTGTCTTTTTGCATTTGCCAAGATGCCTTGGTAACAAATTCTTTTGACCTCACACTGCTTATTCTATCAGACTCCTCAGAGTGCATTTCTTAAGTTCAGCCTGTCGGGCAGAAACTGCCTTAATTATTCAGATACTGTCTAACTTAAGTAACCTCTTCAAAGAAAACACTCAATAATAGTAAATGATGTTGGGCAGAGTCTCTCTACAAAGCAGGCTATTATTATTGAAAACCTATGCATATTATGAGAAAGGGCTATGTCTCCTGCACAACAAACATAAAGGGTAACTAGCAGGAGGAAAGGAAAGATTAAGACAGTAAACCTTCCTCTAACAAAAATGGGACTTTACATGACACTTACATTCAGCCGAATAACTTCAGTTTTCTGTGAATTTGTTCTATTTGTTATTTCTATTCCCATAGGTCTCTCATAGTAGGTAAAGCTTTTGTCCCCAACGATAAAGGATTACTGACTAAAGTAGTAACACTAGAAAAGAAGCTCGCATTGGACAAATGCCTTTTATAAACACATGACTAACATTGACTCAGTAATAAGGAAAGGTAGATGAAAGCAGCAAACACTGTACCATTGAGCTAGGACGACAGGGCTCAGCTTGTTCATCTAGCAGACTGATTTATTACTGGAACTCTGCCGGCATAGTAGTAGGAGCCATTGGCAGACAGCGATAAGTGCATCTGAGGTTTATAACTATTAGTTAACTCAAACCATAAAGGGCCAATTGACTGGAGACAGAAACAGTCCTGATGTAAAGGAACACTCGGTAGTAAAACAAAACAA
This sequence comes from Pachyuromys duprasi, assembly GCA_028658305.1. Lineage (NCBI taxonomy): Eukaryota > Metazoa > Chordata > Mammalia > Rodentia > Muridae > Pachyuromys > Pachyuromys duprasi. Next base: position 79,761,786 of record CM053766.1, read on the forward strand.
AACAATAAAAGCACAGAGACAATAAACCTTGCATAAATTTTCCTCAAGTTCTTATTTATCTGATCTGAGGTTATATTATTCTTCTCGGACGTCATTAACAAAATACTACTAAGCAGCCCAGAAATGATATTAATAAATGGCAATATGGCAAAGATTCTATCCATGTAACTTTTCATTTCTCAAAAAAAAAAGAAAAGAAAAAAATCAAGGCTCACCAGGCTTGCAAATAACAAGCATAAATAGTAATTTCAGTTTTCTATTCTATATGGCAAAGAGTACTTAGAGACATTTAAAATAGTTAATTGTAAGTAGAAGGTCTAAGCATCAATTTGTGAAAATAAGTAACAAAATAATTTATATTTTAATTAGGAAAATTCACAAAACATAACCTGTCACTTTTGTCTGTTGAAAAATTGAATTTCAAGTAAGTGTCAGGAATAATTTGTCATTTAAAATAAAAGTTCATCTTTAGCAACTATATCACCTACATGACATGAAATTTATTGATCTAAAATATACAACTATTAATTTATATGTAAAAATTAGATATATTTATTGTATATCTTATAATATTTTTCTTTATTCTTCTTTCATATAATACATCCTGACTGTAGCCTCCCTTCATTCGCCTCCTCAGAGCCTCCCCCACATTCCCCTTCCCCAAGGCCTACTGTTCCTTTGTCTGGAGCTCTGCTTGATAAGGTTGAAGTCTGATGTCTCTGGATAGCCATTTATTTGTAGTCAGTCTGTGATAACAGACTCCCTTTTCTCAGTGAGGTACTAAAAGTCTCCCCTGATCTGGGTGACCCCAGGTCTTATAAGGAGCATCACAAAGCCTTCAGGGCAGATTACAGGCCAGACCCTTTCCTGACAAGAAAACCACTCCAGCAATTCCCAGAAATGCCCCACCCTACTAAAGACTGTAGTCTAGCAATGACCTTCAATTGTACTTGGAGATTGCCCCCTAACCCCTAGGATAATTAAGTGCTGTATTCTCCTTCTTTTTATAGGACCATGCTACTGCTTGGAAAATTCAAGTATCCCTGACCCTAGTGAATTAAACACATTTACCCTCAAAATCCCTCCTACTACAGGAAGGTTTATAAATCCCTGATTTCAAATAAATGTGCTAGGGGCACATGCATGCTGCTGACTGGCTATGTGATACCATCAGCCTTCCACCATGACTGCCTGATATTTGTCATTCATCTCCCCCTGGCTGTATCTTACCAGGCTTCCCTCCAGCCTACTGGAACTAGGCCTTGCCAGACCTGTGCCTTGGCTGCAAGCCGACTAGGCATGGGCTTCCACCTGTACGTCTGCCACGCTTAGCATATCAGCTTAACCAAGCGCTTTGGTATTGCCACAAGCTTTGGAACACTTGAGCTTCCATTGCCACTGGTGGTCTCATGCTAAAAGAGCTGAACTGTAACACTCTGGGGAAATCCTTTTCCACATCCCGATTTAGCACATGGACCTTGTTATAAAACGCTCTAGCTGCCTGAGAAAAACAGAAACCCATTCTCTGTCCAAAAGCCAAGTTCCAGGCCTGTGCCAAAATCCAGGCAACCACCAAATGGAGAACAACACCTTTGTATACTTTGATATGCTATATAATGTATGAAACAGGGTAAGAGTCTTCTGAAACATTTACCTTTTTATTTTTGTGGTGAAAACATTCAAATTAATTTGACTTTTTCCTAAAAGCACACAATAATACTACATAAGTGTCCATTGATCATTATGCCCTGGTTACTTCCTTTCAACACACTACTCTTAGTTTCCTTTGGATTCACTTTTTTTTTTAAGATTCCACACATAAGAAAGATTACTGGGTATTAATCTTTCCGTACCTGGTTTATACTTTAAAATGCATTTCAAAAGGACTTTTCTGAAGGCCTAAGGGTACTGAAGAAACAACACAGAGCCATATTTATGAGCCACGAAGCATTAGAAATGTATGCTCTCCAACACACTTGGTAATTCCCATTCTGCCAGTAATTAAAGACTCAGGAACCCGCACCCAAGATTACAGAGCTCATGAATAACACTGAGTTCAAAACAGGGAAATAGCTGAGGGTAGTGGTGCTCACTTTAATCCCAGAACACACAAAGCACTGTGATTTCAAGGCCAGCCTGGTCAACATATGGTCCAGCAGGAATATAGAGTGAGAAAGCTTTCAAACAGGAAAGACACACACACACACACACACAGAAAGAGACAGAGAAAAGGGTTGTGAAACTAGTATATTCTGAGAAATCACAATATCAATGAATGAATTAATGAATTTATGTTCCCTAGAATTCTGAATAAGCACCTGCTTCTATATACAGGTAAATAACTTTATCCTGCCAACATCAAATAATGACACTGATTAAATTATATATATATATATATATATATATATATATATATATATCACTCTAAAAATACTTTCTTTAGTTTCCATACATATATAGTATTTTTAAATGCCATATTAACTATTTCATCATTAACAATTTCATGCAAAATATTAATTGCCCAAATATCACCAGTAACTTCCTGGTTTTAGCTGCAAATAGTTCTCATTAATTTTGTTGACAACAGTAAATCATTTCCTCTCCAAAAATATTTTTATTTAGTTCTTGTTTAATTAAAAAAAAATTTTCTAGTTCTCCATACATTTGTCTTTAGTAAGTTACTATACTAACCTAAGTATAAACATTGCAGAAGAAAAAAAAAAGAAAAAAAAACATTGCAAAAGAATGTTAATGCATCAAAAATGTAAGCAGAGGGAAAAGAAACCATAATTGGGATATGTTAGTGAGAAAAAACTCTATTTTCAAATAAATAAAATAAAAGTGCAAGTTCTATTACTCAAAAACTAAGCAATCTTGCAGACTAGAAGGAAACAGAATTTATTGTGGGGAAAACATTAAAAATATTGCTTAACATTATTTCAATAATGAAATTACAGGAGCATCCATGAACTGTGCTTTGTCCCTTGAGCACCATCATCTACCAGGTTAGATCCTTCATCCCAATCTCCTGCCTACTATATCTCCTTTCACACAGACAGGAGAGATTAGCTTCATGCTGCTCCCTGAACTCCATAGGGACACTGCTCTGCCTGCCTTTCCAAGGAGGCCTTCTGGCCCCCAAAACATATAGGTTAGACCCCTCCCCAGCAATCCCCTGTCAAGTCCCTCTATGGCCCAGCCAGTATTGATGAGCTTCAGCTGTTGCCTGAGACTCATCATCTGGGCCACTGGTTTGCCTGTCTTCCCTAGGAGGCCTACCAGCCCCAGGAACATCCAGAAATCATGCTGGCCCCAGAAATATCAAGGTGGCTATCCATTCTGCATCACAAACAACCAGATGGATAAGGACAGCATAAGAATGCAATCAACAAGAGCCAGGGCAATACTGTACCACTAGAACCCAGCTATCCTACTAGAGCAAGCCCTGAATATCCTAACACAACTGAAGCACAAGAAAATGACCATAAATCCAATCTGATGATGATGAGAGAGGAAAATTCAATCAAACAGGTGACAGAAATAAATAAAACTGTCCAAGACCTGAAAATTGAAATAGAAGCAATTTTTAAAAACCCACAAAGAAAAGAATCTTGGAAATGAAAACCTAGAAAAGAGAACAAGAACTACTAATACAAGCATCACCAACAGAATACATGAGCTAGAAGACAGCCTTTAAGGAATAGAGAACACAATTGAAGAAATTGATACATCAATCAAAGAAAATATTTTAAAAAAAAGTTCCTGACACAAAACATCCAGGAAATCTGGGACACTATAAAAAGACCAAATCTAAGGATAATAGGAATAGAAGAAGATAGATTCCCAGCTCCAAAGTCCAGAAAATATTTTTCAACAAAATCACAGAAGAAAATTTCCCCAACCTAAAGAAAAATATGCCTACAAACATACAAGAAGCCTAATTACATCAAATAGATTGGGTGGGGAAAAAAACTTCCACGTAATAATTAAAACAGTATAATTAAAAAATGTATAGAACAAAAAAAGAATATTAAAGGCTGCAAGGAAAACAAAGGCCAAGCAACATATAAAGACAGACTTTATATTATCAGAATTACACCCAACTTTTCAATAGAGATTCTAAAAACTGGAAAGACCTGGGCAGATGTCTTACAAAAACTAAGAGACCACAGTTGTCAGACCAGTCTGCTATACCCAGCAAAACTTTCAATCACCACAGATGTAAAAAACAGGATATTCCATGACAAAACCAAATTTGAACAATATCTTTACAAAATTCAGCCATACAGAAAACACTAGAAGGAAAACAACCCAAGGATTCTAACTACACCAAAAAACCCAGCAAATAAATAACCCCACAACAGCAAAACCAAAAGAAGAGAAGCACACGTGTACGCACATGCACACACACACACACACACACACACACACACACACACACACAACCATCACCAACATCAAAATAACAGAAATTAACAATCAATGGTCATTAATATCTCTCACCATCAATGGACTCAATTGCCCAATAAAGACACACCGACACAAGAGACACACTAAGTGCTTTCATAGAGAAATTAGAGAGATCTTATACTAGCAACTTAACAGCATACCTTAAAGCTCTAGAGCATAAAGAAGCAAACACACCACAAGAAGGAGTTGTCAGGAAATAATCAAACTCATGGCTGAAATAAAAAAGTTAGGATCAACAAGATCAAAACAAAGAAGCAACAAAATGAAGAGCTGGTTGAGAAAATCAACAATATAGACAAACCCTTAGCCAAACTAAAAGGCAGAGAGAGAACACCAAATTAACAAAATCATAAATGAAAGGGGGGATATAACAATGGATACCAAGGAAATCCAAAGAATCATTAGGTCTTACTTCAAAAACTTGTACTCCACAAAATTGGAGAATCCAATTAAAATGGACAATTTTCACAATAGATACCATTTACCAAAGTTAAATAAATATCAGGAAAACTATTTAAGTAGACCTATAGCCTCTAAGGAAATAGATGCACAGATTTAAAATTTTCCTAACCAAAAACATGCCAGGGCCAGATGGTTTTAGTGCAGAATTCTACCAGACTGTCCCACAAAATGGAAATAGAAGGAACATTGCCAAACTTATTCTATGAAGTCATAGTCACCTTGGTACCTAAACCACACAAAGACCCAAAAAAGAAAAAGAATTTCAGCCAAATTTCTGTTACGAATATTGATGCAAAAATACTCAATAAAATACTCACAAACCAAATCCAAGAACACATCAAAAACATCATCTACCATGATCAAGTAGGCTTCATCCCGGAGACACAGGAATGGTTCAACATAGAAAAACCCCTCAATATAATCCACCATATAAACAAACAGAAAGAAAATAACCATATAATCATCCCATTAGATGCTGAAAACATAAAACCAGATTCGCTAAATCTAACAAAAGAGAAAGTAGGGGAAAAATGAAATCATTGAATCCATTGGCACATGAGACAATTTTCTGAACAGTACACTGATAGCTCAGGCACTAAGATCAACAATTAATAAATCGGACCTCCTGAAACTAAAAACAAAAACAAAACTTCTGTAAGGCAAAGGACACAATCAATAAGACAGAATGAGAAAATATTTTATTAGCTCCACTTCTGACAGAAGGATGATATCCAAAACATATTAGGAACTCAAGAAACGAATTTATAGAGAGCGATCCAAGATGGCTGCCACGAGAGAACACTGTGTCTGAGGAGTAGGAGAGCAGAAACAACGCAGCGACCAGGAGACTGAACTCTGGGACCTAAAACACCAGCATT
>CM053766.1:79768095-79793751 GCA_028658305.1 Pachyuromys duprasi
GTGGGAGGGTAGGAGGGAATGGGGGAGGGGGCTACGCCTGGGATTCAAAGTACCCAACCTGTGATTGAGATAAAAATAAATAAATTAAAAAAAAAAAAGAACTCAAGAAACTAAACATCAATAAAATAAACAACCCAACTAAGAAAATGTGATTCAGAGCTAAACAGAGAATTCCTGACAGAGGAATCACCCATTTATTTTTGTTTTGGTTTGGTTTTGGTTTCCCTGGCTGTCCTAAACTGACTATGTAGAACAGGCTGGCCTCGAACTCCTGATCTGCCTGCCTCTGCCTCCTAAGTGCTGGCATTAAAGGCATGTGCCATCACATCAGGCCCAAACAGAGGAATCTCTAATGGCCAAGAATCACTTTAACATTTTAAAATATTCAATGTCCTTAGTCATCAGGGAAATGCAAATCAAAATGACTCAGATTCCTTCTTACACCTGTCAGAATGGCTAAGCTCAAAAACTCATGTGACAGTACATGTTGATGAGGATGTAGAGCAAGGGGAACACTCCTCCATTGCTGTTGGGAGTGCAAACTTCTAAAACAACTTTGGAAATCAATCTGGCAATTTCTTGGAAAAGTTGGCATAGCCATACCATGATACCCAGATATATCACTCCTGGGCATATACCCAAAAGATGCTTCACCATACCACAAGGTCATCTGCTCAACTATGTTCTTGGCAGCTTTATCCATAATAGCCAGAAACTGGAAAGAACCTAGATGTCCCTCAGCCAAAGAATGGATTTTTTTTTAATGTGGTAATTTATATAATGGACAAGAACATCATGAAACTTTAAGGCAAAGGGATGGAACTAAAAATATTATCCTGAGTGAGGTAACCACTCAAAAAGATGCGCATGTTATATACTCACTTATAAGTGAATATTAGTCATAAAGTACAGGATAAACATGCTATAACCCACACACCCAAAGAAGCTAAGTAACATAGAGGCCCCAAGGGAGGATGCTTTAATCTCAGTCAGAAGGGGAAATAGACATGGTAGGTGGATGGAGGGATGGAATAGTTGGGAGGATCAGAAAGAAGAATAAAAGGGATCAAATGTGGGGAGGAAGGTGGAAGAGAGAACTGAAATTGATGGGGCAGAGGTTAGAGGCAGCTCTGGAACAAGCCAGAAACCTATGGCAAGGGAAACTCAACAGAATCTATGAGTGTAACCCTAGCTAAGATTCCTAGCAATAGGGGATATGGAACTTGAAATGGTCACCTCCTATAAGACTTCCAATTAAGGGATGAAAACACTAACCCACCCACAAAACCTTCAACCCAAAATTTGTCCTGCCTACAAGATATGCAGGGATAAACATGGAACAGAAATTAAAAGAATGGCCAGCCAATGACTGGCCCAACTTGAGATTCATTCCATGAAAGAGAGCCAGCCCCTGACACTATTAACCAGATTCTGCTATGCTTGCATACAGGAGCCTAGGATGACTCTCTTCTGAGAGGTCAGAGACCCACATCCAAACATAAGGCAGTGCTCAGGGAATCTTGTGGAAGAGAGGGAGGAAGGACTGAAGGGACCAGAGAGGTCAAGGACACCACAAGAAAACCTTCAGAATCAACTAATGTGAGCCATATGGGCTCACAGAGACCGAATTACCAACCAAAGAGCAGCCATTGGACAGACCCAGGTCCCCTACACATATGTAACAGATGTATAGCTTATGTGGGACCTCTACCAGCAAAAGCAAGGGGTGCTTCTGACTCTGTGGCCTGCCTTTGGATCTCTTTCCCCTAGCTGGGATGCCTTGTCTAGCCTCAATAGGAGAAGATATGCCTAGTCCTACTGCAGCTTGACATGCCAAAGTGGGCTGATATTCATGGGAGGCCGCTCCTTCTCTGAGGAAAGAAAGAGGGTGAAGGAGGAGAAAAGAGACTTCAAGGAGAGGAAAGAGGAGAAGCTGCAATTGAAATGTAAAGTAATAAATTAACTAATTAATGAAAAAAGAATATACAGATAAAATGAAAAAAGTATTCAGACAATAAATATAAAATTATGATACTAAAGATGAGGAAGCTTAGAATATTATATAATAATCCTCTCTTTCCATGTTATCTTAGAACCAAAAATATGCATATTTGATTTTTAGTTGATATTTGGTTTCTGTGTGTTTACTGACTTTAAATCATACATTTATTTTGAAACAATTATTTGCATTCTTCCTAAATATAGACATCTTATTATCATATATAATGTTACCACTTAATAAGACAAAAAAACAAATTTGTATAAAGATGAAAAGGAATAAACTTCTACACCACCAAATTCTCACATAGTAATAAATGACTATACATTAGAACTCTGTCTTGTGGGAAAATGAAATATGAAAGTAGGATAGTGACAAGCTGAAAATAGAATTGTAGATTTAGAAATAAATAAGCTTGACATGTGACCTGAATGTAAAGATCAGTTCTCTCCAAAGAAAACAATGCTCTGGAAAGAATAAATCCCAATGAAATATGAAGGAGAAAAAATACCTAAGAAAACAGTAAGGCAGCCCCTGGTAAACACAGGTGGACTAAAGAAGAAAACAAGTATGAATTCTGAAAATCTCTGGTGATTTTCTGCCCCAATAAAATCCAGTACTATGACAGTTAACATGGATTGTCAACCTGACAGAACCTGGAGTAACCAATCACAGCCTCTGTGCGAGCCGGGGCGAGATTCTGACCTTAGGATAGCTGAGGTGGGAAGACCTTGTCCATGTGTGGGCAGCACAATTCCAGGGGCTGGAGCCCCAGAATGAGTGAAAAAGAGAAATGTGTTCATCACTCTCTGCTTCCAACTGTGGATGCAGTAACAGAGTTGCCTCAAGCCCCTGCTGACATGACTTCCCCACCATGACATGCTCTCAAACGGTAAGACAACATGAGCCCTTTCTCTAAGCTGCTTTTGACAAGGAACCTTCTGCGTGTGCTTAACGATACCCGCATTTCCCCTGCCACAGCACTGATCATGCCATTTCATAACTGCCTATTGCTTGTCTATACTTATTGATAAACTACAATTCCAGTGATAGTGAGGACTTTGGGCCTGTCAACTGTTGTTCACATCTTGAGGCATGGTGACAAACTTGACACATGGTAGCTATATAAGAAGAAAGCTGCTTAGGCATATTTCTAAATATTGTACAAAAATTAAATTATATTAAATTATATACAATCAGTAGCGAGTCTGAGGAGTTACAAATTTTTCAATATTGTTCTCATAAATCAAATCATACTGCCTCCCTGAGTAAAAAACCCTTTGGTTAAAATAAAAAATGTCAGTAGAGCTTGGTAGCTCTGGTCAGTCACTGTAACTACTCAGAATGCTAAACTTAAGTTAGCATTAGAATGGGGAAACTTAAGTTGGGAGAAAGAGAAAGGAAATGATGAAAGGGAGAGGAAAGTGAAAAAAAAAGAAGGAAAGATGCAGGAAGAACAGAAGGTGAGTGAAAAGAAAAATCATGTCAATATGACCTCCAAAACTACACATGATGATTTTTCAATTTCATTTCATGTTATTTTATTTTTTACAACTCATTCATTTTATATCTTGCTTGTAGCCCCTCCCTCATTTCCTCCTGGTCCAACCTGTCCCTCCCTCTTCCCCTGCCCCCAGTATCCCCTGTCTCTAGCCCACTAAAAGGGGGAGGTCCTCCTCCCCTGCCATCTGACCCTAGCTTATCAAGCCTCATCAGGACTGCCTGGATCCTCTTTCCTCTGTGATCTGGCAAAGCCAAATGGCCAGGGGGAAGTGATCAAGGATCAGGCAACCCAGTCCATGACAGAGGTAGACCCTGCTCCCCGTATTTGGGAACCCATATGGAGACTGAGATGACTACATCTGAGGTCCTTGGTTGTTGCATCAGCCTCTGCAGGCCCCTGGGCTCAGGTGTTTTAGGTTTGTTGTTCTCCTTGTGAAGTTCCTGTCTCCTCCAGGTCCTTCTGTCCTCCATCCTCTTATTCCATAAGACTCCCTGTGCTCCGCCCAAGGTATCTGCTTCAATACCCTGTTGGGTGGAAACTTTCAGAGGCCCTCTGTGGTAGGCTCCCGTCCTGTTCCCTCTCTTCTACCACTTCCGGTGTCTATCTTGTTTGCTCTTCTGAATGAGAACTAAGCATCCTCCCTAGGGTCTTCCCTGTTGTTTAGCTTCATTAGGTCTGCAGATTTTAATATGATTATCCTATATTATAAGTGAATATACACCATGCATGTCTTTCTGGTTCTGGGTTACGTCACTCGGGATGATCTTCTCTAGTTTCATCCATTTGCCTGTAAATTTCATAATTGCCTTGTTTTTAATAGCTGAGTAGTTATTCCATTTTGTAAATGTACCACGATTTCTGTATTCATTCTTCTGTTGAAGGACATATAGGTTGTTTCCAGGTTCCAGTTTTTACAAATAAAGCTGCTATGAACATAGTTGAGCAAATGTCCTTGTTGTATGATGTTGTATGATCTTTTGGATATATGCCCAGGAATAGTATAGCTGGATCTTGAGATAGCACTATTCCCAATTTTCTGAGAAAGAGTCAGATTGATTTCCAAAGTGGTTGTACAAGTTGTGCTTCCACCAGCAATGGAGGAGGGTTCCCCTTTCTCCACATGCTCTCCAGCATGTGTTGGTCACTTGAGTTTTGTCCATGTGCTGTAAAGCTGCTCAATACACCTTCTTTCAAATTGTAGCTTCCACAAAGAGGCTTTGTCTAGAAACCGCCTAGAGGCAATCACAGCATACCACCTTTACCCTATCTCGTCATTATTTGTCGTTAGAACTTCTATGTTAAGCAAATATGCTTCCAAGCTTATAAACAGAACACATTAAAAAATTTGGTTTAAAGACAAGGAAAATTTTTTTGAAACATTCTTTCTCATAGTTGATCTCTGAATACAGAATATTCTTAATGCTTTTAATTATATCCTTGCTATATCTACAAAAACTCTAACTCTTCTATGTTTATATGGTCAGCATCTCAAAACTGTCAACTTCTTCCAAAAACTAAGAGAAAATGAGGGACCCTTAAGCTGAAGGACAAAGACGCAAGTGGTCACTCTGATAATGCTGTGCGCTGTATACACTGTCTTTTCCTCTCCCACTTTTTCTTTCTTCCCTGCACACACATACACACATACACACACATACACACACACACACATACATACAAACACACACACATACACTTGTTGTATGCAATGCATTGGTCATATAGTCTGTTGGGAGACCAATGGAAACACCAATGGAAAGATACTTGAATGAATCACACATGATTTCTGTGAACACTGTTCTTCCTGGGTCCTCATTTGGTGCTTGCATATCTCCCATAAAAGGACACTAAGGAGCCAGTGCAAACTTTTAAGATTATACTAAACCTGAGAGTGAAGCCTCAATTCAATACACAGCATTAAAAAAAAAATCATACTGGCCTTATGCTGCTCACCATCTTAAGGGCTGTAACTTGTGAGAGGACAAAGCCATTCTCATCAAACAGAACAGAGTGAATGAGAAGAAAGACAGCAAACCAAAAGTTAAGAGTAGCTGAGCAAATCAGTCAGTAACTTAAAAATAGTTTCTAAAACCTTACCAAATGATAGAATACTGACAGGCACTTGGAAAAGAGAAGAAAATTACAATGCTGTTTGTGAATTCCTTACATAATCTGTGTAGAGTTTTATTTGAAAGTGGATAGAGCAGGGAAAGGTGAGGCAGGGAGAACTAAGAGAGAGATAGAACTCGAAAGGGTAACTAAATACACCACATCATTGCAACTAAAGAAGTATGAAGGGGAGAAGAAAGCAGGTCTCCATACCTGACCATCTATGAAATATACACTTAAAAATATTGTACTGAAGTATGAACAGAAGACAGAAAAATTACCTAAGAAATTAATGATTAACCATACTCTGCTTTGCTTGCAGACAGGAGCCTTGCATAGCTGCCTGCGAGTGCCTCTACTCAGCACCTGATGGAAAGAGATGCAGAGACACACAGCCAAACATTGGGTGGAGTGCAGGGAGCCTTGTGGAAGAGTGGGGGGAAGGATAGAAGGACCCAGAGGGACAGGGGCTCCACAAGAAGACAAACAGAGCCAACTAACCAGAGCCCAGGGACAACTGTGCAGACTGAAACACCAATCAAGGACCGTGCATGGACTAGATCTAGGCCTCCTCCACAGATGTCACTGAAAGGCAGCTCAGTCCTCATATGGGCCCCCTAATAAGGGCAATTGGGGCTGACTCTGACATGGACTACGTGGCCTGTTTTTGATAATTTTCCCCTGGCGGGGCTATCTCACCAGGCCACAGGGGAAGAACATGCACTCAGTACTGATGCGACTTGATGTGCTGGGGTGGGCGGGTAGTGGGCACCCCCCTTCTCTGAAGAGCAGGGGAGGGAAGATAGGGGACACCGGGAAGAAGGTGGGACCAGGAAGAGAGGAAAGAGATGGCTGTGACAGTGCTGTAAAATGAATAAATAGAAATTAAAATTAAAAAAGAATTAAGAGTCAAATAAAAGCCTCATTGAATTCAAGTTCTTGTTTTCTGTGTTACAAATGCAACTTAAGTCATAAATACATATTATTAGAAAAAAAACGGTATAAATCTTAACGCAGGGGCCTCAGGAGCCTATCCATCACGGCAGCATACAGGATAGCGGAGACAGGAAAGTGGCATCAGCTACGCAAGAGTAAGCTCACAGAATCAAGGCCAAAGGAGGAGCCCTGATCAAGGCTGAAATGCATTGAGTTCCATAACAATGTGTGGGCGACAGGAACAGGGATAACCTGACACATCTGTTCTGAAAGCACACTCTGCTGACACATACTTTTTTCTGGCTCACTCTCTTTAGAGCCTTTTATTTCCTGCCAGCATTATTTTCTTGACCACTCATCTTCTGAATCAATTAAGAATTTGATTCTCGTTATTAAGTAGTTGACAGCGGGAACTGGAAGCTAGCGACTAAGTGGAACTTTTATGAAAATATAAACTCGTGGTTTTCAACCTGTGGGTCATGATCCTTTGGGCAGGCGTCTCCTGGTCTTTTCACAGGGATCACCTAAGACTGTTGGAAAACATGGATATTTATATTAATGATTCATAATGGTAGCAAATTACAGTTATGAAGTGACAATGAAAATAATTTTATGGTTGGGGATCACCACTACATGAGGAACTGTATTAAAGGGTCACAGCATTAGGAAGGTTGAGAACCGCTGCTGTAGACTATCAAAACTTTTGAGATTCTAAAGAATGCATGCAGCTCAGGTTACAGTTGTATAGCTTAGTCTGCCTATGGTACTAACAGAGCAGGGTCTGTCTCTGACTTGCCTGCTTTGAGGATCCTTTCCTACCACTGGGTTGCCTCATCTACCCTTAATAGGAGAGGGCAGTCTTCCTGCTGTTTGATATCCATGCGAGGCCTGTCCTTTCTGAAGAGAAACAGGGTAGATGTGGGAAGGGGGAAGGGAGGTAGGAGGCAGGGAGAGGGAGGGGAGGAAGAGGTAAAACTGTGGTCGGCATGTAAATTAATTAATTAAAAAATAAATATGGTAGAAATAAGAACTCCAAAAAAATTAGTGATGATAGCAGTTACCTTGTTTTTTATTTTTAATTTATTATTTGTTATTACAATTTATTCACATCCTGGATGTGGCCTCCTCCCTCATCTCCTCCCAATTCTACCCTCCCTCATCTCCCTCCATGACCCTCTCCTAGTCCACTGATAGGGGAGGTCCTCCTCCCCTTCCATCTGACCCTACCCAATCAGGTCTCATCAGGACTGGCTGCATTGTCTTCCTCTGTGGCCTGGCAAGGCTCCATGTCCCCAGGGGGAAGTGATCAGAGAGCCTGCCACTGAGTTCATGCTTGATTTGGTTTGGTTGGGTTTTATTTTTTCATTTTTTAGAGACAGGATTTCCCTGTGTAGCCCTGGCTGTCTTGGAACTCATTCTGTAGACCAAGCATGCCTCTGCCTGGGATTAAAGGCTGCCACCAACACCACCAAGTTGATAACAGTTGCTGTTAAAAATCTAAGCCCGGGATTGAACCACACCACACAGTCAATCCCAAGTCATTAGCTGTTATTTGCTGAGTGAATTCCAATATTCTTTAGTCGTGGATTAAAAGTCTTATGATAAAATGTGTTAGAAGCGTGAGCAATTTCATCAATTTCTCTGAGTTGTCAGTCTACTATTCTATTGAAACTAATTTATTCTTCAAGGTGAAAATCATTTCCCTGGACAGGGTAGTAAGTGATTATCACAGTGACAGCGCTTGAGCTCAGGCTTGTTGCAGATTTCCTTCCTTGTCAGGCAGCAAAATGAGATTCTCTCATAATGGCAAGCTGTCAGAGACCTTCATCCCAAAACCACACCAAGAGTTCCCCAACACGTGCCTTGAACTAGAATTACATATAGGGTGGGTTCCAGCAAATGAACAAAGTAAAGTAGCTTAAAGTGATCAAAAATTAGTATAGTCATTATCTAAAAGGTAGAAAAATGTTCAATTACTACTAAACTTTCAAGAAAACATTATACTTATTACAAGGGCAGAAGGTATTGGTTTTTCAGGAACATCATAACAGCTGACTTATTCTATGGGAACACTGAAAACCATGTCATAGATTAGAAAGAGGAAAAGTGTAAACAAAAATTGGCAGCAAGTTATACAAATTAACTTTTAAAACCTCATAAAATTTAAAATACAAACATTAGAAGTATTTTGGGGAGGTTTGCTGCCTTTGGATACCTTAATAGATTGTTCATAATATTCAGAGATAGGTTAGCACCAGACGTTTTACAAGCAAGCCTGGGCATGGTGCCTTGTTCCTATGGTCCAACACACAGGAGGGTGGAGTAGGAGGATGGCTGTGAGTTTAGGAGCAGCCTAGGCTACAAAATGAGGAAGAACATACACACAAAAATACAATGAGATGCATCATAATGTGAAAAATCACTCAGGTCAGGGAGAAAAAGCAGGATGCTGATTAGCTGAAAATGCTTCAAAAATAGCACAAAATGGTAGGAAATAACTCAGAATATATTGAGGCATTTGAAATTAGCACTACAAATAAAAACATTTTTATATTCTTATAGTAATTTATATGTTATTAAGAATTAAATAAAGTATTATAATATATGAGTTATATGCAATTACATAAATGATATGGACTAAGATATTGATGATTTTATACTGTAGAGAGGCCAATGATATAATTTAACTGAGCATTTCATTTTACTTCTAACACAACTTGCAACCCATTCATTATGCAAAAAAAAAAGAACAAATTAGATTCTACTTATAAGTTTATACCAAAATCAGAAATCAAATATACTTCTTCATGCACAGGTTTAGTTCAACAATGAAGCATGTGAGTACCTATGCTAAGGATATACATACAGATTAATAATTTCTCAGTGTCCAAGTAGCTAACAAAACAAAACCAAAACAGAAGATTCGTGTATTAATAATATGATGATTATAGAATTTATATAGCACATTTCTAAATAAAACAGTAATATTTCATACAAGTGTTAGAACTAAATACAGAAGGATTGCAAAATGCATCATGAAAATGGTTTCAATATGTGACAATGATATGAAAAATAATTATAAAGAGATAATGTGAACACAGAAGTAAAAGCAAGCATGATTCAGAGTGGTGCATTTTACTGAAACATTGCACGTATGTAAGATACTTCTAGCAGGTCAGGTGAAAATTATGCAGTAGCTAAAACTCACAGGTCTTAAATGCTTCAGTTAAAGGTTGATGTTATGTTTTTGCTGTCAGAATCAGCACTGAGTCTGGGGAGAATGCTTGGCCACAGAGCTCTTTATGTATATCGTTCTCATTAAGCAGCAGCAGCATTCAGGAAAAGCGGGAGACAGTGGGGAAAGACTACAAATAAATGGTCAGGCCGAGATGCTCCTACAGTAATTGAGGTAAGAGGTAAAGAAAGTTTGAGACCAGGAATCAGAAAATACCAGGGAAAGACGGAAATCACCTAATGGTTAATCACAGGCTTGTAATACATTGGCCAAAACTTACTGTAAGAACTACCCACCCAACTTAAACCTCCCTCATCTTCTGCTTATACTATTGGCATTTCAGTAACTAAAATACAGAATCATGTTAACTCTCACTGGATTTTACACCTTTGTTTTGAGCTAAGAAAATGTATTAAGTTTTCACATGAGTTAAATTATTCGTCACATCTGCTGTTCCTGCAATGTGCAGACCTGATTATAACTTACATGTTTTCCATGATAAAATACTGAGAGGGACCCAAGAACAGAACATTTGATGTTTCAATACAGAAATCCCGCCACAAATACATGAACTAACTATTCGAAAGTCTGAACCAAATTGGTCACAGTCTAAGAAATGTAAAGATCAGTGTGGGATAGCTTTAACAACCCAAAAGGTAGTAAAGCAGCTCTTCACACGGCTGACAGAAGACTGTGACAATATTTTCTGATAAAGAAATTACCTTTTTGAAACAACAAGTCATTCTCTGTTTGTAGACCAGCAGAACAGGCTCATAAAGCCAAGGTCACATGGTTCACAATCCATAGTCTCTGAGAGACTACACCACTTCCTCCATTGAAAAACAGCTAGGGTCCTGGGCTCCCAATGCCTACAGTCTCCACTGATGACAGCTAACAACAGAAGCTCTTCTCGAAGTGTTTTCCCCGAGTGTCTTCACTCAATGACACTTCATCAAGAGACCAACACAAGAAGGACACTGCTGGGCAAGACAAATTAGAGACAAGCCAAATAGAAGCCTTTTCATCAGAGAGTCAATAAGAAGCAACTTGACAGTATACACAGCACGAAAGGAGAAACAGATCCTGCGAAAGGTGAGGACCGTTGTGGGAGGAGCTCAGAGGAGTACCCTTTTCTTCAATCGTCCTCCTAGAACTGCCACAGGTGTAAAAGTTCTTACTAAGGTAAATTTAGCATCCTGATTCTGAGTTTCCCTTTACATGTGTTATAGATTTTAATACATATATGTGCTTAATGAGACCATTTGGAGGCATTAACACAGGCCAACAGACTCTAGCTTCTATGTATTTTAATTCCTAGAAGATCTGCTAAGAAAATCCAAAGCTGGATGACTATATGACAACTCTGAGTCATACTTCTCAAACTTTTAGTCAAATGCAAAGATATAAATTGTAGTTAGAAATTTTCTCCTGACTACCTTCTATGTTACCACTACTTAAGATTTAAGATCACTAACAAAAAGTCAATATGCATTAAAGAGTGAGTTACAGCCCTGTAAGGAGACCCCTGGATTTACATGTCAGACACCCACAATACAAAGTTCCCTGACAGCCACAAAGGCCTCTCTCTCCTCAGACACATTAGAACACATCTGAAAGTAAGCTTCATTCCAGAAACAGAACATACACCACATGTGCTTGTGTACGTGTGTGTACAGGTCTGTGTGCCCGTTCATGTGTGTGCAGGTACCCCTATGTGAGGGGGTGCAACTGCACATACATGATGCCCATACAGAGGCCAGGGGTCAAGCTATAGTCCTACTCTTCAGGAGCTGTCATCTTTGGGGACAGGGGAAGTCTCTCACTTAGACCCGAGGCTTCCAAAACGGCTAACCTAGGTGAACAGTGGTCCCCAGGAGCCTCCAGTCTCCGCCTCCCTGGAACTGGAATTGTGGGTATACCAGTACACCTAATTTTTGTTTTCCTCACAACAATCCTGGGGACTGAACTCAGGTCTTCACCTTTATGTCACAGCACGTTACCAACTGAGCCGTATCCCCAGGACCAGCACTTGGCTTCTAGACAATCTAATCAGATGCTCACCCTTCAGAATCTGACATTTGGTTGAAGATTCTGCAGTAGAACTGTAAGTGAAATAATAGACATGAGTAACACTACACAGACCGTGCTAGCACATCCCTGGACAGACAGGGAGCACTGGATGCTACTGGGTCCAGATTTTCCCTCAGAAGAAAAGAAAGGAATAAAACTGTCTTATCTATTATTGCTTTTTATCATAGGCTAATGAGACTATAATGCTTTTTCTGTTTAAATCTAAGAGAAGTATTTGTCTGAATCAATCTGCCAAAATCTTCATATTACATCAGAATTCCTACAGCCTAGCATGGTCACATTCAAGAACTATGCATATTGTTTAGATAAATGAAGAGAATAAATTAAAATGGGGCTTAGGAAAATAAATGAAAGCAACACAAGAATCTTTACATCCACTTTACAGTCTTTCAATAACATAAACTTCATGAGTCAGTAACAAACATGATATTTCTTTAAAATTCATATCCTAGATTATATAATCTTCTGACTCAACTTGGAAAACGCTCTCATATACATATTGTAAGAGCATTCAGAACAGATTAGCATTAGAATTAAAATGTAGGCAAAGTAAAATATAATTTTAACTTGAGCTGATCTTTAAATATAAACCCCTAAGATTAATAATAATAGGGAACACGTTTAATTCATTTTCAATAGTGAAATTATTCGAATAAAATCAAACATCTCTGATTCAAAAACTAAATGTTCTTACATAACAGAACTCATTTTTGTGACTTAAATTCCTGAGTCAGAGTGCCCTCTTTTGGAAGAAAATAGGAAATGAAGGTTGCATTGAACTAAGACTAACAGCTGAAATAGTCTCGAGTTCAAGCTACATCACTAATGCATAAAATACATTTATAAATGATATGAAGTCCCAGGACATATTTTTCTTCTATTCTTTAATTCCTTAATTACTTTTGATCTTACTCATAGTACTAAAATGAACATGTCAAACATTTTGGAGCCTCTAAAACTAAATCACATTCAAACTGGTTGCTCATCACAGTGTTAGAACTATAAATAACAAACACAACTGGTTTGCTATATTTAAAACTTTGATACGGTACAAAAACACTTGTTAAGTCTGGACTGTTGTCAGAGTATAGTTTGAATTGTCTTTCATGCTCAACTGAAAACCTTCCTGGTAAGAACAAAGTTCGTCCCTTCCGGATACATATACTGATTTGCCAGCCCTCGTGAGAATAAAGCAAGAAAGTCTTGGAGGTACCCAGCTGATGAGCTCACAGCCATCAGGGGTGGAATAATACCACACGCAAAGCCAACTGAGAGCTGGCTTTTTCTCTGTGTCCTCAGCCATGTGTGGAAACAGTGTGACTACGACAGCCCCCTCCACACCAGAAGGCAGGCTCTTAGCAGATGCCAGCTTTGCCTGCAGTCTCCAGAACTGTGAGGAACAATGTTTGTCTTCAAGCCACACAATGTATAGTAACTTGTTTAAGAGGATATCCCACAATCCAGAACTTAAACAAAAATGATTATGCTAGAGAATTGGAAAAGTTAGCAGATACAAGATTTGTTCTAGCTCAAAAAAAAAAAAAGTCACAACTGTTTAGTGTTATTTGGACCTAAGTCTGAATTGGTTCAGGACTTCCTTTCACTAGATCAACTTCATGCCTGTTAGAATACTGTAGGGGACGTCTTTGAAATAAAACAAAACAAAACAATGCTCAAAGCCACCATTTTTTCCCTCACAGAATCTTAACTCTACCCATGGCTGGCCTCAACTTTGAAGTAAATTCCAGGATGGCTTTAACTTATGATTCTCCTGCTTCAGCACCCTCCACGCTGGCATTAACAGATATGTACCATCCTCTCCAGTTTTTGACTTGGGATTTTTGACTTAGGAAGTATGGTATCTGACATATCAGGACTTATTTTTAAAAGCCTTTCCTGGTTACTCTAAGCCAAAGCCATTGATGAGAATCACTATCAGTCCCCATTACATGAAACAACCTGCCACCTTTGTCTTCCAAACCATCACCTTCCAGGGAACTCCCCAAAGTTTATTCTCCTGATCTGCCTTTGTTCTCTATTGATACAGGGAGTGATTTATGCACTACAGCTGAGGCTTCAAAGCTAGGATATGAACCTAGGCATACTGGCTGTTCACACTTAGGAAAATTCTTCAAAACCTTCTGAGCCCTCACTCTCTCATCTGTAAGATGGAATCAATAATAGTGTTGCCCTCAGAGACACTATCATCAGTTACTGTGTGTTAGTTTGTATCATTATTCATCAAACTTTTGTTACCATCACAGTAAACCACTCTTTCTGAGTTATACACAGATTCTGACCTCTGCTTTCACACACTATTTCTTCAGGCTGTATACCTCTTTTATTCATTCATTTCAAGGCATATGTGTGAGGCTCATCTCCCCTTTCTCCAGGACCCATTTTAGTCTTAACCTACCACCATGGACGCCTTCATTGAACACCTGTAGATCTCTGATCTCTCACTTTTTAAAGTTTCTTTGGCCACAGGGTAACTTACTATAAGAAATACAGCTGAGAATTTAAACTACCAGTTCTGCGACCCTTTGATACATTCTTCAATATTGTGGTGATCCCCAACCATAAAATTTGTTGTTGCTACTTCATAACTGTAATGTTGATATTGCTATGTAGTGTGATGTAAATATTTTGGAGATACAGGTTTGCCTGGGGGTCGTGACTCCAGGTTGAGAACCTCTGGTTTAAATCCTCAGGCTGACACATACTCACTGAGTCATCTCCTAAATTTATAATTCCATTGTTAGGATTGCTTAGGTTTAAATCATAAAAAGCATTAGATTAGGATGCACCTATTACATAAAAGTCCATAACATACATTTTTGATTTATATGTTAGTTTTGTCTACAAACAATGATTGAAGTCTACTTGGGATGGTAGTTTTGAAATCTTTGAAGTCAACTATGGTCTTGCATATTCCATCTATATACCTATAACTTTCGACATGGCAATGACCGCCTACGATAGGCAACCAAAAAGCACTTTATTAAGCTGTTTGTATAATAAGAAAACAATTTGTAGTAACACTCAAGGAAAAACACTCCAACAGATGGAAACAAATATTAGACAGAACAGAATGAATACAAATAAAATGTAGACTACAGAGAAGGCCAATGTAATCAGATTACTTTTTTTTAATGTGATGACAAGTTTCTATCAGATTCATCCTCTAAAAGTTCAATGATGTCTTTTATCTACCCCAAATCCTTTATGTCTTTCTCATTTCCTAAAGAATAAATACCAAAATTCTTAGCCTGCTACTCAAACCACTCACCACCTAACTTCATTCATCCTGCTAGTCTTATTTTTCATCCTTCCATTAAAAATGAATAGAATTACCTGACCCTATATATGCTGCCTGCTATGCTACCTCATATAACCTTTGGTATTTGTGCATGACAGTAGTTTCAAAAAATACTGTTGTAATGGTTTCACACTAGAACAAAGAGTGTAGGAATATCTGAACTAAACTTTGAAAGATGTAAGTTCAACTTATGAGTGTTAATTTCTACCTTGCTCCCACAGCAGTGCAGTCTCCAGTGAGTGAAAGAAAGCAGCCACCCTTTCCAAATGTGTGCCATCCTCCTCGCTCCCCTTCCATGACTCCCTAAAATATATAAGCTATTGTCACACTCTACACGCAGAATACAGACCCCAGGGCACACAAGATACAGAGTGAAAGAAAAGCAGTTAGGGATTCTGCTTTACATTATCTGTATTTTCCTAATTCTGGATTTCTTGGTTTCTTGTGTAGTAAATCTCTCATGGTTTACATATGTAACACTGAGAGAGAGGGGGGGACATATTAGGAATGCTTTCTCAAGTTTGTTTACAAATCCATTAAGAAAAATTCTTTAGAAATCAGTGACCCAGAAAATCAGAGCTTTGTGTAAGTCTATTGTTTAGAAGGAACGAGCTAGAATTTGCCAATTAATAAAATTTTCAGGGATGGATGTAAAAATCCAGGCATCATTGTTAGTTATGTGGTACAACTGTGTTTAAAGTTCTAAGTGCCTTTCTAGAAGATGTTAAGCTGCAATAACCTCTACTCTGCAGATAGCTCATACCTGTTTTAGATGTTTAAAAGAAATATTTATGCTGACTACTATAAAGATCTCACTAACAGAAGATGTTGATCTTGTTAAACCTGGAAGCTTTGATTTAATGCATGTATAATTATCCAAGATATTCATAATTGAACCAGAGAAAGGGCAATAATGTGACAGTGCAGGAAAAAATTGGAACAACAAAAAAGTAGGCCGAGGAGGTAAGTTTAACCATTGAACTAGGCCAGCAGGTGCTTTGTGGAAAAACAGTGTCACGCCTCACTTTAGGGAACTAAATGAAGAGCGTGCTCCCAAAATGGACAGGTACCATACTTAGAAATGCTTTTGAGTTTTCAAAATAATATGACATACTTATCACAATAGTATGTCTACTAACATAATGTCTACTCTATTATATGCTCTCAAGTAAAGTGCAACACTGATCTAACAAATTAAGTCCTAAAAGTAACCACATAGTTTATATCAAGAACAGTCTGTTTCCCTTATTACCTCTATAACACAAATCTTTCCTTCATAGACCAAAGGTAGGTTTACAACTCATAATTTAAAACTGATTAATCGTAATTTTCTTGCTGTTGTTGATATGAAAATCCAAGGCGAACAAGAATATCAAACTCATACTTTAGATTCTGAGGCCGCAAATGACATTGGACATCTAATATTATGGAAACATGAAAACTGGGATGTCCCATCATGATTATTGGAATAACTAAAGAATTATACACATGGTTTGACCCTATCTTTGTTCTTAAGGAGGATTTATAGAGAATTCAGGGAGGACAGACAAAAGAAATGTTTTCTTCTTCGGGAGTTGAGATAATTATGCTCAGTTAAATTAAAGATTCTCCACATTCAAAGAAACTGCAGCTTCCATGTCACAAGAGAAACTCTAACACTAGTGACACTATCAGATAATATTAGTATTTTTTTCCCCCGAAGAACAGCACATTAAGCAAGCGCTCTAACTACTGAGGTACACCCTCAGTCCTTAGCCAGCAATGCTTCCTGTGAGCAGGCTGCAGAGTGAGCAACCCAATGAACAGCAGAGAAAGACCAGGAGGGACACTGACATTTGACCATAGCTGAATCTAATAACCTAATAAATCAGCAAATCCCAGGCCACGCGGGCACGCACTGGACTGGAAAGACAGACGCAGTGTCTTCTTCCCCCCTTACTTACTACACTCTGGCTTCCATTTTTCCCAAGTTCTTCCTCTGAAATCTTGCTCAAATTATCTAAGTAGTGGTCTGATAGCGTGTGGCACAAATCTTCAAAGGAATAATCCTTTTCTTGACAGAGTTTTATTTCATCCAGAAGTTTTGATAGTTCTCCAGTGACAGTTTCACCTACAAGAAAACAATTTTTCTCAGATGTTGCAAGAAATGCTATTGTTAAAGTGTAATGCTTAATAGACAAGATTACTATGCTGACAGAAGACAAAACACAAGTAGTTAGAAACATCAGCCAGAAGCAAGGTGCTAAACATAATTAACGTGAACACACTAACAGACAGAGGAGGCTCAATTTTGACTGTAGCTATTCTTTGTCAAAATAGAAAGCAGTACTGAAAGTTTAACTATAGACAGTAATTAGTTTCTGTAGCTTTATTTATTATAGGAATCGTTGTTTTTCTTTTGTGACAGCACAAGGATCGAACTCAGGGCCTCACAGTGAGAGGCCAGAGCTTGACCACTGACAGTCACTTGGGATTATTTTTTCATTTTTTTAACTGGCATTTTACTTCACTGACAGAACTCAATGACCCATCAACAAGCTTCAAATAATGGTGGATACTTATTTCCTATTTTCAATAAGCATAAATATTATTAACTTCTTTAAACAAATAATTATATATATAGGTAGTCAGAATTGTGAAAAGGGGAAGAAATAGAAGGAACAGATAATTTTATCACCTGAAAAAACATAACTATTTTATATTAAATATGATTTTTTTTCTTGACAGCTTCAGAAAAGTACTTGGTACTTATCATCCACTCTGAAAATTAATTCCAGCAATTACATTATAAATTTTGGTGCTTTTATTATGAATTAAAATTTTATTTCAGATGAGGAAATCATAGGTTTTGACTTTAGGTCTGGGTTTCTTCTTACAATGACCTATGTATCTGTATCTTGTTTTTGTGACTGAACAACACCTTTTTCTTATTGTCACTTTCCAGCAGTGACAGAACCCCTCAACATAGAAAAGACATTCTTCTCAATAGAGGATGCTGGATTACTGGATATATGAGTCTAGAGGAATTACAATTGATTTTAGCTCACACTATATGCATTCATCAGCTGAAAATTCATCAAGACTTTAATGAGGGAGATCATAAAACCCTCAGGAAAAATCATAAAGCTTCCTGATCTTGATCTGAAAAATGCTTTTACAGGGACCAAAATCATAGGACAATAAATCAAGGTAGGTAAGTAATGTTTTACCAAGCTAGAAAGCCTTCTGTAGAACAAAGAAACAATCCACAGAGTAAAAGCAGCTTATCAAATGGAAGAAAATATTTATAAATCATAGATATGATAAGGGATCAGTGTTAAAAATATATAACGAACTCAACTCAATAACCAAACAAAATCAAATGACTTAAATTGGCAAATGGGCAAAGCACCTAAATTCTTATTTCTCAAAAAAGAAATACAATTGGCCAACTGATACATAAAAACTATGTGCAACATCATCAACAGTTACAGAGTAGGAATTAAAACCACAAAGAGAGCTCCAGTCTCGTGGTTATTATCAAAATGATGGTAGAAAGCAAGGGCTGGTGAGGTTATGGGGAAAGAATATCTTGTACACTGCTGTGGAAATGTACAAGCCACTGTAAAAACTAGGTGAGAGTTCTTCAGTAGCAACAACCTCCTTTTAATGTTTACCTCAAGTAAATAAAATCAATATCTTGAATAGAAACACGTGTAGCCCCCATTTTAACTGAAACCCTATTTAGGATGGCTAACTATGAGGAAAAATTAAGAGTCCATTGTTATATGGATAAATAGGAAAAAATACAAATGGATAATACACCATTATGAACACTTAGAAGAAGGGCACCCTTTTTTCGAGAAAATACTTATGAAACTGAAGGTCATTTTGCTGTGTAAAATGAAGCTGAAATAAACAAATACTGTGTGATCCCACTTACGTGTGCAACATAAAGAGGTTAACATATAAAGGCAGACAATGGAACTGTGGTTAGCAGAGGCTGCAGCAGGAAGGACGGTGGACACAGTGACTGAAGGGTTCATGGTTTCAGTAAGGAGAGAATGAATAAACTGAGGAAATCTAATGTACAGTGCACTGAATATGGTTGAAAATCTGTGCTGTGCAGGGGTCTTTTCTGAGACTGATACTCCAATCAAGGACCATTCATGGAGATAACTTAGAACCCCTGCTCAGATGTAGCCCATGGCGGCTCAGTATCCAAGTGGGTTCCCTAGTAATGGGAACAGGGACTGTCTCTGACTCGAACTCAGGGGCTGGCTCTTTGATCACCTCCCCCTGAGGGAGGAGCAGCCTTACCAGGCCACAGAGGAAGACAATGCAGCCAGTCCTGAGGAGACCTGATAAGCTAGGGTCAGATGGAAGGGAGGAGGACCTCCCCTATCAGTGGACTTGGAGAGGGGCATGGGAGGGGCTGAGGGAGGGAGGTGAGATTGGGAGGGAAAAAGAGAGGGGGCTACAGCTGGGATACAAAGTGAATAAACTGTAATTAATATAAAAGAAAAGAAAAAATCTGTGCTGTATCCTTGAATTCTCTGAGACATTTGATACAGTTTTCACCACTAAAAAGTTGTAATTATGCAAAGTGAAACATTTGTTAACTAGTTTGGATGTTACCAATATAAAACTTGTCAAATATACCTCACAAAGCTAGAGAAAAATACGTTTATGAAAAATATCAAGTTTTTGCTCCATATGAACTTTATTACAGCAGAGATTGCTACATTTTGCTCACTGCTCTGACAGAGCATGTGCAATTCCTATGTGTCATGTGCAATTCCTATGTCAGTGCCAAGTGCAATCTTTATGTCAATAGCATGACAACCCCAAACAAGCAGCAGAAACTCCATAAATGTTGACTACACAAATATATAAAACACAACATATAAAATGAAAATAACTAGATACGAAATTTCTACTGGTGTTAACCCTTCTTATGCATTCTGACAAATTTGACCAGAGATGTCTGGTATTGCTTCTAGGGCTTTAATCCACTACGCACTTTTTGTCTTTTGGGGAGGAGACTCAGCAGGAGAGGAAAGGCGTGTCTCTTGTGTTGTGTCTTCCTGAGCATGCTCTTCCAGGACTGCCGGCCTCCCTGTGCTTTCCAAATATTCTGTGAAGAGACATTTCAGAGGTAATGCGCTTGACTTCATGTGTGTTAAAATTCAGTAGCTACCACAAATATACCTTTGGTTCTTACAAGGAATAAAAGGAAACTAAAACAAACCCCAAAAAAATGTATGCTGAGCTGTTAGTTTAATAAAGCATTTAAGTAAAAACATCGTTTCCTTGAAGATAGACACGTCTGTTGAAGACATAGAGCCTCCTTAATCTTGTTCAATGTTTCCTATTTGACAATTTAAAGTTCCCCAAAAACGCAATGAATAGATGTCATCTCTAAAACAGAGATATTCAGTTCAGAGGACTGCAACCAACCGCTTGGGTAACAGAAGTAGATGAAAGGGGGTGAAAGGTGGTGTTGTGAGCGTGAAAGATAAACTTAATACTCACACTACATTTTATTTGTAACAGAAAAGTTATTCATGCCTATTATTCTTGAAATAATGTCCTGCACGCAACCTATCTTTAGATTTTTCTTTTTCATTTTTTGTGATAGATATAATAATAGCAAGGGTGACATGCAAATTCATGGTTCTAAATACCTGGTATAATGTTTAATCCTCACAAAGCTGATACGTTCATTGTGTGTGTTTGGGTCTATATATGTGATGGGGTTGCTGTGGTATTTGAGATTTGAGACAGGAACTCATCAGTAGCCCAGGCTAATCTTGAACTTATGAATCCTCTGGTGCATGTACCACCACACCCAGCTCTATCTCAATTTTAAAGTTGACAACTTAAAAACAGGAGTGGTATCAGCCTGTTACACTAATTAGTGATAGAGCCAGATAGAAAAGGGACATGAAAAATGCCACTTTTGTAATCGTAAAGGAAACTACATTAAATACAGTGATAAATGTCAAAGAACATCCTGCCTGGATGGCACAGGAAAAACAGACTGGGAGCAGAACATGTTTCATAAGAAAGCAGGTGTTCCATGTAAAAGTTCAACACTTACATAGGGCAGAAGCCTGCATTTTCACAGATGCCAAAATTCTGAAGATTCAGCTACAATTCTGGATTTTTTAAAAATGTTGATAGCTAATTGGGTTTTTATAGGAAGAGTGCTAGTAAAATATGTGTGATCTCAAGAAAACAGCTATTAGACGCTAACAGCATTCAGCGCATTATAGGGCTGGTTTATAGCCTTCTTCTAGTGGATGAAACAAGATCTTCTCGCACTGGGATCCTTTGCTTGTATTCTTTATTCAGAAAGAATCTGCTCCATAAGAATTCACTTATGAAAGTTCATGTTGTAATATCAGCTGATGTGTCCCCCCACCATTAGAAGTGTTTAGAACAAGGGACAATCCTACAAGGCAAATTCTACTAGGGAAAGAAAGCAACCTGCAGAATTTTATCCTAGATATTTCTGAAGCATGCTGGGACTATGTAAATTGAGTAGCAATTTTATGAAAACTTGTAATTTGCAATTATAGCTATGATAGATTGGCTTTTTTTTTCAATAGAAACCTTTTCATTAAATTTAAAGAGCACAGTGACTTAATATCCAAGAAAGGAAATATATAACGTATTTCCAGTGATATGAAACAGTCAAATATGTCCTAATGTGCCCCGATGCAAATTGGCACACCTAATCACCTTGGCCTTTAATAAAGCAGTTTGCTCCTACAGAATATTTTTATCACACTGAACCAGTATAATACGTTTAAAATATATATAAATATATCTTGCCCCATTTTAGTAAGAAAGTTTTACTTTACTTTCTCTAAAAGATATAATACATACAAACTTTGAGATTTTTTAAAAGTTCACATAAAGGCAAAAGTCTAACCTAAAATATAAGTGCCTTGAGGACAGAATATAGATTAAAAACAAATTATATCACTCTTCTCTTTAGCTTTTATTCAACTTGGTTCAATTAGCATTAATGTGAAAAGCCATACTTGGATTCTCTGGTTCATTTATGGGTAATCTAACTTGCAATTATCTTATTTATAATTTTGACAGAGTTATAGTGACTGAAACTTTCTATGAAGTATTAGAAATGAGTTAAAAGAAATTTTATGACCATTTGCTCTGTCGACCTATTTTGGCTTTCGCTGACTCCTATAGCTACATTTCCACAGCCCCATCAGATTTTCACTCATATGTTTTCTTACAAAAAAAGTGTTCTTCAGTTTCCCAACTGATAATGAATGAAACTGTCTTGTTTCTCTCTACTATTCCACTTGTGACCAGTCTTCACACATAATGAGAAATAAAGGGCATTCTTTCAGCCAAATATACTTTGGTTCTTGTCAGTTCGGAGTTCATGTACTATCTCTGCCACTTAGCACAGGATAGAAATATGAATGTGAGAAAAAAATCTATCAGTGTTTCAGTGTCTCTCATGTGCCAGGTGATGGTATATGACTTAGCTACTTCATAGTCAGAGAAATCAGACAAAGTAATAGAAAATTCTCTGAAAAATCTTAAGGTATTATTCAAAGAGAAAAAATATTTAATAATTACCAATTCAAATAGCCTATTCACTTTATGCTATCACTATCCATATTTACTATATGAGTCTTTAAAACATTTTTATATCAAGTAGTAAATAAAAAATTCCCAGTACTGAGTAAACACAACTAAAACATTTTAACGAACTATTATTTAGCTTTAAATATGCTAGAAAATGAAATAGTGAGTTAATTCAAAATTAAATACTAACTCAAAGTCCCAAATAAAAAATGTGACAGCTTTAATTTAATCTGGGCTGTAAGGCAAAGACATCTATCGTTCAGTGTGTTTACCTTGCAAGAGCGTAGCAATCTGGAGAGACTTCTGAGATGGGTGCTCTTTCAGGATGTCTAAGACAGTTCTACCTAAACTGTCCTTTATGTTGGCATCAATTCCTGAAGGAAAAAGAAAAACTAGATGTACCACTGAAGTGTCCTCAAATGATACTGCCGATATGTAACTGTTCTAATTCCATACGCATATAGGCCAAGCACCAAAGGTGGTTGAAAAACTGTCACACACAGAAGATTTTAACAAGGTAGGAGCCTAATGTTACTAAGAACTTGGAAAATTCTTGATAAAGAGTCATCTCACCAAGTTCTCTGACACAATGATAAAAGACGGCTTCTCAGGGCCCCGGAGTCCCTCCTGGGTTGTATCTAGTAGACCAAATAAATAGTACACTATCAAAGTGAAAAATACATTTTACCTATAACCTGAAACCCTAATGTATAATGGCCAGATGATCTGTATGTTCTGTATAATATGATTTTTAAAATGTTAATATATAAGAGTCATACAGAGTGTGATGTAGGAACACTCTTAGAATACTTGCTATTAACAAATGTTTAAAAGTATAATTATTTTGAGGTTCTCTCTACCATGTCTCCAGATATTCCTGCCACTTGTTCATTTTAGAGTATCTTCAATTCTGGCCACATAAGCAAACCTACTAAACTGTGTGGCTGAAACACCTCTACAATCATTTTAGTCCCAAAATGATATGCCACACTAAAGAATTTATTTTAATGCAGCAATTAGTTTTTGCCATTCTAATACAGCTCATGAACTTTCCACATACCTGATTTCAGACAAAACCAATGTGTAGGATTTTATCCTGGATGTTAGCTCACCATAAGATTATTAAATACTTGCTTAAGTTTATGTGAGAATAGATAGTATACACTTAATAACTTATATGTTTAATCACTGTGCTACATGTAAAATTAGATAACATGACATTTTAGCATAGTGGAAGCAGAATAACAGCCTGATACCCGTGATTTTCTTTCACAGAGTAAATTAAACACACTCTACTACAGAGCACGACTTACACATCTGTGTACAGTATCCTCCATTTCTGAAAACATCTTCCAATTCTTAAAATTTTGACCTCAATTTCAACTTTATCTCATTTTGATCAGAATATACATAGAAGATAAATAAGTCTACTTTTTTTTCTTCAAAATATTCCCTCTAAAATATTCCTTTTAAAAATAAGCTCCTGTAGCCAATGAACAATGGCTACTTGGCTGTAGAGTAACCAGAGATCGTGTCCTAAGGAAGAAGCTCATATTACTGTTAGCCATGGGTCACAATGTAAAAGACCAAGAGACCACACAGCTTGCCAAAAGAAGAGATCTTCCTTTTCTCTTGGTGGTTTCTCCCAAATCACTTCAGTATCTATATCAATTTTATCTAAACATCAAGGCCCAATTCCAAATGGTATAAATTCCTATCTGCAATTTGGAGGAAAGGGTCATTTGTGAAGAAAGCCACCATTTTCCTTCATCAAACCCTGAAATGGCTGTAGTACCTGGCAAGACAGGCTCCATGAAGAACCATGATAGCTACCTGTTTCTAACAGAACTCGCACCACATCCACCTTCCCAAACAAAGCCGCTTCGTGAAGAGCACTTCCCTTTTCTGTCTGAAAAGAAAAAGAAAAGGCAGAGCTGCATTTGGAATTCCCACAGATTTGCAAGCATTTAGGCATTCAGACAGGTCTTCTAGAATCTTGGCACTCTGTGTCAGAGAGGCAGTGTCTGTGTGTTGGGAGGGGGCATGGGGGATGCTCCAGGAACAAAATCCAGAGGCCTTCACCTCTGCTTCTGATAGTGATGTTTTTTTGAAGTGATGTGATGTGAGTGAATCACCTTCTCTTTGCCTCAGTTGTGCTCAAGCGTTATCTAAGAGTGTTAATGCCTACTACACAAGGCTTCTATGAGTGTCTATGTGTGCACTCTATCAGCATGCATCTATTAAACATGTTTATATGTCAGTAGAGTGAAGGTAGTAATAAAAAACAGGAATAACTTCCTGGACTTTGCATCTCTCCAATTCATTTAAGAAGACAAATATGTAAATAAGCACTTATGATTCATAAAACCTAAACAGTTATAAATTGCTCTAGAAACCTTCAGTACCTCTGTTTTCCCCTGCATACCCTTGAACCTCTGGCTGACCCATACTCTATGCCCCAGGCACACTGACCCTATTCTTTATTCATGCTGTTTTCTGCATTTCTCTCTGGAGATCGCAGATGCCCTTTCTTTTCTAGGCAAACCCACCTCCTAGCCCTCAACTGCTTGCTTTCAATGGTCAACATGAATCGTAATCATTAGGAGCACTCGTTTGAAAACACAATTCTAGCCATGCATGGCGACACATTCCTGTAATCCCAGCATCTGGGAAACTGAGGGAAAGGGTTACCCCAAGTTCAAAGGCAGCCTAGGCTACATAGTGAGCTAAAAGCCAGTTTGGAACTCACATTATGGACCATTAAAAAAGAGAGAGACGATGGGACTGGAAAGATGAAGCTGAGTGAGTTAAGAGCACTGGTTGCTCTTCCAGATAGCTCAGATTCAATTCCCAGT